>JAUMHP010000072.1:6086004-6111141 GCA_032361065.1 Enteromius trimaculatus | reverse complement strand
TATATATATATACATACATATATGTATATATATATATATATATACATACATATATGTATATATATATAATGTTCAACAAAATAAAGATGTTTGGAACAACATGAGGGTTAGGTAAATGTTGACCAAATTTAAAATCTCTTTAAAAAAAAAAACAAGATAAAATAATTCAGGCGTAGATTAGTTCCCTTTTGTTTTTGTACATATAATAGAAATGTATCTATAAATTGTAAATGTTTTATACTGATGCTTAATGGAATCAATCAGGAGTCATGTGTTCATGTGGAGGATGAGGAAAATGATCAGAGTGAAGCTCAGGAGTTTCTGGAAATTCTGAAGGAAAACATGAATCAGAATGAAGGTTGTGTATTTGTAATTTTTTTTAGGTGTGATATACAGAAATTATATATACAGTATTCATATTTTTGTTGTTGTTTTTTAGGACGACTAGATGACCAATATGTGATTCGTATAATGAGGGATAAACTCAGGACTAAACCCTGTATGAACCAGGGCTTTGTTTTGGATGCTTTTCCAAAAACATACGAGCAGGCGAAGGAGTTATCTACTGGTGAGAAATATGGCAGTTTTAGGTGATATATTAACAAATTAAATCATGATTCTGATTAATTATACATGAGTTTTGATTTGCTGCATGATTATTTAAATATTCAACAGGTGATAAAGAGCCTGAGGACTTGCAATCTAAACATGAGAAAAAGATCATCCCAGGTCTGTAATTAATTAATGTAAAGTATAATGCAGATTAGAAATGCCTTTTTCCTCCATAATAATTATTAGCCTTAAGATTTGAGTCTTGCTTGACTGATTTGAATCGTATAAAATTAATTTAGCTACACAAAATGTTCAAAAGTTTGATAGCTGTAAAAGGAATCTCTCAGACTCACCAAAACTTGAATTTATTTGATCAAATATACAGCAAAAACAGAAATATTATTACAGTTTACCATTTGGTTAATTTAATGCCTAAATAAAAATATAGGCTCTTCTTTAAGAACAAAAAAGGCATTTAACACTTTTTGCATGAGTTTTACAAAATGTGAACATTTTCAGTGAGATGTATTTGTAGACAGATGAACTGAGAATATGACACCCACAGCTCATTTAAAGACATACTGTAACAGGTGGCTATAATCATTGCTATGACACTAGTGACACAATCATCTGTCTCTTCTACAGAGTTTGTGTTCTTTGTTGACGCCACTGATGTTTTTCTGAAAAACCGTGTTCTGAATCTTCCCGAGACTGTTGTAGAAGGAACTTCCTACACTCCTGAACAGTTCATTCGCCGCTTGGCCAATTTCAGAGAAAGAAATGTAGAGGATGAGACTTTGCTGAACTACTTTGAAGATCTGGAGATTCCTCCTGAGCACATAGGTAATGTTAAAGAAGTGAACCAAATCACATTTTAATGAAATGGAGTAAGTGTCATCTGTGGATCTAACTCAGGGGTGACCAAGTGGAGGGCCGGTGTCCTGCCGAGATTAGCTCCAACCTTAATCAAACACACCCGAAGTAGCTAATCAAGGTGTTACTAGGCATACTTACAACCTCCAGGCAGGTGTATTGAGGCAAGTTGGAGCTAAACTCTGCAGGACACCGGTCCTCCAAGATCGAGTTTAATGACCCCTGATCAAACTAATACAGGCTAAGCTTTAAGGTCCAGTCACATTTACCAGATTTCCTGGATAAAATCCTGTTATTTTAATAGTCCTATTTTTTTTTTTTTTTTTTTTTTTACACAAGTAAAAACAGTAGAAACTCAGTTCTAAGGAAATGTGTTGGTGGGTTTTGATGTGAGATAATGATGGATTTGTGATGGATCACTTCACAAGACGTTAATTGATGAACTGAAGTCATGTGAATAAGTCAATACTGTGATGTTTTTATGAGCTGTTCAGACTCTCATTCTGACGGCACCCATTCACAAGTATTGTCTAAGTGTTCAAATATCTGTATATTTCCTTAAATCCCTTTTATTTTAGAGATTACAAGCAATGATGACAGTGAATACCTGCTGGTCATGGAGAAGATTTGCAAAAAGGTGGGGAAACCGAAGAACTATGGGATAATCTTAGAAGAGGTAGAGGAAGAAGAGCGGCGGCAAGTAGAACAGCAGCTAAAAGAAAGGGCAGCACAAAGAGCCGAGGCAGAGAGGCGGGAGGAAGAAGAGACCCGGCAGAGAGATCAGCGTTGGAGGGATTGGGTAAGAGCCTGCATTCAATCCTCTGATAACTACAGTGGATTCAGTGAATTTTTGGTTGTTAAATAAAGACACTAAACTCTTCTTGCCTATGAGATTTTAGTGTGTGTTTGTGTGATTTAAGAATCAGCAGCTTACGGAGGTGAGGAGACAAGAACATGACCTGTTGGAATCTCAGTCAGAACTTTTAAGGAACTATCTGATGAAGGATGTGATGCCCACTCTCACCCAAGGGCTCATCGAATGCTGTAGAATTCGTCCGGATGACCCCATAGACTTCTTGGTAGGTTGGTCATCTTACATATATACACTTATTAGATTTGATTGTTTTACTGGAAGAATTGTCACTCTTTGTGTATTTCAGGCTGAGTACCTTCTCAAACACAATCCTGATGGGTAATAAAACATGCACATCATTTGCCCTGGGCTTTCAACAGCAAGTATAACTTCTGTTGTGTACGAGGTTTATTTCAGTCTTAATGTTCATTTAAAATCTAAAACTTTAATAGTCTGTGATTATGAATAGTAATTATACTGTAATGCTACAGTGAACAAATGCAATGCAAATCAAATAGAAAACAAATGTCTTTCACTGTGTTTTTGTCTATCCATGGATTTAAAATATTAAAAGGTTGATAGAATGAAGCTGTTAATTGGAAGTTCATTTGCGGAAAGTATGTCCAACATGTCATGATTAGTCTGATTTGTCCTCTGCTTTCAAAGGATAAATGTTACAAATGGCAGACAATTAACAGACCCTTTTAGCTAGCATATAATTAACTTCATTAGTAAAATAAACAAAATACTGCACTTCAGGAAGTGCCCTAGCTCCTTCAGTTCAGCTTTTAACATGATACATTAACATATTACTTAGTTTCTCTGTTCTCAAATAGAAGAATATAACACTAAATAAAACAATGATACAAAGTGTGCAAGAGTCCAGTTTACAGCAGGCAATAACAGAACTCCCAAGATATGAGAATTCATAGGGTAAATGGCAGCAGAAGGTGGCAATAAACAATAAACTGGGTAGAAATTTACAAGTCAAGTGCCACCATAATAGATGTACAGCTGCTATGGACAAGATTGTGTATGACAAAGCACAGGTGCATGATGTTATGCAGAAATATTGGCTGTCTGTAATATGAATGGGCCCTGAGTGGAAACTGTTTATGAATCTGTTGATCAGCACTTTTGATGCAGAACAAACTTTTTTTTAAATATCAGCTCTTTGGGTCCGTAAAAGTGACAATCTAAGATTCAGCAACTCAAACAGACAAACATCAGTGGTGATGACTTTTAAATGTATTCAAAATATAGCATTAGGAAAAAATCTCAATTAAAACAAATTAATTGTACTGTATTTTAGAATATTTTATTGTCTACTACTAAAATGTCTACTTAAAAATCAATATATACTGTTATGTAAGTTCAAGGACAAGATTGTGAAAGATTGTCATAATCAAAGATTGATTATGACGTTGACATAAAGATCAAAAGATTTTTTTTTATAACTAGAATTTTATTATGTTTTAAAATGATTGAATGCATCTTTGCTAAAAAGATCCCTACCAGAAGTATTAATTATAAGAATAAAATTATTATTTTATCAATAAAAATATATTTGTAAAAATCTCACTAAACACAAAAGTTTGGTAAGTTATACTCCTTTAAGACTTTAGCAGGTTACTATACAGGTATGTACCACTAGATGGCACTCCTACCCATGCAATACAACATATTTCTTTTCCTTTTGATTTCCCACCAGGACCACTAAGATTGAAACAACCCGTTCGACCACATACTGCGGAAACATTTATGTATGTTAAACAGTTAGTCTTGAGATTATACTGAAAACTTTTATAAATATCAATAAGAACTATTTTCCCCCACTGCATTGAACTATACTTGCACCTTTTAGGTCAATAAAGCTCACCTATTTATATAATTACAAATAAATACAATATTTTAAATAATACATGAACAAAAATAAAAACAAATAAATTCAGCATTAAGTAAAACTTGCGTTGCTGTTTTCGAGATATGTTTATTTCAGCCTTTGTTCATTTTTAATGATAATTATACAGCAGTGGAATAAATACAGTGCAAATCAAATAGAACAATTCATTTACCAACCTATGCACATATAATTTATTAAAAAAAAAAAATTCACATTTTTGTTTTCAACTGCTTAATAAAGCATACCTATTATTACAATCAAGAGCTAAATGTGTCAAATATACAGTAAGTACAGATGTGTGTTCAGTTGTGTTCACTTATGTCACTACATTGGAGGCCTGAGTATCTGGCTGTAAAACAGTCAATCCAAAACCCTGTCTGAATGTGGAAGGGGGGTGTTTTGTTGCTTAGGAACAGTTGTGTCTGTGTCTCAGTGGGGGTCTCCTTGTGAATATCATTATGTTCCCTTCAATCAACAAAAATGACAAATTTTTATTGTCTGCCAATATTCATCATTGGCTGCACTCACTTGCAGTGCCTGAAAATGTCTTTTTATTGATTACAAGGCAGAATCTGGGATTATAACTAACTTTGTATCAACATAATATTCTAGATATCTACAAAGAAAGATCTTTTCATGTTGACAAACTACGACAACATAAGCAAAAGTAAAATGCATGTTGGTTGTTTTGTTTAATATACCTTGTTTTTCCCCATAAAAAGCCTGGCAGGTCAACAAAGTATTCATTTTTACTACTTTAACTCTCACCGAGTGAAAGAAAGCGAGATTGATCCATTTTCCCCTGCAACAATAGAGCAGAGAAAAGAATTCAAGATCATTTTGAAGTTGTGAGATGTAATTGTATATGTTCTGTTGCTCACGAATAAAACAGACGGAGCGGGTGAGGCCAGAGGACGTGGCGATGAGCGGAAAGGTACCCAGCGAGTCTACACCCTGCGACTTATTGCGCGCAGGATCATGTTGACAGGAGGAAGGAGGAGATGCAGCCACACATACAGCAGGGATGCTGGGTGCCTAGGCCGGAAATTCATCAAAATGGGGGAACACCTCCAAGAAATGTGCGTCAGATGGTGTGTGCTCCTCTCGCATCGTCCCTTTGGAAAGTCAGTGAAATTTTCCAGTGATTGATGACGGTTAGGAAGGGGGTCAGTAAGAACAGTGTACATTAATAATAGAGTGGACTGTCCTCTATAATTGCTTATCCTGAAGTCAAAATATGAAAATTATACATTTACGCATTTGTACAAGTTTTTTCAGCTTCTGATTGTGTTATCACAGGATGTGACTTATTAGCTTTAAGTGTGTGTGTATTACCTTTTACATTTCTGTCCTATTAACTGGTTTGTGTTTCGTAAAGCTAAAATTAATTTTATATTTATTTATTAAATGTATTTATTTCTGTGTTTAGGTTCAATTGTATTTTTATTGATGTATGTATTTTTATTTATTTCACTTTTCACGTTTACTTTTTTCATTAACTGTATTTAATAAAGCTATAATATACTATATACTATATTTTTATTACAGAATTTTTCATTTGTATTTACACACAAACATAAACTCACTTAAGGTAATAAGTCACACAACAGTCAGAAGTTGAAAAGACTTAAATGTGTTAGTGTTTAATTTGCATATTTTGATTTTAAGATTTAATCGTGACAACTTACCCCACACAGTATGGCAACATGCCACTCTTTTGGTCAAGTTTTGTTTTCTCACATTTTTTGTTTAATATTTATTTATTTATTATAATTGATCTTTTTTTTGTATTTAAGTGTTTGTGTCTCCACAGAAATTGACTTTTGGGGGGAAAGAGGAAAAAAACTACACTGAGAAATAATCACTTTTAAAAAACAAATACAAATAAAAATTGTGACAACTTGCCCCAGTCTCCTCCTAAACAAAACTCTATTTATATAACATAGAAGACAAGCCTCCCAATAGCCTTCTGTCAATTGCAAGCAGGTGCTTACTAACAACTGTCCAATTTCTTGGGCTCCGACTGAAAAATGTTTGACATTTTATCTTTGAGTACAGCGGTACACGCCGCATCATTCCCAGCGTCTGTGCATCTGTTCCCAACATCCTTACGATCAGGTTTCAAAGTCTGTTTGTTCCAGAGCCAGGGTGGGTTGAAGCTGGCTGGGCAATGTTCGGCAGCGGAGTTGGTGAGATGGAAGCCTTTGTTAAAAACATCAGGTAGAGCGTGGGGGGGCTGTTGGCACAGCGGCGCTTGCCCCCATGCTGTTCTGTCAATCTGCCCCTGCCCCGTGCCGAGAGGAGGAGGGGGGCAGACACCAGGGGGGCCAATCCTCCATGAGACCCAAATCACGGCAGACGAGGAAAGATGGTCCCTGGCTAAATACAGTTATCCCCCCTCATCTGTCAATCAAGAAATCTTTGAGTAATTTGGGATTTGCCAAGAAAAGCATTCAAATCTCAGAGTGCGAATACTGTAAGTTTTTGATATGCAATGTGTATGGAACAATTCATCTTTCTGATGTTTCTTATTTTGGAAAGACCTTTACTTATTCATTTTTAAATAAGAAATATTTTCAGCTTAGACGCAGTTTTTTTTTTATAGGTACACACCATTAATTGGTAATGAATTAATGGCATGTGTTGGAGAAATTAAATTTAACTTTTTAAAAAAATGCACAAGCCTATTTTTAGAGACCATATTGCATACAGACTGTGGAAATGTTAGCGGAAATTCAAATCAAATATGCAAACTCAATCTCGCCATTCAAACTCTCATTTATTGCAATTCAGAAAGGTTGTTTTTCATTTACCAAACATACTCTTAATTACCTTGAATTTAAAGACACGCGGCAGATGGTATTTAGTGCGAGTTTCACAAAAGACGCCTATGTTTTCAGATATAAAACCTTTTCATGTGCATCGGCAATGTAAACCCGAAAGAAAAAGCTATTCGTCCTTTGTTGTTGGCTAGCGTTGACTAGCGCATGTAAACTAAGACCCGCGCAGAGGTAAATCCCAGCTTCTTAAATTTAACATATGTTCTCCTTCCCACACTTTGTGATTCTCTGCACTAGCAGTAAACGATACATGTGAGGGAGTTTGAGGCGCTCGCCGATGTCGTCTTGTCATCCAGACAACGATACGCTACATTAGCAGACGCAGGCAGGGAAGGGGCCTCATACACGAGTGTGAATATTAGGGGAGATGGAACCCGAGCAAACAGGATTTAGAGCACACCTCTGTATCAACACAGATTTAGTCAGCGTCACCCTCCGGGGACACAAGGAGAGATGGAGGGAGAGGCTTCTCTTCGTTTCGAGATGATTCACGTTGGGAGTGGGCTTGCAAAATTGCTTTATGGAAAGTGGAGGAAGCCTCGGCGGGAACATTAGGCAGGAAACAGCAGGAGGCCCACTGTTTCATTAGGGAGAGAGGCTTCGGCTTTATTACCGGGATTTGGAGTTTTATGGTTATCGTTATTTGCCATAGAATTATTATGCTTATATGTCTTCTAGTCAGCTGTTTGGGTGGGGAGCGGATAGGTGGTCTTGGCACAGCCTGCGGGGTCTGGAGAAGCAGGCCGCAGAGCCGTATCCTTGGCTGTCGTCGCGTTCGTTGCACACAGTTCGGTGATCCTACTCAGCAACATCTTCTGCGTTTGGACCAGGAAGTCCTCCTATGAATAGAGAGTGATAGAGTTGTAGCTTATTCATATTTAATGACATACGGACCTGTTTCTTCATCAATGCTCCATCTGACATGCTTGCACAGAATTGACGTGCAGTGAGAAAAGAAAAACAATTGTTGCTCTGGCTTGCATGTTCAATTTGGTAGTAAAGAAAACGGAAGAAAAACATGGTTGTCTTGTGATGTGCTGCTTCAGTTGCAGTCACCTTTACCCCTACTGGGACAAATTTGGCTTTAAAATCTAGTCGACGCAATAGGTATTTGAATCCAGATTTAAAGTTGCTCAGCAAAATTGTTGCTTACGAATAGGAATTTGCAAGATCAAAAAAGTTTGCCACACTAATTTTGTTTATGTTAAAGAATTTCTGTAAACATTTTCTACAGGAATTTGTGCAATCGAGAGTTTCGTGTGAAAGTGAAAAATTTTGGCATGAATTTGTTCATGTCTATTGTTGCTTGACAAAATTCCATCAATCCAATAGGAATTTGGGCAATCTGGATTTTCGGTTGAGGGCAAAAAATGTTTGTTACACAAATTTTATGCAATTTGAATTTCCGTTTTCTATTTTCAGTAGGGCCTTGAATATTTGGGAATTCAAGTCATTCTTTGTGCAAATTCCAATTGGACTGATGGAATTTCATCAATCTAGATTTTCATGTAAGGGCAAAAAAGTTTGCTATGCAAAATTCATGCAATTTAAATTTCTATTGACATATCCAATTAAATCTTAAAGAGTTGGGAGTTACATCTGATGGTGAAAAAGCTCCCCATGTTGATTTCACTTGTGTTTGAGTTAATCATGTGTATCAATAATTGACAAAATCCCTTCAAACTAAATAGAAATCGCAATCTGGAGTTTTGGCAAAAAAGTTTTTTATGCAAATTTCAAGCGATTTGAATTTCTACTATCATTTTCAATAGGACCTTGAAGATCTCCCATGAGAGGATGAAAGGTTTTCAAAACGCTAATTTCCGAGTTGGTCATGCACATTCTTCACGCTGACCAAGCTGCTTTGACTGAAAAGAGCTTCTGTGTGAACTCTCTCTACACTATCGACAGAAAAACAAAATTTTTCTCACAAAATTTCGCTAATTTGACCACACCTTTCCTCTTGATAAATTATCACCGGGATGATCAGGCCTCTCCGGTGTGATTCCTAATGGCAGCAAGGATGGGTCCTGCCTGGAAGCGGCGCCGTCTTGCGGTGCCAACCTTTCCGACCCCAGTGGAGCGCGGTGCTGCGGTGTACCGTGCAGGCTGCCCACCCTCCCTACCGGGCGGGCCGTCTGCAGCAGAGCAGTTAATAAAGAGATTGATTATCAGCCTGTCAGGAAGTGACAGTTGGACAGAGCCACTCCCCATGAATGACAGAGGGCACGCACCGCTCCCAGCAGCCAAGAGCGCCAGAACCAGCACCGCGCCACCAGCACCTCCACACCGTGCCAACCTTGCTGCGGGGAGGAAGAGCCCCACCGCGAGCACAGCCATCGCCTTCTGGAGCAGCAGCTACACGGCTGCTGACTTCACTTCCTGTGCCAGAGTCAGAGTTCAACGCCGCTGCCTGCAGCAGACTAACTGCCGGGTTCCCAACAACATACGTGAACTTTTTTTTCATGAGCTGCAATTCATGCAAATATATTATTTCTGCAACTTTGGATACTTTTACGTCAAGGATGAATTTTTAATAAAAGTTTACCTTTTTATTTTTATGAAGGTGACATTAAAACTATCTACAATTGTACTTTTTTTTTTTTTTTAAGTGACTTAATTGTTTTCCCTTGCCCCCGTTTCAGATTCAAATGCATCAAAAAAATATAAATTATAATTATCTATAATTATTTTAAGACATAAGCATGAACCATTTCAATATTTAAACAATTCAAAATTTTATCTGATTATGTGTGCGATGAAAAAAGTTCAGGCAGGTGTCATAGTTGATTGTAAGTTTACATTTCACTGTAATACTGTTGAGATTTATAGCGTAAAAGTGTGTTGCTTTCTTGCCAGTTATGTGTTGTTATTAACTGTATACCTGATTTGGTTAATGTAGTGTAGCAAAAAGTATGGTTTGCACAAAAAAATATTGAACAGCACAAGTGTTTTGAATTTATTGATAAAAGAAGAAATTTCTTAAGCACCAAATTTACATAATAGAATGATTTTTTAAGGATCGTGTGACACTGGCTGATCAAATAGATCTCCATAAGAACAGTAAAAACTGTTTTTTTTTTTTGCATAATTTCTGGATAAATAAATGTATCCATGCCAATAGGTGTCAGTATAAAGTCCAAAAACATTGTCACACAGAACAATTTGCAATTTTAATTGAACTTAACTGAACTGATTTTGACACTTTGAAGAATTAAATGTTCTTGCATGGGTGATTTGAAACTTATACTTATACTTATACTTTAAATTATCTTTTTAGTTTTGTTTGTTCTTTTTTAGCTGATTATCTCTACGCTTCAATGTATGGTGACCTCCACGAGTAAACAGAACTGTTGACCCACTCTGCCTGTTGGACTAGCTTGATTGTGAGACCATATGTTTCAATGCTCATGGATTAGCAACAGTGCGTTAGAGAGGCAGAAGTGGCTTCCTTCTAATTAATGATTTAGCACCTCACAGGTACACACACACACACACAGTTCTACGCCTTATCCGGCCCTGCTTTGTCAGTCCCCCCAAATGAAGGGCTGTCTGCGCGCTGTGGCAATCTCGTGACTGACTTTGTTTGAAGTCACTCTTGTCTGTCTCTTCGCCGGTGCGCCTGTCTGTTGGCCGCGTCCCCCTTTTTTAATGAAACAGAAGCGTTAATAGAATCACTGGGAAAAGCAGGTGATAAAAGTCGATCCGTCGAGCGCGCCTGTATCCTGAGTTGCGAGCGCACTGTTCAAACAGAGCATTGTTCAAAGACAATGCATGCAAAAGACACACGGGCTGCCGAAGGAATAAAAAAAAGAGAGGGAGAGAAAGGGAAATGGAAAAAAAGCTGCTCCCTGTCTTCAGCGAGATCAAAACAACTCCAAGGTAAAATATACAATGAAGGGCCCCCTGATCTGACCAGCATCTCAGATGAGAGGAGGATGCAGTCTTTCTGACATGTTACAGAGGGAGAGAGAGCGAGACAGAAAGCAAAATAAAGAGGCCTCACAAAAGTTTGAGATTTTCAGGCCTTATGAATGCATTCATGGAACATTGTACATGCATTACAAATGTCAAATTAACGCCTGCTTGAGCCGAAATGATATTCCGAGCATATGAAATGACCCTCAAAGAGATGAAAAACATCCGAAATGGGAGGTAAACGCGCTCGCCTCGGTTCATTTCAGCCCTAATAAAGATATCGCATCCCGGCCTGACAATACGAATGAATTTCGGTCACATTCCGAGGCACGTTTTTTGAAACGTCACCCCAGGATATTTGCGATCCAGTGCTTTTTTTCATCCGTCGACAGAGCGAGCTGTCATTTTATCATTGCGGGAAAAACAGAAGTCTCTTTCACACTTCATTGGCCATCGCGGAGATCAATACAGGCGCCGGTAAGAGGAATATCAGCTGGGGATGGTGCAGAAGTATCTGTAGAAACGGCACAGAGGAGAAAGAAGCGAAAAAGAGGAGGAGTGAAGCTGCGTTAGAAGGCGACACAGATGGACAAGAGCCTTTATGGTGGCGGCTCCTGCTGGCATGGTGCCACCAGCCCCAGACTCCCTTTGTTTGCCAGGCTACTAAACTAATAGAGATAAAAGCAGGTTCCCGCTGGCCAGGAATTATAAAGTCATTAACGAATACAAATAAGGCTGAGAATGAAGGGGCAAGGAGAGGAGGCTTTCTCAGACCAGCTGAGTCTGAGAGGAGGGATGTGGTTTGGGGAATCTGGCCGAGGTTGGACGTCTTAGAGTGTGTAAACAACCCTGCTTTCCTCTTCTGCTATTTGATGGTCTTCAAAAACATGGATTGCCCTGGAGTGTGACATCATACAACAGCATTTTTCTAATTATTGTACATGCATACATGTTATTATAATGAATTATAAGGATTGAAACATTTATATTTTCTAACTCCATATAGCTATTTTATAACAATCTTAAAAAAATACAAATGTGGGTTAACATTTAGTTTATAATTAAAATTTAAAAAATCAAATCAAATCAAATGATATTCATATGATGAACAACTTATGAGATTTTGTACATTCACATGCAGTCATGATGGTAAATTGGTAAATATCTAATTTATAAAATTATAATTTTTTTAAAGATTTATACAAAATAAACAAGCATTCCATTGATGTATGATTTCTTAGGATAGGACAATATTTGCTTTAGATACAACTATTTGAAAATCTGAAATCTAAGGGTGCAAAAATATCAAAATAGTGAGAAATTTGGCGTTTAGGTTGTCCAAATTAAGTTCTTAGCAATGCATATTACTAATCAAAAAAAGTTCTGATATATTTATGATAGATATTAATATTTTCTATCTATCTATACTTAGATAACTTTATGTATCTATTAAAAAGTAAAATGAGTCACATTTGTTGAGTTAAAAATGAGTAAAAATCTAAAAAAATGTAATGGACGTGTCAGATTCTATTAAAGCAAAACGTAAACAAAATAATTATCTGGCAATCATAGCAATTCTTCTATCATTTCAGATAGATTATTATATATCAGTCCATACACAGCATTTTGTTTCATTGTCTGGTCAAACAAGCATTCATTTCTAATTTCTTCACTTCAAATCTTTTAATTTCCTCTCTCCTTTTATCTGCACAATAGATCCTCAGCATGTCTTCTCTTCCCTCGTGTAATCTCAATATTATTTAAGGTAGCCATTGCACAATGGCTGTGAAAATGGGAGTCATTTAAGCCCTTCTCCCCAAGCAGTGGTCTTGGCAACTAAACTAGCTCATTTGTTCACTCTGCATTCCCTTGGACAGCCTTATAAATGGAGGCACTATCCAATTATTACAGGGGATAAAACTAGAGCTCCAGCAAACCATAGCAGAATCTATTACCAGCGAGAGTTTGTGTGTGTGTGTGTGTGTGTGAAAGAGAAAGGCTGTGCCCATATGCCTCACAAACTACTCCACACAGGGCAGGTGACACATCACCGAGACCTAAACACATGAATATTCTTCAACCTTGACGGCAACATGCTCGCTTATGATGTATCGCAATGAATCATTATGATGCTTAATCTTTAATTTACCTTAAATGTTATCCCAAAATTATTCAAAAAGTTGCTGTACAGCTGGCTTAATATGATATTTGACATCTTTCAAGTTATATAAAGTAAAGTAAAACCAACCTGATCTCACGGCAATTTGTACTGTACATATTTTACGAGGTGGCTAATTCGTACGAATTTGTACGATTTATTCTAAATCGTACGTATTTTACGAGATGGCAATTCGTATGAATTTGTACGAATGACCTAAACATAACCTCGCCCCTAAACCTACCCATCACGTGATTTTAGACAAATCGTACGAGTGAGGTCATACGAATTGGCAAAAATTTGGCACCTCGTACGAATATATACGAATTGCTCGTGAGACTGTGTTGGTTACCTTACCTTAGTGTATTTGTTTGCACAAATATGAAGGGACTTTTGGGACTTAATAAGGAATCATTGCATTTTTGTATGAAGCTGGCTTTAAGTTGATATTCAGTGATGAAAAAGGGTTACTTTAGAAACTCTCTGATAATTGGCTTCTTAAAAGCATCTCATTTTTAACAATGTCACTGTGGCTGGTGGATGACAATTAATCTGTTTTCCAGTGTTTTCTTGGCATCTGTGCCAATTACTTTATATGCAAATATATGTAAATTACTCAGCATTTGAGGTGCCAGTAAAAACTATGCTTTTATTGTATATTATTTTTAATTCACGCAATACAATTGAAGTCTATTTTCAAAAACACTATTTTAAATCTTAAATAAATAAATAGCTGTTTAAATATATTTAAGGATGGGAAAGTAACAATTAAATGCATTAGTAAAACTAATATAGCAAGTAAGCTCTTACATATAGTTTAATACTTTTCAAATAATAATTTCAGACAATGCAATCAGCTAATGCTCCGCAACAGAAATAACCTTTGAAACAATCGGACTTGCTTGCATCATTTCTTTGTTTACCACTAAGACAATGAGAATTAGTCACTCCACGTATGAACGCAGTGCCAAACACATTTATTTCTCACTCGAACAGTCAAACTGCATTTTTACACTACCCATACATCCTATTTAAGTGCGTCCTGGATTTTGTATTTGTCACTGTGTCGGCACATTAATATTTTTTCTATTTCTTTTCTTTTTTTTTTCCTCTTCTTTGTTAGTGGGAAAGAGGATAATGACTTCACCGCTAAGTAAATGTTAATGAATGCACTTCGCCATCTGACTAGGTCTTTTCTCTTAACATAAATAGCTATAATTACCAACATATTCTCTCTCGCTCACTCTTTCTCTCTTTCTTCCTCACACACACACACACACACACACACTATGACCTGCATCAAAAGTGTGCTCTCTCTGGTGTCCTGTTTTAAGTTCATCTGCTTCTCATCTCTGAAGGTAGATGTCACTGTTGCACACTAAATAGATCTGTAAACTTCAGACTGAGAGATGATGGATTGTACATTAGTATAGAGATACTGACGAAGAAAAATAATACAATTGTGATCTTAAAATATATATTAGCAAGTTGGACTTGACCAATGTTTACTTATGTAAGCAATACTTTAAACTACATGAAATGTCCACCCTGACATTCATAAAAATAGACACCAGAAATATTTTAGCTGCATTAATGAGCTGTTTAATCTAATCTTGTCCTTGCAAATTAAGGTTCAAAATTCATTATTACTTTATTTAAATATGTGGTCTATTTGCTAGTTAATTATCAGCAAATCATCATGAATTAAATCAGTGTTTTGTTTTTCAATAAAATACATAAAGCTGCAAATAAAAGCCCATGCTATTATTTTGCTTATTAATTTCTCTTACCAGTTTATCAATAATCAATAATTAAGTAAATGTAACATTTATTTAAATCTGTTGTTTATTTGCTATTTAAATCATTTTTAATTAAATCAATTATTTTATTATTTTGCCTATTAATTTCTTCTACCAGTTCATCAGTAATAAAAACCTTTCTACTAAACCAACACATATGTGTTCATAAATCCTGCTGTGCCTCCCCAAACGTAGTTATGCAACAGTAAAAAACAAAAATCACAAATATTTTGAGCCTTAAGTTCATTCTGTGCAAGACTGATAAACTGAAATGATCAAGTTCGTGTTTCACATTTGTGTGAAACTGCAAAAATAATTATTTGATTTAGCTTAACAACACATTTTCATAATTGCCACGTATTACTCATGAGGAGTACAATGAATGCACATTATAATGATAATTATAATAAGCATATTCATATCGGAAGTGCATCAGGCAAATGTGACATTGTGTCAAAATAAAGTTACAGCACTAAAGATGAGTGGCTGAGTTCTGAACATCATCATAAACATATTCAAATGCACGCGCACACATGCACAGTGGATCATATGAATACATATCTCCTGTGTCAGTGCCGTAAAGGACGGCAGCCAGCTCTGCGATCCGCAGCTCTCCCGGCTGATTCAAAAATGTATCTTTCAGGCGTTTATTATCAATTTGACTTTATCTTCTCTTTACCAGAGGTGTGAAATCTCAACCTCATACGTGTAATTAAGGTGGGCCGCGGTGCTTAAGAGAGGCTTGATTTGAAGCGATTACCAGAGGCGAGAGCTGAAAAGTACACCGCTGTGACCTCAGGGGCAGTCTGGAGAGTTGCTGGCTGAAGCCACGGCTAATTTAATTGATCTCCTCAGCTTTACATTTAAATATCATCACAGTGGCGATGAGCCCCAGATAGGCTTTGTTCTCGTGTGTGGCTGAGGAGAGATTATTCGCCGTGCAGATCTGACCTGATGGCTTCCCTCCCCACTAAACTCTTCTGTTTGTTCAGCCTAAGAGCGTGCGAGACATCGATCCGCCTGTTTGAAAAGATGCAGTAGGGTGATAGTGGTGTTGAACTGCTGTTGCAACACATGCCAATATGAATGTCACAGAGACGGTCTCTAAAACATGGGTTGTCCTGCATCTTTACACAATACAACTAGTTCAAACTGCATTTTCTCTAACTTTTGTACGTGAATTTATGTTTTTAATCGTGAATGATATGAAGTGAGATTATATAAAATATTTCCATTATTATATTATGTTATATTATATAAGGGTATTTGATGTGTCAGTGTCCTATAGTGTGTCGGAGAAAAAAAAACAAAAAAAAACAGCACACATTAAAGATAGATGAGGATACATTTATCTCATGTTATTTGTGTGATAAGATTTTTTTTATACATATACATTGCTATCTCACACCAATTTTTATTTGTCAACTACTCATTTCTATTTATTCAAATTTACATATATATATATATATATATATATATACACACACACGTTTATTAATTACAAAATGTAACAACAGAAAAATATATATTCTAAAAATACATAATAAATGATATGAAGTAAATGGACTATGTCTCTTTAAAAATAGATTCACACATATATATATATATAAACACTAAATAACGTTTGTAAAATAAATAAAGTAAATAAATACAAATATATACAAATTATAAGTGTGTATACAGTATATATAAATATATACACACACAAAGTAGCTTCCCTCTCCATTAAAACGGTCTTTTTGTTCAGCTTAAGAGAGTCATTGATTTGCCTGTTTGGAAAGATTGGGTGATTGTAGTTTTGAACTGTTGTTGCTACAAGTGCAAATAAGATTGTCACTCTGAAAGAAGTATTGCCTATTGGGAACTTTCCCAAAAATAAAAGAGCCGAACTCCAAAAAGAAAGGCTCAAGTATGACAATGACGTCCAATCATTCAAAGGGAGAAGTATTGAAATTCCACATTAGAAGAAAGAGAGAGAAATGTAATAAAAGGACCAAGGCATAGAAAAGAGGAAAGGAGAGAGGAAAACATACACTGCCGCTCGTGTAACGCTGGGTGTCCTCTCTGCCGGTCTTGCCTGTGCTGATTTTAATGAGTCATTTCGATGCATGCTATGAAGATTAGGTGCCGGTGACGGCACTGCGCCATCTGTAAGGTAGCCGAGCGGTCACAGTAATCCATCTCACGCTCTCTGTTGAGGATGGAGAGACGGCGGGACAAGGTCACCACAGGTGGAACCGTTAACACGGTGTCAGAACACAGACCGGAAACCTTTTCCGAGAAGCCCTTCTCAAAACCTCCAGGAGATTTGTTTTTATTTACCGCTCGCTGACTGCGCTTGAGATCAAAGACGAAAAACGAAGTGTTTTTTTTTTTTTCACAATCACCGTGCATCAGTTTAGGGTCTGGGTGACCGGTTAGGATGAAATGTTATGAAAAGTTACAGCTTGAGCTCCTTTCAAAGCGCTAAACTAAACCTCAATGTATATATGGAGTGTTTTTCAGTCGCTAAGTGGTGTCAAGGATCTTTGAGCAAGCTGTAAATCAAGGGTGCACCTTGGCTATTTACAGCAAATTATACAGCATGAATGATTCAGTGATTAGAAACATTCTGGCATTCATTACTTTCGCAAGGTCTGAAGGACTTAAACACTGCTAGCTCTTCACACTGTACAAATGCCCAAAACCTTGAGAAAGACGGAGTGAATCACAGGAACAAATTTATTTCAAATATGTGCTTGGAGGGATATTAATAACACTTCATCCTTATTAGAAAGTGCTCAAGTTTTTGTTAGCAAGCTTGCTTTTAGACTGGCTGTTTCTTAATGTGGACGTGTCAAAGAAAAAGTCACTTTTACCCGCCTGTGAACGTGCACTCCAAGTGGAAGGTTATTATTTGATTTATTTTTTTCTTTTTTGTACAGCTGTGATTAAAAACATGAGGAAGAAGGTAAGACAACGGTGGAAGGAGACGAAACCCTGACTGTCTGCGTAAATGCATACAAATTGCTGCTGATGAGGTCTTTACTGGGATGCTGTTTATCTCGTAATACCTCTAGTTTTAAAACAGCACACTGTCCCCGCTCTTCAGGTGTTCATTTGAATAGACCGAGCTGAATGAGTCTTTCTGTAATTGATCCCTGGGGACGGAGATGTCTAGGCCCACCGAATCCGCATTTCCCCCAATTACGGATGCCATCGCGCTCCACAAACAGAATCAGAGCGCACATCACAGTCTGAACTCTTCTGCTGCTGACACGACCTTACAAACATGAGCTGCCTTCACATGTATATATTTCTTTTATAAAATGCATATTTGTACATACTCTCACAATGCATTCATATAGAACTTTGGTTAAATAACACGTTGAATTATTATTCTTTATATATAGCAATTAAAAGTTTGTGGTTGATAAGATTTCTTTAAAGATTTTTTTGTTTGGTTAGAAAAATCTCCACAAAGCTGCATTTATTTAATTATATGTATCAAGCAATTTATATATATATATATATATAGTATATTATTGAAAATATGTTAAACTTTCATTTATTCCTGTGATGGCAAAGCTGATTTTTTTAGCAGGCAATTACAAGCTCCTTCAGAAATGACTCTAATATGCCAATTTGTGGCTCAAGAAATTTACTTTTTATTAGTGTGTTTAAAAACATTTTAAAAGACTTTACTGCCCTTTTTGACCAATTGAATGCATTCTTATATTCATATATATATATATATTCATATATATATATATATATATAGTGTACCTGTATATAAAACATTTTTACAAATCTTTCTCTTTATGTCCTAACTTAAATTTACAAATGTAATTAAATTATAATTATTTAAAGGGGTCATATGGTGCAATTTAAAATTGTCCTTTATCTTTGGAGTGTTACATGCTGTTACTGCATAGATAAGATCCCTGAAGTTGCAAAGATTAACGTTTCAAGGCAAAAGAGAGATAAAACGGCTTGCTTAAACACGCCCCCGATTTTCGATGTCACAGAGTGGGTTTATTTTCAAACACAACCTGAATGTTCACACAAAGAAAGGCGGCGGAACTATTATTCTCGCTCTAGTGTTACTGCTGGTTGTGCTGTTGTGAAAGCGAAACCACTGGGTGCAACAGATGTCTCGTTTGTAAGGTGTTTTATTGTTTTTGTGTCGTAGCGCTGGGACGCGGCATCACATTATGGTAAGGGGTGGAACATTTCCGCCACATGCTTGCGGTATTTGGCCATTCACAGTGCACTGGATAGCTGGCCAATCAGAGCACACCTAGCATTTTAGAATGATGAACCTTGTACAAACTGACAGGAAGCGGGCTTAGAGCAGTAACAAAAATGTACAGTATGTGGAAAATAATTATTTCACCTTAAACCACATAAACACATTGCATTACACCAAAATGCACAAAATAATGTTCTTTTTAGCAATTTCATATGGCCCATATAATAAGAAAAACTTGGACTGCAGATGGACTATGTATAGACATATACACTCCTTATTTGAACAGACCTAACACGGCCAAAGACAGTGAAGACTTCTAAGGGAACTTCAGTGCGATTGACATGTACTGTAGTCAGGGAGTGCAAACAGCTACACTAAAGTACCACTGAACACACCACAAGTAAGTCTCTCTGTATCTTTTCCCCCCATCTGTCAATGTTTAAATGACAGCTAACTATACGCTTAGTAAATGGGAATGTAGGCTAGCACTGGACGACGGGAAAATGGAAAACAGCATGTGTGGATTTCTGACTGGAGGTCAGTCAGACAGGAGCAGGACTTCCAGGAATAAATATAATTCACCTTCCCGTTCCACTGCAGCCACTGAACTGCTCTTCACTGAAGTCAGAACAGAGACAATCTTTCAAAAGTCCCTTCAAAACTTCTTACACAGGAAGGAAAGAGACTTTTTTTCCACCTCCAAAACCGAAGCTTTAAAAATAAAACCAGAAGCCCTTGCTGACACTCCTTGCTTTCTGGACAGAGACTTGCAAATAGACTCCCAACAAAATAAAAAAAGTAAAACACATTCAAACAACTGATAACGTATAAAGGAAAAATAAATAACCTGATGTTGTTGGGGCATGTGCAAGGAGTGTTTGGAGGGCATTATTGTCTGTAGGACATGGCAGCGGTACTCAGTTCAGGCCCAAAGCTGTGGTGATGGAGTGGCTGTGAGTTAATTACTGATTACCTCTGGGGCCGTTCACCTGTGAGCCCATCATTACCTCACACTCACGCCAAGCAGGTGCCATCCCTGGTTGTCCGCCACGCTTGTCTACTGTGGCATGATTCCCTGGCCTGGGCCTAAACCCCTTTCACAAGAACCAGAGGGGCACATGGCACAGCTCAAACCTCAACATCTAGCACAATCCGGCCAGAGGTCAACTTCTCCTTTCTTCCCCCTGTTCTCCGTTGGATCTGGAGCTCTCGATTCTGCCTGGCTGGAGGACACGGGCAAGGAAACAGCTGGCCTACGCCTGGCCGCTTGGACATGGCAGTTCTAGAGCATCGATAGTGGTGCCCACCACACCAGCTGATCCTCTCCCAGGGTCCCTGTCACGATGATGTCTTCATCGCTAACCGGAGCAGACGCCCGCTCCTGGCAGCAACTGGAGGTGACAACAAATCCAATTATCTCCCCTCCATGGAGCCCAGGCAGCCCATGCCGGTGTGACAGAGACGAGGACGGGGACAGGCAATGCCCTGCCCACTCCACCCCACCCCTCCCCCTGATTTTAGTGGGCAAACATACTGACTACTGCCCCATCACTCCAGTCACAGGGACAAGAGGACAAACAGAGGGCTCCTGTGGTGTGCACAAGAAGAACACAAAGAAACAGAGACACAGAGATCAAGACAGACTGACAAACAGAAACGGTATTCAAATACACAGACTCATGCATTTCGACATTTAGACAGACAGAACGATAGATAGATAGATAGAACAATAGATAGACAGAACGATAGAATGATAGATAGATAGAACGATAGATAGATAGATAGATAGATAGATAGATAGATAGATAGATAGATAGATAGATAGATAGATAGATAGATAGATAGAGAGATAGAGAGATAGAGAGATAGAGAGATACTGTAGATAGACAGAATAATAGACAAAACGACTGACAGATATATATGTTGTATGTATATGTATATGTTTATGTTGTAATGGTGTCATGGTGACCTGTCATTGACAACTGTCCCAACATATGGATATATAAGACAAAACTGACTTAATGCATGCTGTGCACAAATCTGATTTGTGATGAGTGTTTTTAGGTGGCATGCCCTGAGTTAACCCGTATAAACCAATTAAATATCCATAATCAAAATGAGCTTACACTGGAAGCATTAGAGGTGTGTTAAATGCACATTAAAGAAATATGTATTGATTGTATATCAGTGTTTATAGGTCATCTTCACCTCTGATGATTAGCCAGAGAAAGAGTAAGATGAAGTGAGAAAGAGGGCACAGAGCTAGGGCTGTATAAATTGGTTATTTTCTTTATATTGTAATTATTGTTATTAATTTTAATGAACAAATTTCACATTAAAATACTTTATTTATTTTTATAATAACATTTTATTTATTTTGAAGTTGTGTATTGGTGGGCAGTGTTCATGACTCTGCATTGTTACACCAGTTGGCATGGGCGATATTTAATTCATGGGGGCAGGAACGAATGTGAGAAAAAAAAAATATTTGTGAATATTAGTATCAAAACAATGCCCTTCCTTATTGCATTCCATCAAAGCTGTCAATACAACCCAGGCAAGGATAACTTAAAGAGGTTGCCAACATTTAATAGTCTTGTTGCTGATTTGAACGGCAATGCTTCCTTTTTAAGTGTCCGTTCATTGTCTTTCATTTTTAACCAGAAATGTACAAAATGCTTAGTCAAAATGGAATGTCTTTTTTCTAGTTGCCAAATCCAGTCACTTGAAATGTGTCCATTTTGGACTCTTTGCCACCAAATGCAAGACACATGAAGAACAATGAGTTGTGCAGCTATATTCAAGCCAGTCATAAATTGCTTAAAAATTTAAATCACTGGTTCATATGACAAAATCCCAATAAAGTTTACATGTTTTTGGCGCATGAACTGGTTCTCACTCTGAACATGTGCTGTCTGTGAAGGTTGGCCAAGCCCGGTTTTAAAATTAAATCAACCAAGGGTGCTTTAGCCTTAGTGCGCATCTATTTTCACACATCTGTCAATCATTATGAGAGTGAATCCAGCTTAAATATGCAAATGTCATTTCCAAAACTTTAACAACTGGCTATATTTGAAAAAAATGACCAAATGTTCAGCAAATTTGTTTAAAACACTGATTAACTCATTAACCAAAAAGTACTTCTGAGATGCGAAACATTTGACCAGTTTCAAACAAGTCATTGAATCAATTACTCAACTGATTTTTTAGCAACACCTATTCAGGCAGGAACAGAGAGTGTTCTTGCAGATGTGAAGCTAGTCAGGGTTGAGTGAGTTCATTCAAATGATTCATTCAAAAACGCTGACTCATTCAGGAACTAAAGAGCACTGAAATGTGTTGCCTGTACAGATGCAACAGCTGGTCATGCTTCTGTGAGTCACAGAACTGTTCATTCAAATGATTCGTTTAAAAACACTTGATTCATTAAATGCCACTGCTGTGTGTTGCTCTGAGATGTTGTTTTGTTTTAAACAATTTCATTTGTGGAACAAAACTGGACAGTGCTACTAACAATATTGCATCAAATTAAGGTACTCAATATTAATATAATTTTGTTATTGAACTGTTGTTTTAATAGCGATATTAACCAGAAAACGTGACTTTACCACATACATGACTACATACAGATGCTTCACATTGGCTCTAATAGTAGCACAAAATGGTTAGCCTTCTAAACAATTAATATTGCATGTTTGCATCTAAAGATGACCTAATAGATGATCATCCTTATTCATACGCAGACCATGCCACTGCAGTCCTGTTAATATAAAAGGGAAATGAAGATTCTTCTGGCTGAAGCCCTCTGATAAAGGCAGTGACTCACAGGTTTCATGATATTCAGATGAGCCTTCACTGTGGGTGACTGGTGACTCAGGGCGCTTGAGCATGGAGTTGGAGGACATGCCCAGAGGGAGATTCTGAAATTCTGATGGACCAACTCATCCAATGGGCCATTTCTAGTGGAGTAGAGGGAAAAGATAGCATCCAGTCCCATCAAAATATGAGCCAACGTGTATCAGGCAAAGGCTTCTGAGACAGCTCAACAAAGAACCACTGAAGCAAAGGCTTCTAACACTTTTACTGGACATTTACTGCGCCTGTCTATATAGACACATACACTGGCGACTGTATGCATTAGTATAGAAATGTAAAGAACAGTTTACCTTAAAATAAACATCCTGTTGTTATTTACCCAAGTGTTATCTCACTTATAATTTTTTGTGTGAATTGTAAAAGTGGTTAAGTCAAGGCTTTGGATTTTTTTGGACTGTCAGGTTAGTACCTTTTTCACTAGAGAGACAGGCAGACAGATAATGTCTTTTAAAAAAAAATATATATTTTTAATGATTTTACAATGTATAAATATGGATTCACAGAATCAATAATTTTTAAACTTTCAATGTTTTTTTTTGTCAACCTACTGGTGAGCCCAGATGATGTGTTCACAGATCAAATGTCCAAAAGTGAAAATCTTCGCTCATGAATATTACTAATAAAATGAACTGTCATGTTCCAAGCAGCAAAATATGTATTTGAGATCTCCACAAGATTTGTGTCCATTTTGTATTGCTGCCACAAACGCTTGTGCCACAGCTTCTAAAAAGCCTTTACGTCAATTTGTTTTTCATATGCTCTTCCACAATCCCACACTCATCCCCCTTTTCAACCTCAAATGGAAAAGAGGATGGAAAAAAACAACAACAACCTCTGCTTCCTGTGAAACTGTTGGTCGCACCTCTGACTACACTGACGGGGGAGAGTAAAGCCATTAAAATGACACGGAGACAGATCGTGTGTGACACTTCAAAGGGTCTGGAAAAAGCTGGAAAACTGAGCAGCGCAACCTCCTCATCCACCCTCCGGCGGGAAAGAGAGGAGAAAAAAAACACAAAGCCGACAAGCACGCGCCGCATGGTCAACACAAGCACCCAGAGACTCCCGCGCTCTCCTCTCGGCCTCCCCCCAGACCCAAACACAGACTCGTCCCCCGCGACTACACGTCCAATGATTACACTATTCCCGCTCTCGCGCTCAGAGGGGCTAATTAATGCTTTAATATGCAAATGAGTGCCACAGTAAATTACACAGCTGGCAAATATGCCTGTTTTGCCCCCAAAACTACATCAGGAAATGAGCAAGACTACGTGTGGATTGTGAATGCAAAGAGACAGAAGGTTTATTTCGAAACTGCAAAGGCAATTTCACCTCAAAGTTTTAATGGCACGAGGGTAAAAGTTTACGAAGAGTCTGTCTGCAAGATCTGGACAGGTTTACACAGCGGACAGGGTTTTAAATGTAAGACAGCACGAATTTGCTTTGAATGGAACATCAATTAGACGCCATATTTAATTTAACACAAATGAAACAAGGCTTTAAGGGAAGCAGATATAGTCTGTTCAGTATGTTGTACAGTTGACAAAATACAAAAAGATTATATATGTTGTGAATATTCGATTGACCTACAGTAAGACCTAATGTTTTTAACACAATAGTGAAACATATTGCACTTCACAGCCACTTGTTTGTTCACATGATGTTAAATACAATGTCTAGTGTCTAAGCAGACTGGCTTCCACAACAAGATATTGGTGACAAGTGCTATTTTTTCCATGACAGTGAGAGCAGATGCAAAGAAACGAGAGATGTGAGAGTGTGATTTGGTTTAGCTTTGATAAACATATGACACTTGACTGCTTTGCTATATACGGCTGTCGTTTTCATGCCCTACAACCATGTGAAGTTGATGGGAGAAGATTCTGTGAAAGTATCACTAAAATATGGAACTTGTTACTCACAAATTCCACTGCTCTAATTAAGGTATGAGGCCATATGGAACTTTAAAGATTTGTTTGCACTCACTGGAGAGATAAAGGCAAAATACAAAAAATAAAAAATTAAAAATGTAGCTGTGGTGTACAGATAGCGCTTGCAATGGAACTTTATATCAATTTATATGAATTTATAAATTTTATATTTATTTAAAATAGCATAAAAAGCATATAAATAC
>JAUMHP010000072.1:6067582-6084652 GCA_032361065.1 Enteromius trimaculatus | reverse complement strand
AAATAAAATTAATGTGTCTGTTTTGCACCCCCTACAATTTTGTCAACAATTGAAATCATAGAACATCATAATTTTGACAAACTGTGGAAGTGGTATTCAATTAATTGCAGTAACTATTTTAAATATTAATGTTTTTTAATTATTAATCTTAATTGCCAAAAAATGAATGTCACAGATCTTGCATTTAACTACACGAATCTTGCATATTGCCTATTACTGCACGACTTCAAAAACTGAGCTCTCTACAAGAGCATGTGTGTTTGTGTGTGTGTGTGTAAAACTCATCATAAGCAGCTCATCAGAGGTCCCATGAGCAGGACCTGCTCTCTGTCTGCTCACTCACTCAACTCTAGCCATCATAGAGTCAGACACCATGACCGACCACAAACACTAACCAACTCTTAGTTCCACTTGAAATCTGTCCCACAAGACCACCTGCCCCTCTGCAGCCCTACCTGCATCTCTAATGATCCTTAATGAGAGACAGCACAGCAACCTGACTATGCCATGCACAACAACAGTGACATTGAGACAACAGCAAAGGAAATAACACAATGTCATTGTTGCACATCATTGTCTTAAAGGGATATAGCTCACCCATACATTTTTTCATGTTTAAAATGTTACCCAAAAGATGACAATATTTTAGGTGAAATAAAAAGACAAAAATTAGGCAACTGTTGGCACACACTAAAAGTAAACAGCTCAGGTCTTGGAAGAGTTTGATGCAAATTATTGAACGTTTAAAGTTTGACCCTTAGCTAAGAGTGCCTTGCTAAAGAGATGGATAACATCCCGAATTTCTGAACTTCCTAAGACTCCCACAATGAATATTTTAGATCAGTAAATAATTAATAATTAACACCAAACAGGCCACTGATCAAATAGATTTGGGCTTCAACAGACACGCCAAATCAGATGTTGTAAACAAAGACCCAAGGACCTACATTCCCTCCCTACCACCTTCCTCTCATTTTAATATGCGCATGTAAAATCGCGCCACGCACACGTCCGCATACGCTTTCCTTTTGAAGAATGAAATTTTCGCTTTTCTCAGTCCCAGGGAATTTTACGAAACTGAATCAGAACACTTGATCTGACCACCCGCTGATTTCTGATGGAAAGATTTGCTTTTTAATACAATCGTCAGTCGTTCTGCCACGTTGTGCCTGGCCCAGACAAATCCCAGCAGTGTGTCTTCTTGTACTGCCACAGTGAAATGTCTCATTCTCCATCGGTTAAATACCACCCTGCTGTAATCTATCACGATGGAAATGTTAATAACACCGTCCTCTGTTTCAGCTGAGCTTAAATATGACACATTTATACACATTTAAGACAGATGGCGTGTTTTCTGGCCGTTTATCGATGGGAATATATTTCGAGATGCCGCTGATTGACGGGGGAAAAACATCTGAATCCAAACAAATGACTGACATAAAAAATAAAACAATCCGTTTCTAGCATTAGAATCTGTTTGAAAGAGAGCATTCTGTCCTTTTCACGATTTTAATTAATGCTTTAATATGCAAATAAGATAAAATCCTGACAAACAGATGGCAAGTGAACTTTCTCTGTTCTGGCATGTTCTTAAGTTGCAGTTTAATTTTGTGCTTTTTTCAAGGCTTTTGCAACGAGGTGTGAAGCAGCAGCTCTAAGAGATCAGCAACATCTTGTATCTTTGACGGGAACTTCTGTCTTTGAGTCAAACTTGGTTAATACTGGAAACATGCTACTGGAATGAGTTTACCTGAACAACTTTATTATATTAATTGTAATAGAAAAGTCCATCACCAGACCTCAATTGACAGGACCAAGCCTCCAAATCGTGTGTGTAAAGAAAGTAAATCAGTTTCATAGATTTAAACATTAGTGCAAAAATATTTAAAATACGTCCCCCAACAGACAGAAAAATGCATATACACTGAACTGAAATGTATACGTTTTTTTTCCATGATTTTTAAGATTGAATTTATTTTCATGATATTCCAGGCCTGGAAACTACAGTTTTTTAAATCTTGATATTTACAGGCAGACCCAATGACCATCTGCGTGGAAAATTACCGTTCTAAAAACTTACATAATCAGGATGAGGAAAAGCAGACAACTGACCTTTTCCTCTTTCAGATGTTGGTCCAGATCCAGTCTGATGAGTGAACGGTTGATCTTTAGGGCCAACGACAGAGCCATGAGGCCCCCAGCAAGCACCTGGTTCTGCCGTACATCCAATCGCTGGATCTGTGGACTCTCTGCGAGGATCTCAGCCAAAGTCACAGCACCTGGCACAGTGAGTAGAAAGCACGGGCTTAGTTATAAGGTAAAACAGAAGGAAGAAAAAGAGGAAATTTATAAAGAGTAGATGTGCCAAAGAAAAAAAAAAAAAACAATATTACGAACCCTACCCTCGCATGTTATTCCTATGGAGGCTAGGCCAAGTTGCAATAAAGAGCGATTGATCATGAGGGACTCCTTTAACGTGTGAATGCCTCTGTTCTCAAGGTTGTTTTTGCCAAGGTTCAACGTTTCAAGCGTTTTTAAGCGGGGCTGGGAAAAAAAGAAAAACAGGATGTTTAAGAAAACGTACACTGATGAGCTTGTTTTTAAATCACTTTTTAGAATTCAAAAGTGTCCTTTTTCTGTGCATTTGAATCCAATTATGGATGGTGAATTTGTGTCATTTTGAGAGCTTTAAGTGTCACACGCCGCACCATGGCAATAGATTGGCTCTCAAGAGCATATTAGCCGCGTCATTTATGAAGCACGATTAGCAGCCATATAAAGCAGGAGATAGCGGAGCACATGAGGGAAAAGCCATGTTGCATAACAGAACGTACACCATGCCAACTCGCTACACTCATTATTCTCACTTAGTCTCCTGCTTTAAATGATAAACCACAGACATATAAAAAAACAAGCTCAGAGATCAACTCACAGTTCATTTGCGTCACTGTTACAACACTCAAGCATGTAAACACCCACACATATGCATACGCATAGACATTATAGGTATATGTATACAAAACCATAAAGCCCAAAGATTCTGCGAAAGAAAAAAAAACTAGAGAAAATGTCACTGAAATGTAATTTCAAATGTAAAAACAGAATCTTTATTTGTCACTTATTGGTCTTAAGCTAGCAGGTATATTTACTAGAAATATACTAATGCGCCAATTTAAAAGTTTTACCCAAAAAATTTAATTATACCATTTCCTTACCTGTTAAAATCTGTTATTTTATTTTTTGAAACAGCAGATATTTTAAGAAATGAATATCTTTAAATAAATATATAAATGTACTTTTATTCAAATAAACAGAACAAAAGCTGCTATAATAATATTAATAATAATACTTTTTTGCTTCTAAGTGAGGCATAAATAAATAAAGTCTGCTAATTTTACTACAAACATTGCAAAGTATTGTTAACATAATAAATGTAGCAATTTAACTGAAACAGCGTCATCTAACAGCATATGGTTGATAACTTCATTCATCCGATTTCCAATTGGTCAGACAAGGATCCGCTAAAAAATGTGGATAACATTGTGATTTAATTATGTTCTGCTGACATCAGAGAGTTGCGTGTCTGCCCAAATAACCCATTTATTCACTCTCTCTCTTCTTCTGCCTTTAAAGAAACCCCAGGAAAAAAAAAGAAAGAAAGGTTAATAACAACCCTTCCTGTGTCATATTCGACACGACCAGCCATTGGACTAATTATATTCATTATGGCCGCATGGATGTCTACTTATCCTTCTTAATGACAGACCACATGAAAAAGCCCTCTAAACACATATCTATTATTTAATCAAACTGTTCCCATTTGGTACAGGCAAAATGGAATGAGCAGGCTTTATTTTTGGCCTGAATGAATTCTCTGTGAACACGCCAAAGGCCGAGAGAAGAGAAAGCAGGCCTTTAATTTGTAGCTTTTGATTTGAATCGCCATTCAGATGACAGAAAGGTACAGTTTATTCTGACAATCAGAGCTGCTGAAGAGGAATAGATATTATTAAGGATTAGAGATGAGCTTTCCAGTGAGGATGAGACAAGCCATTTCCTTTTGTTCTCTTCTCTTTTCTCTTTGTGTGTCAAACTCTGTCGTAGACCACAAAAAAAAGAGATATATCCAGTAGCTGTCGTGTTGACGGTTTGGGTACTTCCTCTCCAAAGGCAAGCAGGGGCCACATGCAGTGTCACTGTTCGACTTTAATCAAAGCCACGCTCAGATAAAATAGGAATGAATAAATAACTGAAAAAGTAACATACCGAGAGAAAATCATTGTATTTACTACTACATGCACCCTGCAGTTTATTCTACAGGAACGGACCCACTCAAAAATGAAACTTCCTAGGAACACAAAAGGTGAACTTTCAAGTAAAGTCAATCAGGCAAGCTTTCTGAAGCTATGTGATATTTATTTTAAGAAACTGAGTGAAATTTAATTGCCATTTAGTCGAAATCCTGTGAATCGTTCTTTCAGATCAGATCTTTTCAATCAATCGGTTGATCCAGTTCACGAACCCAGTGTGAGTCAATCAATCTGATTCGCTTTACTGGCTTAGTGATAACAAATTTAGTAAATAAAAACATAAATTTCAATCTGTTAGTCACAAATAGTCTTAAATCCAATGCTGATATAGTGTATTTGCTTCTTTTTGTAATGCTTGAAATCTCCAGTCTCCGTTAATTTCTTCCAAATTTCTCCTTTTCTGTTGCAGAGAAGACAGAAAAGTCATACAGGTTTGGAGCAACATGAGAGCATGGACATGATAACGGAACTTTCCTATTTGGGGAAACACTGTGTGAAAAGCAGTTGTGAAAATGTTTCAGCAAATTACTGATGCACAATCTTCCAGATGTGTTACTTTTTTAAACTCCCTCTGCTTTTTTAATCACACTCTGTAAGTCTAGAAGTGCTGCTGTAATGATTAAAATTGCACATATCTCTATTATCTCGCCCGAGAGAAAATCTCACCAGAACATTCTGTAGATGGCTCATGCCAAGATGAGTGATGTGATTGTTACTCAGTATCAGCGTTCTCAAACCAGTCTTCTGAGAGCTCAAAGCATCACAAATTTCCTCCAAACCTGTGGAACAAAGAAAGATGACTACACAAGCTGAAATAAATCGTGCATTTTAACCACCAAAAACCTTTTCAACCGTGCACAATACATCCTCAAATGAAAAGGGCATACCTGAGTCAGACATGGTGTTGTTGCTCAAGTCCAAGGTTTTAAGAGTGCTGTTATATTTGAGGAGGTCGCCAAGTTGCATGGAGTCCTGGTAGCCGTTGAGCTTGTTTTCAGAGAGGTAAAGCTCCTGTAAAGCGACGTTCCTTTTCAGAGCACCGACTAGGGCAAGAATTGAGAAAATCTTCAATAAGCATGGTGCTTTGTCCTTGTCCACGATATGCGTGCCGAAGAACTCTGGCAAAGTGCAACAACAAAAGATGTCATGCAAGACTGCAAAAAAAAAAAATGAACGGATATCTGTGAATGCCCACAGAGTTTCTTCCAAATGACAACAAAGGCTCATTGAAAGCTTTAAGGTTGTGTAGGACTAACTCCATTATCATTTTTATTTACATCGCTGTGATTACCATGGTCATCATTTTAATCGTCAACATCATTACATGTCCCTTTTAGGGCCAAAGAAGCTTTCATGGGCTTTTTGTCTGTGGCTTGACAGAGCTGTCTGTCCAAATCAATGCGGCAGATTTGATCAGACCCTTTCGGTTGCATGCGGAATGCCAACATCGTCATCATACACAGTAGGAACCAAATAGGGGGATCGTTGAATTGATCGGAGAGACTCCACTGTGCGAGTCAGCGAGTCCCGCAATCAGGGCCCCACCGATCGATAGCAATGATCAGAAGCTGGGCGTCCTGCTGGGAAGAATGAGGGGGGGCGGCCGAGTGGCCCCAAAATATCAAATGGATCCACAAGCTGCTTAAAGAGACAGAGCCATGAAGACATAGGATGTGCCACTCCACTCCTCTGTCTCATTTAAGGTCATTTTTACTTGGGTTCTGTTAATGGCATTTGTCTACAACATTCATTACCCATTTCAGGGGCTCCCATTTTCATAAGTATGATGATTTAGTAGTGGCAATAAGCTCTTTATACTGTATGCATAGAATACCCTGATGAACAGAAAGAGTAGTGTGATACATTAAAAGCTGTGACTGTTGTCCTGTGTCCTTTTAAGGAGGCTAGCTCAACAGTGCCATGGGAAAGACTCCATCTCACAGTGAGCTGGCCGAAGTGTCCTGAACGGATCGGTGCAGCAATGTGTAAAGTGACAGGAAGAAGATTACGACATCTAATCCAAGCCCAGTCTAGCTGTTAGGGTCACTGGGCCAAAATCTGCCACTCCTCCCCTTGTCCTGCTTCATCTGTTCCTGCTGGCCAGGGCCGCTCACGGAGAACACTCATTTCAAACACATGTTATCTGTGCTAATACTGACATATTGCAGTATTCACACAAGAGCGAAGCAACTGATATTAGCACTTTCTTCATTGTTAGAAAAAAATCTTTGTGAACATTAGGTGTGATTTTTGAAGATAACACGCCCTTTGGGACAGTATGTTGTGCTGTCGTGATATCATTAAAGAACTCTAAACTCCAACTGGAGTAAATGTACTTATGCAGTGGGAAATTTTGCGCAGCACTCGCTAGACCAACACCAAGCCAAATGTCACAACAAAAGAAAAAAAACATTTTGCCATCCTTATGATGAGGCACAGATTTACTTTGCTGTATATTTAGCCCACATTAATGCACATTTACTCACCATCAGACAATTTAAGCTGCAGATACATTTTTTTCTTCATTAACTGATCTGGAGAAATTTTGCATTACATCACCTGCTCACCAATGAAACCTCTGCAGTGAATGGGTGCCGTCAGAATGAGAGACTAAACAGCTGATATAAACAGCACAATAATGCACACCATTCCAGTCCATTATTGGGGCGTTTTTTATCAGTCGTTTGTCGGATAGTCACAATTCTCATTCCGACGGCACCCATTCACTAAATTTTCCACTGAATATTTCTGTAAGTGATACAGTTAACCCCATTTCCCACAATGCACCTGTTAGCATCATTTGCATTTCACAGCACAGGGTCATATTCTCAGGCCGCTATAGCACACAAACTTTCATCCATTCTTAGGTCGCATGCACTTGAAGTGGATGGTGTGTGCTGGGCATACCAAGTGTGAAGAGAGGTTTGCCGCTCAGGCAGGTGTTTTCAAGGTGTAGCACTGTCAGCCTGCTGGTGAGAAGGGCTTTTGACAAGGCCTGCGCGGCGTAGTTCACCATAGGCAAGTTGCAAGCATCCAGCCTCCACAGGCATCCACTCTGAAGAGACCAGACAGCAAACCATCAGAGACAGACACAGAGACTCAGAGGCCTGGTTTTGCCCTCGCTGCGGACTGGCCTCTCTGTCTCACCCTCTCTCATCAAAAACCCACCCTGTCTACAAAAGCAGAAACGTCAAAACCCGAAAACAATTCTGACGGGAGGTTTCCAAAGATCTGCAGGCCATTCCGGAGCTTCATCCTTTAGTCCACCACTTCAAAAGTGTCCAGATTTTTTCTCCTCTCCCTTTCTTGGGAGATTTTGATTGATCTTGTATAATACTGCCTGAGAGCATGCCTTTGGTTTTTACCATTGAAGTCCTCATCACCATGAGGTGTTGCCGTCTTTCATCTAGAGCTGTTGCTAAATGAACACATATTGTCAGGAGTTTTATGAGGACTATAATGATGTCCATTAAAATCAAAGTGTGAATGTGGTTTTATTCAGCAGTGCGGACATTTTCATCTTTGATGCATGGTAATTCATTGCTTCCAATTCAGTTTGAATACCACTGTGAGGTATCGGTTCACACTTGATGACGCATTTAAAACATAAGGTGTGTTATAAAACTTAAAAAAATGAAAGCAGCTGTTTGCATACATTTATTTTTTTATTTTTTTTTTTACGTTTAATCCATTAAGCCTACTTTTAAGATATCTATCTATCTATCTATCTATCTATCTATCTATCTATCTATCTATCTATCTATCTATCTATCTATCTATCTGTCTATCTCTATATATAGATAGATAGTGAAGTTAAAAAGCATTAAAAATACAGCTTAATACATACTTTCTTTGTTTATGAAAAGGCTATATCTGTGAATCACAAAGTGACCGAATCCATTTAAATGCACAGCACGGACTAAAAAAAAATCATTTCTACAAGGACAATTGCCTATCACTTAAATATTTTTTTCATGTGCAATGTGTGAATATTCAAATCTTACCTGTCGGAGGAGGTGTGACAGCGACAGCCAACCTGAGAATCCCATGCCTGAGTTTGAGGATACATCGAGGTGCGTAGCTGACTCGTAGTATAAAAACATATCTAGCAAAGATGATGCTCCCTTATGAGAGAAAATAAATCAATATCAACAAGTAAACAGAACCCCGACAAAAGAAATAATTTTGCGTTTTACAATCGGACACGAGCAAGACATCATTCCTTTTTTTCTTTCTTTTTTGCCACGAATGTGGTTGAGATAGTTTGGTAAACACAACTGCTGATTAATCAACAGAGCCATGGTAAGAGTTCCCATTTATCCTGTTTTAAAGGGATAATTCACGTAGGCTAAAAAAAGATCCTGTCTTTGTATGTGTATGTGACTTTCTTCTTTCAGACGAATCCAATCGGAGTTCAATTAACAGTTGTCCAGACCCCTCCAAGACTTTGAATGGGTTTAAATTGGTGATAGCCCTTAAATTTCGGAAGTCGTGTAATAATATGCGCGTATTCGTAATTAAACGTCCCTCACATGGCTCCGGGGGATGAAAGTCTTTATTTTGGGTGAACTATCCCTTACATGTCTGAGTTTAGTGCACTGAGTAGGATCGTCTACCTTGAAACAATGGTAAGAAAATATGTGTTCCTGTTTCATGCAATAACATACGACTAGCATGCATATTCGGAAGTTAGGACCCTTTTCACCAACAGTTGTTGACATCATAAATCTAACAAACTATTGTTATTTCTGAACGTATAACATATGAATAAATTAATAAATAAATAAATTACAATGGACCCTTTTCACAAGAAAGTTTTTCTTGTTTGTATTTTTTTTAAATGTATGCACATTTATAACACCATTCTTTGTATTATAATACCTTTGCATCACATTACAAAAAGATAGTTTATGCTAATGCGAGGGTGTTTTTTAATGCAGCATCTATGACAGGGGTGGTAAATTTCACATCATTCTCTCTTTTGACTGCCCTTATCAGTCTCTCTCTATTTTTTTTTTTTTCTTTTTAATGGAAGTCATAAAAACACTATCGTGGAGTTTTTCTTTTGCTATTTAAGCAAATTATAATTCAAAAAATATATTCGTGGTGCCATCCCATTTACTGCTATTCAAGTTTACCCAACTATGACGACTTCCGCTGCGGAGAAACCCGGAAACGTGAAAAGGGTCCATACTGTACATTCATAGCACTGTTCCTTAGGTGTTTCTCATATAAATGCAGAGGAAGTGAGAGCAACATTTACATCTTTCTTTTGGCAAATAGCATTTTTGTTTTACTTTCTTTTATTGCTATCTTTTATTTTCTTTTAATGGGGCAAATGAAAACTCAAAAAAAGTTTACAAAACTATGACATTTTAGGCTTTTAAGACCAAAAAATGAAAAAGGGTCCATTGAAATCATCAAACCAATACATTGTTTGCATCATTCTATTGTAAATATACAGTATATTAAATAAAGGCAGCGGCTATAATGATAGGCCTATAGCAAATAGATTCAATGTACACGAAGTGAAAATAGGATATGTACTTAGTGTTGAGCTATTTAAAGAAAATATAATTCAATCATTACTAGCCTATTTTATATATGTGTATTTTTGGTCAAGGTGGTAATATGCAGTCGTACAGCAGTCTGTAGAGCTTTACCAAAAACAAATAGGCTACAGTTTAAAAATTGACTTGTGACCCAGCAATTGAATCAAGTTTGAAAACAGTCTTAAATGCAAATGTTCATATACTTACATTTTCCTCAAGTTCGGCCCCCTGCAGACTGATAAAATCAAATTGCACTGATTTCAGGATCTCTTCAAGAGATTCGCAGGAGCAATAATCTAATCGCTCACCTGGAAAAGCAATCAATATGAAGATACCACTATTTACACTTTGGGTGAGCCTCTCTCTACCAAGCACATTTGCTGTGACAAATGTCTGGATAGACTAACACCAAACCAAGACCTACGCTGCACAATCTCTGCCCCTCCATAGTGAGGCATATTAGACACTAACACACATAACACGATCATGTCTGATCTCCTCCCTTCAGTGGAGGAGACAATCAAAGAGCTTCTGATTATGCAGGAACAGATGACTTTTAAACAAAGCCCTGAGAAATACTTTGATGGCCACAGCAGTCCGTCTATATTAGACACGCGTTGCAAAGGCCCCCTTCCCCTCATAAACTCTTATCTTCTTGGTCGGGGAGAAGCCAGATCGCTCAGAGCTGCATGTTGGGGAGATAATAATTTATTCATCATTAGCATAATCATTTGTAATTTTTTTTAACAATAATCACTTAACTGTACCATAGGAAGGGGGGATCAGAAATCCCATTTTTCTAATCCCCTCTGCCATGTGCAGATAATGACACTGAGACTTGGAGTTAGATGGCATCAGTGTGTGACAGGGCGCAGGAAGCCAGAACATGCTGACCCGCACTTCAAGCTCACTTCTGCTGGTATCAATAACCGCTGTTTCAGTCATCAAAGGGACAGCAGTTTAATCCCAAACTAATGCCCTTCAGCATCCGCATGTACATTTCAATTAACAGGCTCGTCAAAGTTCTGATCTTATCAAAGTGTGGTAGCTCTAAAAAGTACATGCAGTTTGCTTAAACCACACTTCAGGGATAGTGGGACTGCTACTGCTAGGCAGCATAAAATACGCATACAAAGCTGTATAAAACACATGCAATAAATATAAAAAATCAAAGACAAAACAGAAATCTGTGTTGGACTTAGTAGAACAATAGGCAAAACTTACAATAATAGCACTCTAAAATATGTGATTCTGACTGGTCAGGCGCAATATTCAGCAGAGCGATGTTTTCTAATAGTCGCCATCATCTACGACAAACCTTTCAATGACTGAAACTGGTCAAAACACTTTTGTGGTAGTTCGTAACTATTTTACGTTGTTCGAAATTGTGACTAATTTCTCATTTATTTTCTTACTCTGATTTTGATCATTGTTTCTCTACGTTCTGCAGAAATCAAATCGGACAAATTCGCCAACTTGATTTTTTTATTCATTTTTGTTCAAGCACGATTGCCTCCATCTTGCATTTTACTTATTCACTGCAGCCAAGACTAACTAGAGGACTTCATTATGGATATTATTATGTAATATTCTTGCCAAGTCAGTTGTTTTGTGTATTTAAATTAGGGCTGTGAAAATGATTCATCTCGATTAATCGTGATTAATCACGTTCAAAATAAATGCTTACATAATATATGTGTGTGTGCTGTGTATATCTGTTATGTACATATAAATATACACACATACATGTTGACATGTACACAGGACACACACGCAATGTAAACCTTTCATGATTAACCGCGATTAAACGCTAGGAAACCGTTATTTTAAAAAGCATTTTTTTAGAGGAAGCTAAATTCACAACTTGATTTCAGGGCATTTATAGTTAAGCATTCTCTAAAACATTTAATAACATTTTCTGAACCAATAAAGCGAGTTTGAGCCAGCGCTATTAATCTGGGACTTAAACTACTGATTGAGACGAGTCACTGTGTAGGAATGCTCATTTCTCCCATATCTTGTTTTTATATGAAAGGGAAATATTCTGGGGGCAGTGTTTCAAATTTCTTGTGCTTTGTTTACAACTCTGAGTGAATGAAACCAGTTAGCTACATGTTCTTATGGCCCCATAATTTCCATAGATTCTTAAAACAAATACACTTATACGTGATTCCACATTTTAGCGCAGCACAAAAGGGCAAATTACCCGAGTTTTACAACTGAAGGAAAGATAAACAAAACATCTGATTGCTAAAATGCATGTTTGAACCTTCCATTATGTTGTCACAGTTGGTGTGCATCTCCTCCCAGAGTTGTGTCTATGAATTTGAAAGATTTTCTGTTTGTTTTAGGATCGCGCAGTAGAGCGTTTACAGCAGGTCAGACTAGTGATGCCAAATACGTGCTGATGAAAAGATGAATAAAGCTGGAATACCTGGACGGATGAAGGGATGAGCGTCTCAGGTGAAATGAGCGGGGGGTTTTCTGGTGGTGTTTAGCTTTGTAAAACCAATAACGCTTTTTAAGGGGGATAGCAAAAATAATAAATAGTGCACTTACCTGACAGGTCAAAACACCTGGCTCTGTCAGTAACACAAGTAATTTGCTGTATGGAAAAGAGAAAGACATATCAAATCACAGATTTCTGTACTCATGGTTTCAATATTGAATATTTCAAAATACATGTCATTTTTAAAACTGTTTAAAAGGACATAGAAGTTTCAAAATGCTCATCGCAATATGGTTTCTGATTAAAAATCACATTTAGGCTCCAATTTCATACAGAGTTCACTTGTTTGCGTTTAACACAAAAGCAATTGTACCGTCACTAATGTACCTCAAACGTAACGTAATCATCAGCGTTTGAAAGTGACACCACACAGTTTATGTTGATTTCAAGTACGTCACAGCGCAGATCATTTGAGCTCAATCTGGCAATCTAGCCGCTAGACTGTAGCTAGCAGATGGCAGTTAGCATCTATCAGGCAACGGACTGATGAAGTCCCTCAGTCAACCTGCTGTAAACACGAACAGGACGTCATATGGGATTTTGCGTTCAGAGCAAAACAAATTAAGCATCGCAATGTGCGAACGAACACTCGCACGGTTTAATAGTATTCCGAAAGAAAAGTCTCGACAAGGCTGACTTAAGGCCATGGTTTTGTACCTCTCTTTCTTTGTTTGATGTTTTCCATCTTAATAAATGTGGAAACTTCTGAAGCCCTTCGCTGCTAAGCAATGTTCTGTGCTGTGTATTGAGGAAAATGAAATGACAAAGTACAAAATGCATTGATGTGTCAGGAGGGAGAGGACAAAATGAAGTGATAAAAAGAGCTTTACTTCCTCCAGGCAGAACGGGACACAGCTTATAAACTTGACTTCCACAGACGGCATCTCAAGTGCATTTCCAATTCTTCACTCAAAGACTCCTGGAGACCCACTCCAGCGCTCTGCAGTCTGGGTGGCTTTGTATTAGCAACTGTTTGAGAGCATATATTTCTCCTTTTTTCCTCATTTAATTAGTTGAAAAAATTATTTCGAAACATTTTATACAGTAAAAGCTCTCAGGGATTAAAATCAACCGCACATTTTCCTTTCAGCATCTTTTCTGCAATAAAGGATAAATTATTTAAAATAACACGACCTTTTATCTCACACCCTTTGAAGGCAGCAAATTAAAAATGTAAATTGGGATCTAATTAATATGCAAATATATTCATTCCCAGTTAACAATTAGCAATTAAACCTGCAGTGTCTAGAAAGAGCATAGACAAAATTAATAACTTAATTTATCATTAACAAAATGAAAATGTACACAATTTTTTTTCGTTTTAAAATTGTTACGCTGTCTCCCTGCCTCTTCATCAGCACCAGGGCCGGGGAAAGAGAAAGAAGATGAAAAAAAAAGACATTTAATAGAACAATTTGGTCCTTGTCATAGAAAATGATAAATAACTAGCCTGAAAAACAACATGATTGGCTACATGGATGGTGACTGCAGCGTTGCATCTCCAGACGGCTGGCAAGGAAATAAACATGCCTATTTCATGCAGTAAAGAAAGAAATCACTGCGAATCCTCACAGTCTAGAGGGTGCGGTGGACATTAAAGATTAAAAGTGGGAAAGTTATTTATACTCTACGGTGTTTAGATGTGAGAGATTGTGAAATTCCACTCCGTATTTGGGGGGGGGGGCAGTTATTTCACTTCAGACACTCTGTGGCTTTCTGATGAATGTTCAGTGCTCACAGCTAAGCAGCTCGACAGAGTCAGGCTGGGAGCAAGGATGTTTTTGGGGAGCTCTGCAGCGCTGCATTCGCTCTAATGGGAGGACGATTCAGTCTGAAATACAAACTTCTCACAAAATCTACGCCTTATCCTGCAGGGAGATGTGAAATGCTGAATCGTTTGATGATGCTTCTGAGGCGAGCACTCATACTGTATGGGGCGCTTCTGTAAGTCTTTTCTCTTTGTTATTTTCTGATTCTACAATTGCCACCACCTCCGACAGGATTTGCACATCAGTGGCGGTGACACTTCAACAAACGTTACTCATTTACAAGCCCCTGGGATAGTAACTCATATCAAGAAGTTTCTGTGTGTTCTGAGGCGGAGTGGACATGGAAAACTTTGAACGAGAAACTTCTAGACCGACACTAAACAAAGAATAATGAGAATGAAAAATAATAATAGTAATAATGCTTTAATGGAATAGCCACCCCCCCCCCAAAAAAGTGCTGAGATTGTACTCAAACATCAGGGCATCCAAGATGTGTTTCCACTGGTTTCACAGAAAAGGCTCAAGGCTAGTCCCAGACTAAATTTAAATCTGAGGTGTTTCAACTGAAAGAAACATGCACTGACTGATCTTAATTTGTCAGGGATTTTGTTTTGTCTTGCAATGCACACAAGTAATGCATTTTTAAGGTATGTTTATAAAAATGAATAATTGAACTATGGCCTAATCCTGATTTATTGGCTAAACCCTGTCTATTAAACTGGGCCATAGTTTCTTAGTGAAAACAGATGTGGAGAAATTTAACAAGACAATGCTTGCTCTCCAGTGGATGCTCTGCAGTGAATGGGTGCCGTCAGAATGAGAATCCAAACAGCTGATTTAAAAAAATCATAATAATCCACAAGTAATCCATTCGATTCCAGTCATTAGTCTATTTCATATAAAGTTAAAATGTTGCATGTTTGGAAGAAACAAATCCATTATTAATGCATTTTATTTGTGGCAAAAATACCCAGTCAGTAATACATAGTGCTGCTTCTTTCAGTGAAAAGTTCATCCTCTGTTGTCCTTTCACATAAAAATCCACCAAAATATTTGTTGAGAATATATTGATTATTATGCTTTTTACCAGCTATTTGGACTGGACTGTTGTTCAGATGGCACCCATTCTCTGCAGATGATGGATTGACGAGGAGGTGATGCAATGCTACATTTCTCCAAACTCATTTACATCTTGGTAGTGAATTTTCAGCATTTTTTTTCTGGAGGGGTGAGCTATTCCTTTAAGCATTTAGCCAGTGTTAAACTAAGGGGGCCTGGGGTCCTTTATACAGGCCTTTTGTTTGTTTACCACTTGTGTGAAGATGTAACCAAAAGCAATACTGTTTTACCCACTTAAAAAAAAAATCTAAGAAAAAAAAAGAGAAAGCCCACGGGTGCAATAAAAGCTTTAAATAGTTTTCAGCAGTCATCCTCTAGGGACGATCCTGCCTGGAAAAAAAAAAAAAACACCTAATTTGATAAATATGCTCTTTAAGCAGCAAATTTCATTTAGCATTCTCTTATTAGAAATTCACACTCAGTCCTCAACTACATATCCTTCCTTTTAGCTTCTGCTTAACCATACATATTTCACCCTTTTAGGGGGACCACCTACATTCCTTTAAAATGCAGTGGGGTTCATTAGCGGCTGATAATGCCGAGAGTGTGTTTAATGTAAGCACTGCTAAGTCCTAATTTTCCACAAATAATTCTCCTTGATCTAATCGTAAATTTATGCAGAAGAGAAACCAATGCTCTTAACGTTGCTGGTCAAAGTAAAATAAGTAAGTGCAGAGCTTGAATTATGCATGCATGCTCACGTGTGAGTGTGTGTATTTGTGTGTGCTTCTCATTTCCTTTCATTTACCTGTTTGTTATTGTCTTGCTTTTTTAGTTCAATAAAATGTGGTTGGCTAATTAACCTGCTCCCTAAGAGGGATTAAAATGTGTTTATTTTTCTTTTCATCCTCTTTCTTTCTTTAATTTCAAAGTTATTTTCACCAAATGATGTTCATTACACATAGCTATTTCAAACCAAATCTTCTGCACAAATAACCTAATATTAGCAGGAAATCAAAGCGTGAGAAGTGTTGTGTGTATTAATGCACGCTACTCCACTGTACCTTTAATTGATCAAGAGCCTTTGGGTTTGGTTTCACGTGGTGCTTTTCACAGCTCTGATTGTAGGCCAGAATTATATCTGTCAGAGTGAGACTGTTAGCTAAAACAGAACAAATGTTAAACCCACATATTAGAGCCACATCAAGAATATTCCTTTTACATTACATTTTATTAACAAATTTTAATGTGATGTGATTTTAACTGTAAAAAAAAAAAAAAAAAAAAAGTGAAAATGCTACGATAAAAAACTTAAATGTTTAATTCCGGTTGAATTTACAGGGAAAAAACTGTAAACATTGACATTCCCAGAATTGCATTTCAAAATTTTGTTTGAATTTTATGTTTTTTCTTAGTTTTGTCTTATCAGTTATAATTATTTATTTATTTTAAGGTTGTATGTTATGTTAAATTGATATTTATTGCATATTTCAGTTTAATGAGTCTCACCGTGATGGTGTTTAGTGCTTGTGTGAATGACACTGAGCACCTTCTATATACAGTGGGTACGGAAAGTATTTAAGCCCTGTTAAAATGTTTCACTCTTTGCTATATTGCAGCCATCTGCTAAAACCATTTAAGTTCATTTTTTTCCTAATTAATATACATACAGCACCCCATATTGACAGAAAAACACAGAACTGTTGACATTTTTGCAGATTTATTAAAAAAGAAAAAGTAAAATGTCACATGGTCCTAAGTATTCAGACCCTTTGCTGTGCCACTCATATACAGTATTTAACTCAGGTGCTGTCCATTTCTTCTGATCATCCTTGAGATAGTTCTACACCTTCATTTGAGTCCAGCTGTGT
>JAUMHP010000072.1:6023320-6052809 GCA_032361065.1 Enteromius trimaculatus | reverse complement strand
AACTCAAGAAACATTTCTTATTATGATCCGTATTTAAAACAGGAATTGTTTAATGTATAGAATGCTCAAAAGAACAACATTTATGATCAGTGTATATGCATCCTTGCTAAGTAAAACGGGTTCTTTCAAAAAAAAAAGTATCCTGACCCCAAACTTTTAAACGGTAGTGTACATGTATTGCTTTTGACATTCAAATTATTTGACTTGTTCTTGCCGGATTTACTGGATAGCTAAATTGTAATTACGTTTTCTCAAGCGTTCACAACACTCAAGGCTCACGTAATAGTTTCCATGTGTGTACTGAGCAAAAGGTCCCATTTTAATATTTGATTTGAACTTCCTCCAAGGTTGCTCTAGGCAAGTGAAATGACCACTGCTCTTCCATCTTTTCCATCCCCTTGTTTGTGTCTTTATGTTTGATTAGAAGACTCTCAAGCGCAAGAAGGCAGATGAAAAAAACCAGTCCGCCGATGAAACCGAAAGCGTCCCTGCAAAGAAGAAAAGAGCTCCTCTGAAGAAGAGTAAGCCAGGTTTATAGACTGTTCACCTATTATCATCAATATCAGTAATGTTTTAAGCTGAATGTGTAATCTGCTTAGATGTGAATGGGGCTAAAAAGACGGCGAGTCCTGCAAAGCGTCCAGCGAAGAAAGTAGCTCAGGCCTCATCTGAGCCAGCGGTGAAGAAAAGCAGAGGAAGGCCTAAGAAGAACTCTTAATCCTCTTCGCACTTGAGTTCAAGTTGTTTCCTTTTTGTATCTTTTAAATTGTCTGGTCTGTATTTGTTCTCTGTGGTTGCATTTTCTTAAACTTTAGCAGGGTGTTGGGCACACTCTCTCGCAGTGAAATGATAATAAATAAGGGTAAAAAAAAAAAAAAAACGAAACGACAGTGGCTTTGAGTTGTGAGTTATTTTCATTCCTTTGTAATGCCTTGAATAATCAAGCCTATGCGGATGAGGTCCAGGGGGGATTGCTTTGCCCCCGATAAGGAAATCCCTGAAGGAGCTCAGAGTCCCGACTCTTCCCCCGCCACATTTTTCCCCTTGTTGTTGTGCTATGAAAGCCTCCGTGCGGCTGGCACTCCGACGTCTGTGGGAGAGGCGAGCTGGTCTTTGATACCTGCATCGAGGCAGGCGAACGTGTGGCAGACGCCACTGAGCCGGGTACGTGTGTTTGGTGAAGGGGGCTCTGCGCCTTTCCGCTCTGCTGCCATTTGATCAGGTGGAGACAAAAGACTAGCACTTGGGTCCTACTTTCTGTGTCACTCTCGCTTGAGTCTTTCTTAACTTCCTGTTCTCCGCTAGGAAATGGCTTCAAAGAAGCTATCATTAAAAGTTAGTTGTGGCTGTACCACTTGTTATGCATTGTAACTTTATCGCTGGTTTTGATAACGCACCGACAGCATTCGCAGGCGTATTTTTAGGTCCAAATGTCATCTTGAATTGTTTGCTTTGTAATCGTGGTAAAATTGATATGACATTGAGGGGACAGGAATAATTTGATGAGGACAGGTTAGAATACATGAATAATAGATATTGCATGTATACAGGGTCATGACTGGAAGAGCAGAGTTATGTTTTCCAAGAGTTTGGGGAAATGCACTTGTAATAGATAGAAACAAACTCAGTCATGTTTTGTTCTGTTGTTTTTGGGTTTTTTTTTTTTCCAACACATGATTCAGTTCTTTTTCACAGGCTCTGGTTAGAATGGTTATTTCGTCATTTGAAAGCAAAACAGACAATCTATTCAGTCTTTGTCATAAATTATACAGCATCGGAAGAGAGCTGTGAAAATGTAGCATTTCAGACTGATTCAAACTTAATTTATTAAAAAATAGTCATTTGTTTTGATTTGGACTACATCAGTCATGTTGTATGTTGCTTTTTTTGTGTGCTTTTTTTTTTAGAGGCATAGGGTAAAAGATAGATTTTAGGGAATCGACATCTGGATTTTTCCAATGAAATTCATAATGAATTTTTTCCCAGCCCTAGACGAATCTGAATTTTTTAATTCAATTTATCAGTGCTTCTGTGTGATGTGAAATTTGTGTCACATCAGAAAAACCATTAAAACCAAAGAAAGAGACATTAACTGGATTTCCCAAACCATTGCAAATTAAGCTTAAATTTGTGTAGTTCCCAAAAAACTTAAGTTTTACACAAAACTGATTGCAGTTGTCCATCTCCTCTAGGTCAGATGCAGCAAAAAAAAAAAAAAACGTTGGTTCTTTTATACCCAATTTGCCCATTTCAGAGCTCCTCTGAGACCAATCTCCCACCTTTCACCCTCTCTGGTTTCCTTCCTGAGGGAGACCAGAGCCTGGGTTGCCTTGTTAACTCTACTTAGACTCTGTTGGCCCAGCGAGAAGAGTGAAAGAGGAAGATGTTTCTCCTAATGTTTGTTTTCAGAGCGGAGCCGCGTGAGTTCTGAGCTGATGCCGGCATCGATTGTTCCAACAGTGAGGACTAAAGTGCACCCCTGTGTGCTTTCTTCCCCTTCCTCACCACTGACCTTCAGGGCGCACAGCCATTGCTCCGCAGTAGGGGGCAGTAGTACATAATGATTGCACAGCTGGGGGGTGGTGGGTGGGTGGGAGAGGCAAACCTTAAACACAACATTACCACCTGTACCTCACTGGAGGACATGCTGCTTTGATGGGCCTGACTGTGGCCATTGATTGACCTGTGTTTATATCCACTCTTAGTGTCTTCTGAGTTGGTCTTGGGCTGTTGGGTTATGCTGGAGGACTGCATGCTGGAAAATAATTTCTCCATGCAGAGGTTTCACTGGCTCTCTGCTTTCCTCAACATTTTGGAAGGGGGTTGGTTGTTATTAATGGTAACTTGTGCTCTTGGGTTAAAACTTTTGGCTTTTATTGGGTAAGCATTCTCTTGAAACTTTAAAGCATATTAGGAAATGGCAAGAGAGTTCTCGGTTTATACCATTTATCACATTAAAATAGTGTGAAATATTTATTGCTTTACATGTAGATTGGCAAAATTACAGGGACTGGCAGAAGGGAAATTTCATATTTATGTTTATTTATTAGCAATACATTACCAGTCAAATGTTTGGGGTCACTGAGATATATATTAATTTATATTATTTTGCTTTGAAAAATGCGTACATTAAATGAAGTGACATTAAAGATTTTTGTATTGTTACAAAGTTAATTTTCAAGTAGATGCTGTCCTTTTCAGCTTTTCATCAAAGGATCCCGAAAAAAAATTAGTTTTGACAAATATTTAGCAGCACAAGAGATTTCAATATTCATAAAGATAAATACTTCTTGAGCACCAAATCCACATATTAGGATGTTTTCTGAAGGACTATGACAGTACTGGCTGCTATTACAAAAAGGAAATATAAATTGTAAAAAGTAATAAAATATGAAAGTAAAACAAAGTTATAATAATATTTTACAATTTTGCAATTTTCCTGGATTTTTGACCAAATAAGTACAGCCTTAGTGAGATTTCTTTGAGGGAAAAAAAATCTTACCAACCCCAAACATTTGAACAGTGTGTATACATTTACTGTAAATTGCTTCATGTTTTTGCTTTTTCTGTTTTACAAGTGATTTTAGGAACTTATGGCTGCATATTGGGAATTACAGTTATGCTTATTTTATATTTCATCATACAGTGGCATTTATTTGTCTTTATTCAGAGCCACATGTTAGTGTGTTAAAAAGGGAAGGGGATGGTTGGCAGGCAGCAGTGATAGAATGGAAAAATAAAAAGTTGTCAATGATGGTCCCAAGCTAATTATAATCGCAGACTTCATACTTTTTACTTAGTTGTGGTCATTACTTTTCTGTTAGGACATCTGATAAATTTGGCCGGCTTGTATAGTATCTTCATTTGAATTTTTGCGGGGGAATAGACGAATAGATTTGTTTTTTCTGATTTATCAACACCAGCTCTATTTTTCTTCTCATTCTTCCCTCCTTTAGATGAAATAAATTTCACTGTTATTGTGTTTGTATTTATTCCCATCCCCATGTGCCCTCATTCCGAAATACCCACACATGGAAAAAGAAATATACTGATTTTACATGGCAGAGAGAGAAAGAGCTCTTTCAATGCAGTTATGGTACATTTGCGATTCTAGTTGTGTGTAAATATTAGAAAACAGCAGGTTCTCACATTCACCGAGGAAAGGCATAGCAATGGGGCTAAGACGCGCGTTCTTATCGGTATTGTATTCACACTACACCGTCCTCCTGCTGTTTCTAATCTGCCGCCGCCGCTGTGAGCAAAACTGGACAGGCATTTATTGTCCCAGCAGGGGTATGCTTGACAAGAGAATGTTAAACACTCCACTACCTGCAATTTTCAAAGGTGATACTACACATGATAAAATGTAGATACACGCTTAATTTCTGTTTTGGGGGAAACAGGGGAGAAACTCTAAAAAAAATAAATAAATGAACTGATTTTCCGTTTCTTTTCCGCATTATAGGTCGGATTCTGCAGACATGGTGTGTGCTTTTACTGTTTGTACGCTAAAAAAGCTGTGTCTCGTACGCCGTCGATCCTCCAGGCAAAAGACTTGTCCAAAACGAAAGTGCCAAGTCCAAGTCTGCGGGCCAAATTGCAATCTTTAATTCGATTTACCCTTGGCAGCGGCGTTGAGTGGGTTTAGTGGTCATCAAAAAGACATGTTCATCAGCGTGAGGCGAGCTCTCTTACTCCAAACTGTCCGTGCCGTTCATCAGGACTCTCCCAGACGACTCCCTCAACCTCTCCATGTCTCAGACAAGTGATGAGTGCCAAGCACGGACCCAATAACTGCTGGTGACATGGGGCGAGAAAATAAAAGAGGCAGGAGTCTTAATTAATGTGACACGGACACGTATCTCATGCCCGCTGAAAGATATCTAATGAAGTGCCGGTTGATGTTCTAATGATCTCTGAAGGGGTCCTAAAGAGGATGTTCAAACTTGCGTTCCGCCCCGTTAGCCCGTGATCGTTGTCTCTCAGTGATATCAAAATCGCACTGCTTAAAAAATACGCCTGGATGCTTGCTCGCGAGCTACGGGTCTTCGATTAGGTCCCACTGTCTAATGGTCTTCACGCTGGGTGTGTCGTTTAAGGAAACAAACCGTATTTATTTAAGCAATTTATAGGACACTGAACTTAATTTTATTAACAGGGAGTCAATTATCTTTCTTGATAAATGGCTGTGTTGATGGAAATGTTACTATGATACTGTGAGTGCTTCAGTGGAGATCAGTGATTGTAAGGGTTTGCAGCTTCTACGTTTGGCCCATCTTAGTAGTTTTGTCCTGGACCGTCAGTTTTTCTACAGTAACTGTAGGCAACGGTTCAGCAGAGAGCTGAGATCTTTTCTTTAGCACAGGGCTTATGGGATGCCTGGGGCAATGTCTTGCATGTGGCCTATGGAACATAGCGTTCCTATTCTGAGGCAATCAAACACCACTGTTGTGGTCAGTTTGTGGCAGGATTTGTCACAGTATATTATGAACTACCTTTAACAAGCTTTGATGGCTTTTGCAGCCTCTTATTAGAAATGTCATTTTCAGCCCTTGAGATAAGAAAACGGCCTTTTAGGAACCATGGTGAGGGTAAGAAACAAAAATATAGTTCCTTTTTTCTAAAGGATGGCATATAAACAGCATTTAGCTCCTGTTTTTTACGATACAATAATAAAAGAAAACGTTATATATAAATATACATAAATAAAAATATGTATTCATACACACACACATATATATATATATATGTATCTTTATTTCTCTCTATATATATATATTTATATTATAATCTACAGTAGTCAACATTCGAAGTGGCTCAAAATCTTTCATCAAAGTTGAAAGGTCCTAAAATCAAAAACTACCTATTTTTGTCTTTGGACAACTTTGATGAACTTTTATGATCCACATTAAACTTTAAGTACTGAATCCCTTTTAATGTGTATGTATACATATATAAAAATGTATATATACATTTATATGCACTATGCATATGAGATGTAAAATTGTTATATTTTAAATATTTATTGTCAGATTGAATGCAATATAAATGTTATAATATTTTGTATATTTGTATTTTGATTTTATATGCTCTCTAGAGATAAAATGTGTTAGTTTTGTGATTTCTTTCCAGGATAATGATGATGATGATGAACCATCAGGTTTCGAGAGCCCTCTGAGAGAGTGGTTCCCATAGTATAACGTCATCAGCTTCTCCAGCTCCCAGCATCAGCTAATGCTTGAGGGCTTCAAACAGCCCTGCGGCTTCTATTGTGGTGTCCGGCTTGCGGGGAGGAGAAGAAGCGACCAGCTCAGGTTTCATGAAGCACCACTCCTCCTTGACACAAAAAAGGGCCAACCTTGCTGACCCTCTGCCCTCTCCCACCATTGTGTTCTTGCTCTATTGCTGTGGCTCCAGCCACCAGATTGGTTTGCTCAGGAATGGGAGAGGATGTGTCTGCCGCTCCATCTGTCAGACCGAGGATCAAATAATAGGATTTTCTGTCCTGGAATTGAAGATAATTGCAGTCTCTATTCCGCTCCCTAACCGTATGATATTAACCTTGCACTCCTGAGCCCACAGTGGGGGCAGAACTTGGGCCAGATGGCACTGTGTTTTGATATCTGATCCAGGCGAGAAGGTCAAGTTGAAGTTCAAGTCCAAAGGACCGCTGTCCCTGCCTCTGCTGACACAATAGAGGTGTCATTCAAATAGGACTTCCTTAACATTACTGGTTCTTTGCTGGGAGGACAAAAAGTAAAAGCAAAAGAGAGTTATACATACGGTGCGCTGCTAAGGGTGAAGACGTAAACCATTTATACAAACCGAGGGCACGGTGGGAGAGGCCGGAGGTCAGAAGAGGCTAGCTTCGGGGACGTGAGGAGTGAGTAGATTCGGTATCAGGTTTTTGCTGTTACATATGGGTTGAGAGCGAGCAAGATAAACTATATAAAGCCATTCAAACGTCTCATGTCTCATTGCTGTCCATTTGCTACCTAGAGTTTGTAAGGACTTTGTGGGGGGAATAAAACATAAAGGAATACTGTCCGAATGAGAAGCAGAAATTGCTTCGTGTGATCGACTAACCCCATCACCAAATGTAATGAATGAGCCATTTGGAACACTTTTGATGATAAGTCTGCCTGCATGTGGTACGGTGGCCTCCTGTGGTGGCTTTGAGCCGAATACACAGTAATAATGTTCCTCTTCTCCCATGGTGCTCCTGAGCGTGCCCTGGCTACTGTCCCCTTGGTAACATGCACACATTTACAAAGCCTTACATATGCGCCTGCTATGATCATGCCGGTAAGAAGCAAAGTAAAATAATATTAAAATAAAAATTGAGCAAATATGTGCAGAATATTGTATTAGAATATATGTCCAGGTATTGTTTTTACCATAGTATCAAAGGAACAAATTAATGAAAATGAATCAAATTAAGACGACTATGTATGCATAAAGACAACATAACAACACATTCTAGATATTGCAGTGAAAAAGATTTTATTTTTACTCATTATAATAAATATTGACTTTACTTTTTAAATCACCATTGAGAAAAAACTGTAACACTTCTAGATGCATTATGGTAATGAGAATTCTAATATTCATGGGAATAATGTCACAATGCTAAAAGCCTCAAAGGAAACTTAAAGAGTTTACTTTTATTTGCCTTTATCTTTCACAAGATGACTTTATTCCTTGTTTTAAACAACAATCGTCTTAAGGCACCCAACCCTCATGGTTGTAGTTTCAAATATTCACCTCCACACTTTTAGTTCACATTCAGAATAAGTGGTCTGTTCCCTTTTTTTTTTCCTCTTCTTCTTCTTCTTCTTCTTCTTTTTTAAGTGTTGTGTTTTCCCTTTCTTTAATACGTTTCTTTTACATAAGCACCTTACGTGCTCCTTTTGTGGATGAATGTCTTGATTTATATAGTCATGCTCTCTCTTTCCTCCGCTCCCTCCCCTCCTTGCACGGGATGGCGTGAAGTTATTGTAATTTAGCGATGATTTGTCACTGTCATCCTCCAGGTTCCCGCTGTACCCTGAGACCGCGGTTGGGCCCCTCTCCGGCAGTGGTGTTGTGGGGACCGCCACGTCATCTATACGGGAGCCCCGTTAATAAGGGTTAAATCTGGCTAATTGTAATCCAATTAATAACAGACACAATGATCTAGCGTCCGTTTGTTATTTGAGGACCCAGCTGAAACACTTTGGAGGGTTCACGCCCCCCCAGGGTTCGCCCCGCCATTGTCGGCATACTCAGTATGCAAGGCTAGTTTTTATTAAGCCCATTGACTGGCGGCCAACGGTAGGCTGCGATGCCAGTGGCCCTCTCCGGTGCGTCTCTGTTCTTCAAAGCGGACAACTTAATGGCAAACCTGGTGTCATTATCCTTACCATATTTCTTCCAATTACCCCTGTAATCTCTCTCTTTCTTTACATTCCAATTTAGTACAGTAAATCACGAAAAGCGGACTTTTATTGTCAATGATATATGCTGTAGTACTGAGTGAGAGAAAAATAGGAGAGTGAACCTATTTGTGTTTATAGCTTTAGAGGGAAGGAGATAAATGACCTGGCTTTTTTTATTTAGTTTTAATGAAGAAGGGATTGAGGGACTCCCTGTCCCGGTGGCATTAATGTGATTTTTCCCTCTCCAAAGAAGCGCCTGCCTGTCCTCGCATTTGTTTGTGACCTAGTTGCGCTGGTCTCCGGAAAGGACATCCGGCTTTGTTTGCGTGAACATCCAGTGTCCTCCATGCTCATAAACACACTAATGGGTTTTTCATAGCGGCAGCTGGACAGGGGTGGAGAAGGAGCGAGCACTTACAGTAAACGATCAGTGTCCCTCGATATTAAACGTCCCTCCGGCCACTAGGCTAAACGATGGTTCCATTTAGACCCTCCCCAAAGCACCCTCCTACCCACTTATAAAGCCCCCGCCTCCACTGTCTCCTGCTCCCGTACAAGGCGGCACCAAACAATATTAGCCGAGCCACCTTATGCTCTCCACATGAGTCCCTTCAATCGTTCAGCGTTAATTGGATACTCAGTCCCCAATTAAGTTCTTGGCCCAAAAGGAGAGCATGAAAAAACAAGACAGGTTTAGCTCCCTTCTGTGGGACTTCATTAGATGGCTACTGCTGCAACATCCTTGGGGAGAGAGAGGACAGTGTCGTGTGCGCACACACACACACACGCATGGTAAACACAATAGACCGGTGACACGGCTCGAGCGAAGGGGCTTCAGCGTTGGGAGAGTGAGGCTGGAGAGAAGTTAATTACACACTGTGTTTCTCACTCGTGAAATATTTGGAATTCATTAGCAAAATCAATATGCCTTCGATATCCATGTAGAAGCATAGAGCGTGTGTTGTAGTGTTAAAGGAATCGTTGGTTTGAATATAGAACATCTGTCATCCTTTACTTACCCCCATGACATTCTGAACCTGTGATTTCTGTAGAATACTCTTTTTAAGTATAATGCATAAGGAATAAGGTTCGACAAAAAGACTCATAAAGTGCTAAATGCATCTGTTAAAATAGAAATGATTATTATATATTAGGTATTTTGAGCACCTAACCCCACCCCTACACTGAACCTAACCACTTCTCAAAAATATAAAATGCATAATAAGCAGATAATAGTGATGCACAAGGCACTTCACCAGGATTCAGTTTTTGACACATTGAGAACGAGAACGTGTTGCAGATTCCAAGTCTTCTGGGGCCAGTTGCATAAACATAGCCACTATGTTAAAGGGGGTAGTTCACCAAAAAATGAAAATTACGCCTTTTTTTTTGCTTTGCTGTGAATAAAACTTATTATTCTTATGCCTACATCATTCTCTATAATGTCACTTTCTCATGAGCACATGAACGACAGCGTTTTAAATCTGGATATTTTCAAATAAGAATATTTTTCTTTCACAAACTGAAGCATCACTTCACAAGGACTTTACTAAGCCACTGTAGCCATGTGGAGTACTTTTTATAATAGATGGATGCACCTTTTAGGCTTTAAAATATCAGCCTTCATACACTGACATTATCAAGCTTGGATATTTTTTTTTATATAACTTTGAATTATTCTAGTATTCGTCTAAAAGAAGAAAGCCATACACCTGGGTTGGCTTGAGTAAGTCATAGGTTAATTTTTATTTATTGAATGAAAAAGAATTAGCAGGTTAGGTAGTGGATTAATGAACTTTTATTCTTTTAAATTATTATTTTTATTGATTCTGCTGATCCTGTTTAATAAAACTGGTCTGAATGATGTAAAATTTCAACTGTAGTTGTCCCTTGGATTACTTTCATTATTACATTGTTTTGATGCCCCCCTTTTAGAAATTCTGTTATCTATAATAACTTTTCAACTACACAACATGTCAACCAGTATTATTGGGTAACTGTAACTAGTAACTGTTAGGGTTAGTAAAATAAGTTTACACATACTCTCGAAGTTGCTTCTTTTCAACAGAATAATTTCTAAAGTGTCACCATTATACTTTAATGGCTTGAAAAAAGCTTGAAAACTTCGCTTAGTCACTATAACTGCATGTAAAAGTATGACAAGTACATTAATCAAAATGTATTTTTAGTTGCACACAAGAAAGTCCGTAAATGACGGCATGTTGATCTTTAGTGAACTTTCCTTTTAAATGCATGTTGAATTTGCCCTCTGTGGATGGAAATGTGGCCTCAAACCAGTTCGCTTGTGTTTACCGCCTCTATTTTGCTCTCGCATCCCCCTCCCTCTGTCTCTCTTTGCAAAAATGAGGTTGTAGTTTACTCATAAATTCATCAGGCGCAAGGTTTGCACGTAACAATTTGTGACTCGTGTGTCTTTTCATTTTAAGGATAGTAGGACACGGACACCGCCGCAAAACAGCATGCTGTATACTGTAATGAAGTAGATTTTTTTTAATGTTGCTGCCACACAGGATAAAAGGCAGGCTAATCACAAAGACCAGCCCACCCCCCAATCAGTTGCTATTTATTTTGACTGGAAGCTCCAGCTAAAAGTGATGGCAGTGAGTATGAAGCGTTTCAGTCGAATCAAAGCTCACTAGATGTTGATTTTGTGTTTGCGTGCGTATGGCAATGTTAAATTCCTTACTGAATGATGAAATGCCATGTGTTCTTTGTTCGGATAAGTACTGCATCATAACCTCCTTTTTTCTTTGCTTCTTTTTTACGGGTACTGAAATATCTATTAACACGATGGCTGTTGTTCCCTGTGGTTGGCATGGAAATAGTTATCAGGGTAATGTTAAGTTTTAATGCATCTATAAATTTACAATTAGATGGGTTCTTAGCGGTGGATAGTGCCGTCTTCTCCAGACTGTTTTTCCACAGGGTGGTGATAGCATGTTGGTGTTGTCCTGAAGCTTGCCTGAAGACTGCCTTGAGGGGAACTCCTCAGAGGAGTCCATGAGCCTACTGAACTTCCCTCCCTTCACTCCACTTCAGCCAATCAGCTGCCAGTAACCGCGCAAGCCTGGTTAACCGCTCTGGAAGATGTTTCTCTGAAATGTAGGTAGACATACGAGTGGGTGTATTTGCTCGGTTTTAATTTTAATGAAGTGAAAATGCAGGAAAGCACATTTGCACAGGGGAATAGGAATCGCTAACCGTATTATCCTTTTAGATTTTTATAAGTATTATTTCAAGTTAAGCTCTGTCGACAACATCTGTGGCATGCTATCGATTACCACAGACAATCATTTTGACTCGTCCCTGAGTCTGTAAAAGCAAACAACTGGATTTATAGTAATGCACTTACAATTAAAGTCCACTGGGATGGCTGTTTGCATTGTTTAAACCGTGTTTGTTAATTAAAGCCATTATTATTTTTTACATATATGTTATTATTTTAAATGTTGAAATACTGCATTTACTAAAAAAAGAACATATAAAATTAAAGCTAAATATTGAATGTTTTAGGAACACACTTTATTAGTTTGTATTGCATACTTCACATAATCCTCTGTAATACAGTTTAATAGCGTTTATTGAGTCATTGTTTTGTTGTTGTATGTATTTTCAGTTTAGTTTAATTACATTTATTTCTACTTATTTATTTTTTTATTTTGGGGGTGGAGTGTAAACTGTAGGTTTTTTCCCCTGTATTTTTATAGAGGTTCAATAAACAGCAAAAACATTCATAACAATAATAAAATAATGGGTGCTGAATAAAAATAAGACAGTTTTAACATATTTTAAAAATAAATCAATAATTACAAATTACACTTACAGTTTGAAAAATGGATATCAATTTTGAGATTTGCTAAATACAGCATTTGTGTTAATATGTTGATGAGTATATTTTGGCCATCTAGATGTTACTGCACATGGTTTGTTTTTTGTGTGACAATTTATGGGAAATGTATTGATTGAATGGGACACAAACCATAATATATCGTTGGCAACTTCAAATGATAACTGAAAGACTGGCTAATCATTTAGCACTCTTGATCTGCGCTTAGCCTGCTGAGAACAATCAAACACACCCTCTGTCTCTCTGTCTGTCTCTCTCTCACACACGCACACACACATATAGTACATGAGTTAAGAAACCACTGCCTTTGGTCCCCAGGCTAGAATCAACAGCTCCTCTTGATGACACGTATACGTGCGATCTCCCACCTACGTTAATCACCTCTTCACACAAACCGCTTGCTTCACAGCGCAATCACATCCGTTAACAGCCACCCTCACAACTCTGTGCAAATGGAGCACGACTCCAACCCAGCAGAACCCACCCTGCCTCTGCATAAGGGCGAAAACATGCCCCTGTGCCCTGCAATAACTGGCATCGCATCAGACGGTGTCCACTGCACCGTGGGGAGAAATGGACATTATTGGAAAGCCCTGGGCAAGAGTACTACATTCTGCCACCCTGTGATACTCTTAGAAAGACTCTTGTTATGTGATGCAATGAGCATTACACATACCTCACTGAAATAAAAAACAAAAATTTTAATATGAAGGGAATTTTCTATATTTAATTTTACAGGTGTCTTACCTGTATTTAGAATTTTATATATATATATATATGTGTGTGTGTGTGAGTGTGTGTATTGCGCACAGTTGATGTTTTTCATGTTTTGGAAGCCATATAGATCCTGAACAACATGGGGTACGTAAACATAATTGTCATTTTGGTGAAATGTCTCTTTAAGTGCAAATATTAGTCCACTGCATTCCTTTTAAACATTGCGCCTTTTCGATTATAGACCAGCATGAAAAATGTTGTTCAGTAATCTATTCCCTACTCGCCGGTCTTGTATCCTGTCATATAGCATGACAGTTATCACCTCATTTTCAGCTCTAATGCAGTTGTTGTTTTTGGGTGCTGGTGTAATCACCAGCTTGCCTTGTCCTTGCTTGACCAGATCATGGCATGTTCAACACTTCACCATCTGTTGTCTCTTCTTTTTCCACTGCGCCTAATTGCATGTATGCTCAACTCATGGACATAAACCCTTGTTGTTGTTGTTGTTGTTTTTGATGTTGTGCTAATGGTGTGTTTGTGTGTGTGTGTTTAGAGGAAGATGAGCCCTGTTGGTTTGTCCAAAATGTCCTTGGAGATCGGATCCGTGCATCTTTCCTGTAATGAAGCTCCACAGAGGGCGGTTGAAGGGAAAGGGCTATGGTCCTCTGGGTCAGCATGCTTCTAATTGGGTCTTAGTGGTCTCTTAATGTTGGAGGTTCCATGACCTCCTGTGGCCACTTTGTAGTCAATATCCTAGCATTGTTCATGAGGCTCTACAAAACAAGTAGGATATCACAGCTAACATCTGCACCTCAGTCACAAAATGAGTTTTATTTATATTTATAAGGAAGTAAGACTTGATTATGTAGTCAAATTGTCCATTGTGCTTATTTCAGATTGGTTGAACAGCATCCACGGCATGCTTGTTGGTAGAACAGCCTTTGAAATTTAAAACCACCTCTGCTCTTTTATTTCTCTCTTTTCCATCACCTGTGAGGAACTGTTGCCTGTTAATTTCCATATCCCCCTTTTCCCAAAATGATACTTTTGACAAGTGTCAAAAGGCTTGTTTTCAGATTTTTCAGAGGTAATTTATGGGGCATGGCAGGGCTTCCTTAAAGATATATTTTGCTTTTCATGTCTATCAGGCCGGCTCTAGACAGTGCTGGCTGTGTGGTGAGAGGTGAGTGTTGGGTGGAAGTGTTCCATTGGAGAGCAGCATCACAGCATCAAAGCCCCCTGTCAGCTTAAAGCTAGACATCACTGGGATAGATGGTTTTGTTTTGAAACAACAGATAGGAGCTGTCAGCATGACAGCAGTGTTGGCTAATTGATACAGAAGTATCTGATGTTGGCTTACAAAAATTTACAATTGGAATTTTTTTTTTTTTTTTTCTAGTACATAAAAAATAGAACTTGTAAGTCTTGTACCTTTAGTTAGACCTTATGGCATGTCGAGTGTGTGTGTGTACTTCATCTTCAAAATACACACACACACCTGCAATATTTAGTGGTTCAACCACAGATTAATGAAGCTAGAATAGTTTTTATATAGATTAGTAAACAAAAATAATGACTAATTATTAAATAAGTAAGTTTCGCTGTTGTTTATGCATGGTCAGAAAGCTTTTAGATTTCATCAAAATATCTAAATTTGTGTTCTGAAGATCAACAAAGGTCTTACAGGTTTGGAACGACACAAAGGTAAGTAATTAATGACAGAATTGAATTTCTTTCAGAAAAACTTTGACTGCCTTTATGAATTTGTCCCTTAATAAACTGTTGTATGCAATCAATATGCAGTGGAAAAACAGCACAGCAATCTTTATACGAGACAAAAAATACATACTGGGCCTTTTGGTCCTTATATCTTGAATTATAGCTTGCTTAATTTTGTCAACATATAGATATTAATAACACATGATGCCGTATAAATGCCAGCCTAACACAAAATAAACAAGTGCTTCACATTGTCACAATTACTGTATTGTTTAATCAAGTATGACTTGTGGACCCTTGTGTTGACCAATGAATGTCCAACATAGCATTGAGCTATCAATTTTATAGTATAGCTTTATTTTTAATCATAACCTGTGTCATCCCAAGTCCTCTATTAACTCTTTTGGGTTTGTTTTGATGTCTTGGAGATGGATGACCACCTTACCTAATGCCAATAACACTGTAATTTTTTCTTAGTCTCTGAAGTGCCTTATATATGCCTTAAAGAAAGTATATATTTCAAAGCAAGTCAAATAAATAAATAAATAAATGAAATATTGTTGGCAGACTTGGGCCCTGGATTCATCTTCATTCTGGGTTCAGATTTCACTTTTGGGACCATCGCGGCAGATCAGATGACACCAAGCGAGCCAAGAAGGAGTGTGCCCTTGACTTGCGTTCGTGCTTTTCTGTGTGTGCGTTTCTCTCCATCTTTCTCATCCTCTGTTTATCATGTGCTGGTTCCGCTTTGTGTATACGTCCTGTCTGTCTCAGACTGGTTGGAAAGGTTGGAAGATTGCTGATTTCCCCGAAGAACAAACGGTACCTGCAGGCCCCATTAAAGCCATCTGTAGCGTGCGTCCATGTTTATCTGTTCCCGCGTCCTCCGGGAAGACTTTTTTTCTCCCCCCCACCACCGCATCACTGGACTCCAGCTCCTTACCGAAGACCTATGGCACGTGTCCCTAAAGTGCCTGGCCCCCGATGGCCCCCTGTAGGTTGGCGCCATGGTGTGCCAACTCCCTTCGTCTGCCAGCAACCTTCAGGTCCATTACCGTTCGCTATCAGCGGGGACCAAGCTGGGGGAGCCGACAAAAGTGGCATTTCCAGAGCGCATCAACATACTATCCCTCAAGCGCTGCAGGCCTCGTAAAATTGGACTTATGGCTCGGTTGCCAGCATAAATAAGTCCCTTTGATAGTTAGGGGAAGAAGTTATGACACTCTTGGGTACGCGTGAGGGACAGTGGCACTGTCATCTCATTCCTGCTACCCTGGCACCCTGGTGCCTCTGATCTTTCTGCCGATTCAGGGCACGCTCTCTTCATTACCGCCGGCCACCGGGGACTTGTTTTTTCTGCAAGATTAATGAGTGCCGCGGAAATTCTCCAGCGCATCTCGATAATTAAGTCTTTGTTTATCAAAAAACAAGTTATATTAGGAGCAGGAAATTCGCAGTAATTATTCATAATCCTAACAATTCAAGTGTAGCTACCTCATTTGCCTGTGTAATTCTGCTTTTTAATTTCTTGCATACATTTGCATATTAATTTTGCCCGTTGGCTGCTGCAGGCCTCTGACAGTAATTTTTTTTTTTCTTCCCCTTTCCGCGTGATGTTTTTCACAGGGTGAGGCTCAGTCGGGTGGCATTTCAGCTGGGTGTAATGATAAATTATGAATTTTTCTAATTTGCTGCATAATGAAGTAACCCCTTCCGATCCATTTCCTCTTCCTGCGCTGCGGCTTCAGGCCCATCAGATGGTTGTCGGAGCGTGTTTCTTTATCTCTTTGAAATGGCCATGTGGTCATTAGAGACGGCGGTGCCACGCGGGTGTCAAAGGCTGTTTCTCCAGTCGGGGTGAGAGATCGTCAGTTCCCTGGCATCCGCTCCAGCTATGCGCAATGCCTATCCTCATTTCCACTTCGCAAATGGTGTCAACTCCCATTTTCATCGAGCCACTCCAGAAGAGTCGGAGGACCTGTGTCCAGTGCGAGTTGTGTACGCCGCGTAAGAGCGTTCGGTTGATGAACGCATCTCAAAGACAGTCTGACGTCCTCCAATTTTTTTCTGTGCGGTCTTTAAAGCGTTTACTGTTATACAGAGTCGACTGGGGCTGTCAGAACAGAATGAATATTGATGATCTTAAGCATCATGAAAGCAGGATGTTATGCTTGAAATTCATCAGCCCACTTAAAGCACATCAAAGCCAAATCACATACTGAGGCACTTTGGAACTTTTATGCTAAAGTTTTGGGGTTCTTTTATGTGTTTGACAGACAATCATTTGGATACGGTCAGGGATGAGTGGACATGTTAAAATGCTTAAGCCAACATTTAAAGAAATAGCTTGTCTAAAAATCTTTCTTTTTCTTTTTTTGCAGACTTTTTTTCATGCTCTCTTCCATTTGATAATGTATTACTTTTGTAACGCGTTACTCCCAACACTGATTATAATTAACAGACCCACAAAAATCTGTTATTCACTAAAAATCTGCCAATATGAGAATTAATCATTATTTACATTATAAATATATTTTGAGTCTTTTAATTTCAATGATTAGGTGATTTAGTTCACAAAATGGTATGAATGATTCACTGATAAAATAATTTTGGGTTGCTTTTCAAACAATACTCTTGTGTGGCTTATGAAGACTAAGAACATAGAGCTTACTGTAAGTTATGAAAATGCTACAGTTACATTAAGTTTTAGGCTGTTTATTGTTACTTATGGGGGGAAGCTTAGGGAGCTTGACCAAGAAGAAATCTCAGAGCACTTTCCACGTTGTCAGACTGCAAAATTTGTATTCTATAGAGTGTTTACGTTTTCTGTAGGAAGTGCAACAGATGTGAGAGTCACCAAACTGCTATGATACAATGATACCGGTGTAACTAGAAAACGAGTCCTCTGAGTGTGCGGTTTGTTTGGACTCTACTCTGTTTTTCCTCCATATTCCCATTCTGCCGCCTGTGAATATCGCTTTACAGTGTGTTTACTGCAGTCAAACAGATACGGGGTCTATTTGCTCTAATCTAGTCTCCTTATGACTTTGATAGTGGGTCCGCAGGGGTATTTTCTGCTGTGTTCATGTCCATATTGCTGCACCATGTGCAGATTACAAAATATGCATTCTCCTCATGTTCAATAGGTTTTGATGCTTAAAGGGATAGTTCACCCAAAGAAAAAAAAATAAAATAGTAATTTTTTACTCACCTTTGTGCTGTTCCAAATCTTTTTGACTTTTTTTTTTTTCATGCCATGGAATTTTTAAAGAACGTGACAGACAATAGACTTCAATAGACTATAAAGATGGTTCTAGCCCTTCTGAATTCTTGCAATAACTTTGTAATGCTCACAACAAATATTGAAACAATTCACTTAAATCCAAATGTCTGTGCAAGTATCTTCATGACGTAGCAAACGATAAACACTTCATTCTTTTGAGTTGGTTAATTTCAATGAATCATTTATCAAGTTCCTAAAATCAACTATGATGATTCATTCACAAATGCTGATCCAGTTCCCCTCCTGACTGAATGATTCAGTTACAGCTCATAACTTATCTTGGATAATTTGTTATGTTTTTTTGTGTTTTTAAAGCTTAAAAATTCCATTAATTTAAGGTGCATTTATAATATTACTTTTACAACTTACACATGTCCTCTTTTTGTGTTCCACAGAGTTAAGTCAGTCACACAGGTTTTAATGATATTAGCGTGAATACGTTTTGATTGCAAAAACTGAGCAGTAATTAGTGAACTCTAAACAAAACGTGCACAAATTATACTGTTAGAAACAAAACAACCCTCATGTTTAAACCGTTTTGTTGCCGGAACTATGACAGTGACCCACGAGGCGGCACTGTGTCCCATTTAGACATTATCACGTAGTTTGTGCTTTTATTCATCAGGACCTCTCACCTATGATAATGCTAGCTTTGTACACAGGTTGCGCACGACTGACCTGCGCTTGATTTCCATCCTATTCTCCGATGGCCGTACGCCTAGCTCCTGTTAATGGGGCCATGCCGGTCATTATCGAAATCTAATCCGTTTGGTTGAGGGGACATATGCATAAATAGTGATAAAGAAAGAGGGCAGCTGTCTGTAAAGGTTAGATGGAGATGACTGTAGAGAAAGGCCAATATTGTCTGATAATATGGCGGTAGCACGGCTCTGTAATTATGAGGTGTCGCCCCATGCAGCTGCTTCCGCCCTGGCTGGCACTGGGTGATGACACCAGAGCGAAATATAGCACGGAGGTCTCTCCAAACAGCCCTAGTGTCAAAGGGGTTGACATTTGAATTCTGATGTGCCCAGAGACATTTACATACTGCTCTCATTACCAGACATTTATCCGTGGCTGTACTTCAGAAAGCATACAAAGAGTTCATGTTGACTTTAACTGTTGAAATGCAAAGTGAATGCTATCGATGACTGCGCTTCTTTGTTCTTTTTATCGATTTTATCGAATTTTCCACACTGGGGTTTGGGAATAGATGAAAAGCTAATAACTATTTATACCATTAAATATTTTCTAATCATGATTAGCAAATCAAAGAGTATGATCTGAAATATATTTTCAAGTGAAAAGTGCCATTGTGTTTATTTTGACCCTAGCTCAAGACCAATTCGTACATATTTTACTAGGTGACTAATTCATACGACCTCACTGATACGACTGATTTGACACCAAAATGATATGACACCAGTGATGGTTAGGTTTAGGGACAGGGTTAGGTGTAGGTCATTTGTACAAATTCATATGAATAGTAATATCTGTACGCGTGAGGTCATACAAATTCATATTAATCACCTCGTGAAATATGTACAAATTTCCTTGAGATCGAGCTGTTTATTTACTGTACATGAATGCCACTTATAATACTGTGTTTTTAGTTTTCAGCTAATGCTAGATTCATTTTTACATTCACAAATATTTCAACTAAATTTTCAACAAATATGTAGACCAGAATTCTGTCAAAAAAGCTTGAAAATTTGACAAGTTAAAAGCTTAAGGGTTTGAATGTTTAAAAGTGAACGATTTATGACTCAAAATATTTGGATTGTAATGGATGTGTCTGTAGCTATATATAAACAAAAAATATTAAACACTTAATTTTATTTATTTATATATTTTTTAAAATCTTTTTTCTTGCATGCCGTGCGACTCTTGGAAGAACGGTGAATAAGCGAATATTATTAAAATATTATTAAAATGATCAATATAGCTTTTCATGTAAATATTTTACATCTTAGGGGTTCCGCTGTCAAAAAAAAAAAAGTTTTGGGAACCCCTGATGTAAACACTTTATAAGCCTTTTCCTATTTTAAAATGCTCATTTTTCTGCCAATGTTTTCAGAAAAAACTTGAACTAGAGCTTCGGTTTACATAACCGGCTATGTGGGGGCAAGATCACTGGGGTGAAAAGGTCCCTGTGAGAGAAAAGAGAGACAGAGAGAGAGAATTGGAGGGGGGTTTGACGTTGAAGTTGAAGCCTGTTCTTTTGTGCAGCCGCTCTTGATCATTTACATCAAGTTGACATTCGGAGAGTTTACTCTGGGGTCTGTAATTGTATTCTTTCTCCAGTTCTGCATTGCCAACCATGAAAATGGAATCTTATCAACCCTGACCAATTTTTAATGTACAAAATGAATTGGCAGAGGTTCAAAAAAGGGAGCTACAATTCAAATCAGGTGAATGATACATGTATTTTTTCCTCTCTGAAATCCTCCTAGCTGTTAGTCCCCCCCCACCCAATCAGCCCCCGCTCAGTGCTATCATATTACAATGGATTTATTTTTCTTTCAGGGGAAGAGCAGGAGCCACGAGGGCTGAAGGAGGGTAATAGGAGGTGTTCAAACAGGAGGAAGAGGTTGAATTGCTCAGATTTATTGTAGTCTTAGCGGTGGATGAACTAATTGAATTGATGACCTAAAACAAGGACGAACAATTTCTATTTTGCTGAGATCACTCTATCAGAAAGATTGAGGGCCATATTTCACTCATCGTACCATAGGTTAGCACTAGGGTTGAGGTAACACATTGAGTTACTGATCCAAGGATGCCTTCTCTTTTTGACGCCTTAATACTTTGGCGCACCTAATTGCAATAAAGGCTAGATCGGTCAAAAATGGATATGACCTTAATGTGGTTTTCACCATGATGATTCGCATTTCCTGGAGAAAAGGTCACTGCGGTGTTAACGGTCACACCTCAGCTGGTTGTACCTCCATTTTAGGTCCCTAACTAGACAAAGTTTTGATGGTACGAGCAGGACCTTGATAGAATCTTGGGATGGCTACTCCATATTAGTGATTTGAACTTATAGTGATGCATCAAATTAGCATTTTCTCTGAAAATAGAATTCTTTTTCTTCTCCCTGTTCGGTGGAAAAAACAAAGGGAGCGAAACGAAAGTTATACATATGTTAAAATCACATCGGTGACAAAGATCATGTAGAAGTGAACAGCATCTTCAGTCACGCTTGTGGTGCTAATCTCTCTTTTTTTAAATCAAAATTAGATTTGGAGCAACGGAACAAACAGGGGGCGAGACTTTGGCGTAATATTTTAATCAAATTGTCATGAATGACTGGATACAATTAGAGAAGCTGTCAATCAGAAACCCAGGGACCCTTTTGTTGCTCATCTGTCAGAGGCTCGGATGCAGACAGGGCATGATGGGCCGGCATCAGAGATGACCTTTTCTGGCATCTACGTGTGCCACTTTCTCCTTTCCTGGTCAGTTCTGTTCTTTTTCTTTACTTCTTTTTATGTGGAATGGGAGTGCTCCGCACCCTGTCAGGCTTATCTTTTCTGGGCTGCGATTGGCTGATGCATCATCAGACGGCAGTGAGGGACAAATCTGCTAATCTTTTTAAATGACATTAGAGCTCATGCAGAGCTGCATAGGCACGTTTGAGAAGGAACACCATCAGAAAAATGACTGCCATGGATGACATGTTCACCCTTATTAAAAGGAACAGCAGCATGCTCTCCATAACCAACCCCCATTCCTTTTTTTCCTTTTATTGTATTTTGCATGAGCACTTTAAAAACTAAACAAGTGTGAAAACGATCACTTATTAGAGCAATTTGGGCTCGAGAGTCCTTGACAGTGTGAATAAACGGCCTGATTTGGCTTAACAGCAGTAATCTTTGAACATTGGGGTGTCTGCGCATGGTGAGATAATCAATTTCTGACACACCTAAAGAAAACAAGCATTTTCTTTCCTTAATTGGGCTATTATAAGTGCATGAGGCATAGACAAACGAGAAAAGCATTTTTTCATCGCTGACTTTTGGGAGGTATGTGTTTGTTTCCCTTCAGTTCCTTTGCTTTTTCTACTTCAATAGAAGAAAACATTTTTTGTTCTTTTTCTCTTTTTTTGTTTTTTTTGTTGGGGGGTTGGATTTGTTTGGAGAAAAACAACAGACCACAACACAATGGCTTCAAAACAAAAGACACACATGCCCAGTCACACATGTATATATTTTTATCCCAGTGCGCGAAGCTACGGTTCATCCCCCTGAGTCTAGCAGTAATAATATGTGTCATTATCCACGAGTCGGTATATGTTCATGACTGATATGTTAACAGCCTTGACTGTAATCTCCAATAATTATGTAATGGTGAAGTGAATTAATTTGTTCAAAAATTAATGATTGATTTGATATACTGCCTTGGAGACCAAAAGTGCATGCAATCATGCATATGTATTTAACAAACGGGTACATGCTCCTACACCTGGTGCAATTATAATGTGATTCCATACATGATGTTCTACTGCTGGAACCACTGCTGTGACCGACTGATCACGTGACATCAGAGAGAATATTTAACTCTCAAGAAATATGCCATTCAAGGTGTCTGTCTGTCTGACATCTATCTATCTATCTATCTATCTATCTATCTATCTATCTATCTATCTATCTATCTGTCTATCTGTCTGTCTGTCTGTCTGTCTGTCTGTCTGTCTGTCAAAAGGTATATTTGTCTATTCATGTATGTATCTGTTGGTCTTTCGCTCTGTCTGTTTTTAGTTACATTTGGCCTTGCATTTGGTTTGTTTGATTTTTCTTTGCTTTCAGTCTCATTTATCCACATCAAGGCCTTCTTTCAGTTTGGAGATTGAACTGCAGCCAACCTTTACCACTTAATCAGGGGGTTAATACCACACTCAGTGATGGTGGTATGTTGGACATATTGAGATGTCAACCCATTTACAAAGTGTGCATAGGAAATTACAGAGGTCCTGTGTCATTTACACTCCATCTGCGCCCTGATGCTATAAAACCAAGAAGAGTGGAATCTAGGAGGGAGAAAGAGGTGTTCATCAAACCACCAGCCCTCCATTCTTGGAATGGCCAGTGCCCTGTCTTTTTCCCCTACTTTCACTCCCCCTTCTCCTCCGCTCCCCCTCTTCCGGAACACGGAGGCAGCCGATCCTGTGAAATATAACTTGTGGTGTCGGTGGCCCGCGCACGCGCTCCAGCAATATGCTCTCACTCAATCAGATTTGCATAAGTAAGCTCTCAGCAGGCCTGCTCCACTGCCCAGGTGCAGGCCTATTTGCATATAGAACTGTGAGAGGGCTCCCTAGAGTCACTTTAGACTCCAGTGGCTGCTGAGTGAGCTTACGGGCCGCGGCACTGGAGATGAAATTTGAATTAAAAACCTTGGCCGTGCTGTTTTTTTTTTCCTTGTGCAAAGGGGGGAAATGGGGCCGGCGAAGAGGCACGTAGGCATAGAGCTCGGAGACAGATAGATGGGCCGGGATGGGTGGGGTAGATGGATGACTGGACAGAGGAAGCTGGATGGGCCGCTCAGAAAAGCACGGTGAATCTTAACATGGTGTGATTTTGACTTATGTGTTTGCCATGAGCTTGCTTGTCGGTCATACATCCCCCAGCAGTGACTTTATGAAGTCATAGTGAGAGGATGTTTTGTAATGTAATTTAGGCTATCTTCGGAGGCATTACAATATGATAAGTGCTGTTTGAGTTTTTTTCAATGTATTTGTTCAAATAACAAAACTAAATCTTTCTCCCTGCTTTAAGAGACAAATGCCTGATCTTTAAGCACTGAACCACTTGTGTGAAACTAGTTTATATATACATATACATATATATATATTACATTTTTACTACTTGACATTAAACTAAGTAAAAATATGAAATGTTACCTTGGAAACTAGCTGAAAAAACATAAGCTAAATAAATTGCTTTATATTTTATTTTATTCCATTTATCATTTATTTTATGTCAAGTAATAAAAATATTTTTAACTTAATTTTAATTAATGTTTTGTTTGTAGTTATGCATTTGTGTAACAAGCATAAAGAAACAATACAACATGATTTTTTTTTGAGTCTCATTCTTTTATTTATTTATTAAACAGTTTATTCATATCGCTGACAGTAGCAGTTTTAAGAAAGCGCTTTTTTTTGGGATGTTGGTCTGTTAAATGGGATATTTGAAGGACCCTATTGCATCTCCATGTAGTGTACAATGAGCACATAAATAAATCTGCTTAACTGTACAAGTTTAAAGGGATTTGTATATCAGATTCAGAAGAAAAAAATGATGAGATGTATGGCAACACTAAGATTGTTTCAAAGACATTGGAACTGCATAATCTGGAGGTCAATACATATGACCTTCATACAACTCCACCTCTAAACTGATTGCTAGAAATAGTGTGTATCTGTTTAATGCTAAGTCATTCAGAATTTATTCAAAAAACTGAATAAATGGTAGATATGAGACATTGATCAATTCCAAACCGCAGAACGTATTTAATCTGTAAATAAAGAAAAGAAAAAAAACAGCCTGACCTTTGAAAGTATGCTTCAGTTTGATTGTGGCCTGGGGTCAGTTATAATTAATTAAATTTCTTTTTATTCTAGTTCAGGGGTTTTCTGAGGCCTGGGAACACTATTACTCTACTGGGAACTGGGAATTTTATGCAACTGGATTGACACAACCTATATGCAGTCTTTGATTTTTATGTACAAATATTGACTATATTCAATCTGAACATGAAAGGATGGATGAGAAAAGGTGCATCCACACCCGCAAGCTCTTTATTTCGCATGATTGCCATGTACAGTATAGGCCATATTCAAACTGAACATGAAAGACTGGATGAAAATGGATGCATCCACAAGCACTTTATTTCGCATGTATCAAAATTGCAAACGTCTGACCAGTCGGCCCTTATCTATGCGGCCAGATAGCATCACAAAACAGGCCTGTAATGGGCACATGCACCATTTGATAATCCAAAAGCCTTGTCCGGAGATAGGATTTATTTATTTTATATTTTCCAGGGCCCTGGCTGGGGGCTTATGGTCTGGAGAGAGCAAGTGAATTACCTATACAAAGGAAATGCATTTTGGTCCCTGTGCACCTCAGACTGGGTTAACATTATGGCTTCCATTCTGCCCCTTGCCTTGTTTTTGATTGATACTTTTCAATTACAGTCACTTCAACCTTCCCCCCTTCCAGCCAACATTCAAAATGCTTTTTCTCCCTCACGTCTGTGATAACTTCAAACATTTAGGGGGTTACAGGAGCACCAGTAACCCTGTTTAGCTGGTGCAGTAAATTGGTTCCATGTTCAACATAATAGCAGTGACAGGGTTTTGCTAGGGAAATCAGTCCAGCAAAGGGACATGCCAACGATAAGACATCCAGCTTTGAAATTCTATTTCTTGGTATCAGAATTAAATCTGGACGTTATATTTCTTTGCCAGCAAGGCACTCTGTAGTTGCCTCCCGTCGATGCTATTTGATCATTGGTTGACAACTAATACTAACCCAGCCCGTCCTGTCCCTTTCTTTGACTTTTTTGGGGGGGTTTGCTTTTTTGCAATGTTTAATCAACAAAATCTATATTTTAAAGTCATGAATTGTGTTTGTCTCTTTTAGTGGACGTGGAACAACTTTTAAAGATAGTCATCCTGTAGGAACCTCTTCACTTGAAAAAAAAAATATATATATTTTTAAAAGGTATTTTTAAAATATTTTAATAATATAATATAATACAATATAATATACCTGCTGCATTATATTATAAATGTTTTTATATTTTATATTTATCATGAACTCCCTAAACCTTAATGTTGCCAAAAGATTGGTGGAGAAAGGAATTTTTTTTTTTTTTTAAATAAATTAAAAAGAAAGATTAAAAAGAATTTCTTGCATTGTACTGTATTATAAAGTATGTATTTTTTAGGTCTGTATTGGTCTATATTTAGTCTTTCTATTTAGTTATACTGTATATAAGCAACTATTTGTGTGTGTGTGTATTTAAAATTTATCCTGGACTCCCTAACTCTTAGTGTTGCACTTAGAAATTGTTAAATAGATTTCAGAATTTATTTATTTATTTATTTTTTATTTTTTTATTAAAAAGAAAGACTAAGATAGAATTTCTTTTTAAATGCACTACAACAAACAATTGATTACAACTTTTTTTATTTTTTTTATTATTCATCTTATTTTTACCAGTTAACAAAAACATGATCGTGACAGATGTGAAATCACGAAACCTAAGTTGCCTCAGAGCAGCTTGCTAATTCATTTAAGAAATAGCCTCCGAAAAGTTATGCTACATCTTGAAACTTACAGCCTAAAGTGTTCTAATCCTTAGCGGCACCAAAGCGTTCTGTGCCCTAATGCCATTAATTATCATTTCCAATTGGATAGTTTCAACTGTGTCATTCCCAGCTGTTTCATTAGGCCAACATTTTCTGGGAAAGATTCCCTCTCGCTCGCTCTCTGACTAGCGGTGCGTCCCTCACCAATTCACTCCTCCTGACAAATGCGCCCCATTCGCATCAACTGCTCAACTTTGGGAAGTTGCGATCTGGGATTAATATGTGTTAAGTATGTGAAATGTATCTTCGGTAGGTTGCATATGATGTCTCACCATGCTATGTACTGATTTATAGTGCATGTTGCTTAATCTTAACTGTAGAAATGGTGAGGAAATGCTTCATACTGCATCTAAACATTGGTTACCCGCTGGGTTGGTACTTATTTTTTGCTGTATATTCGAGGTGCCCATGTTCATACTGTACGCAGGGACAAACTGACGGATGTATTTTGAGGGGATTAGGGATTCCAGGCATGTTCGGGGAGGTGGAGAGAGAGCTCCTCCTCAGTTCACCCTGACATTGTGAGTGTCAGCATCAGATCACTTTAATCAGGCAAGGGATATGCATGATAAAACGGATAAGGGACTTTAATCAAAAAAATTCGCTGGTCTGGAAACGTGACACACTCCGACAAGCACGCCTCATCCCTGCCGCACCCCCGTGTCACTGCCAGGCGTGGGCTCGTCATGAATATGCATGGCAGGAAGGCAAGGTACCACATTAAAATGTGCTATTGTTTGTTCAGCTGCACGGCCACCAGAAGAAATAACCAACACACGCATACAAGATAAGTTTGCTAAAATCCATCAGAAAATCCCATAAGTACGCACTCACAAACTTAAACAGACAAACACAAGGAGGTTCACGTGCTCTGCCTTGCTTTGACCCAATACGCTGGTATCATGGTGCGTTGATATATTCAGTAGTTTTGAAATATTTTTAGCATATTCAAATAGTGTATGTAAATTGTAGAATGTCCGAACTTGTTTCAAGCATCTGGTGAAAGTTTTTTTGTTATTAATTCTTGTGTATATGTCGTGTGCCATTTTAAATTCTGCCATGTATTTTATTTTTCTGCCATGGTTTTATTTAAATATTAAAACAATGTAAATATTTTGTATGTACGTTATAAACAGTATGTATATACAACTATTTTTTTTCTATCTATCTATTTAATATAATTTCTATATATAATGTTAATAAAAATGAATCATTAATCAGATATTCTTTTCATACATTTCATTCATTCATGATTTTTTTTTTTTTTTTTTTTATCATTTCATAGTTATTTTAACAGTTCTTTATGTACACACTTGTGTGTGTAAAATAAATTTCTACAGAAAAAAAAGTTAGTGCTGGGCAACGATAAATCACATCCAAAATAAATGTTTTTGTGTACAGTATACAGGTATGTGTGTGTGTGCAGTGTATATTTATTATGTATATATAAATACACAAATGTGCATGCCTATACACTACCGTTTAAAAAATTGGGGTCAGTAAGAAATTTAATGGTTTTTGTAAACATTTTCCCTGTCTTTACCAGTTTGTGTTTTGTTTATATTCTGATTCCCCGTTGCCGACCTTTTGCCTGTTTTCTGACCTCGATTCTGTCTTATCTGCATTGCTCTGTTCACAGTTGTTTTGACCATCGCCTGTTAACTCTGTCCTGTGAACTTCCCATTAAAATACCTTTGCATATGGATTTGACTGTTCCCGTCTTCATTCGTAACACCTGTGATTTTTTCCCCTTTTTTTCTGAATAACAAGTAAAAAACAGCATCTTTTTTTTTGTTGTTGTTTTTTTTTTTAACAAATATAAAAATTTATAAAATGTAAATCTATGCTATGACTTTTTTATTCATTTAATAGATCCTTGGTTAATAAAAGTATTAATTTCTTTCAAATAAATAGAATAAAAATGTACTGATCCCAAACTTTTGAACAGTAGTGTAACAGTAAACTACTGTAACAGTAGTTTTGAACATTATTATCCATTTTAAATAAATTATTCTCTTTTTAATATTTTAATGATCAAAGAATCCTAAAAAAAAAAAAAAACTACTAAGACCTCAACTGTTTCCAACACTGATAATAAAAAATCAGCATATTAGAATGATTTCTGAAAGTGACACCGAAGAGTGAATGCTTTGTATCACAGGAATAAATTCCATTTTAAAATATATTCACACAGATTGATTGACTGATTGATTGAAGCCTTTATTTGTCACATACACTGTTACATGTTTCGGTAACTTCACACATGTAACAACCCTCAGAATGGTGTGTGTAAGTACACATGTGTAACAGGACATTGTTAACAGCACCTTTTGGTAATCAAAAAGTACAGATGTGTAACAGGACTAACAGCACTTTTTGGTAAATAAAGTGTTACACTTTATATTAAATAGACAATTGCTATTGTAACACCGTCTCAGTCCACTGATCCTGGTACAGCCTCTGTCACCCGTTCACAGTCTCCGACCTATTAACTGGTAACACCTGTTTCCAATTACCCACAGACTTTAAAAACAGCGGCTATCCACAGTCCTGTGTCTGAGCTCGCGGTAACAACCCGCTAATCTCCCCGTGGTTGCCTGCCAGTGGACTCTGGGACTCCGCGGAGATCAGTTTGTTTGCGCTTCCGAAAAGCTATCCACTCCCTAACCTGCACCAAGTCCTCCGCCGTCCACGTTGTCACCCTAAGAGAGACCGACACTATTCCCCAGCTGTGTGAGTTCTTCGAGCCTTTTACGACGATCTGGAGATCGCCTGTCACCTAAGACTTTGTGCCTGAGTTGGCTTTCTTTTGTTTGTTATTCCACTGAAGAATGATGATATTTGAGTTCTGTAAATAAAACCTTTGCTTCTTAAACGCAGCCAACCTGTCCTCTCCATGTCTGAAGCGTTACAGCTATGGACTTAGCATCTAATTACTCTGATGTCACACAGCAGCGGGCAGTAAATTAGGCTTTACATATAAATTGTACTATCACCTATGGTCATGAGCTTTGGGTTATGACCGAAGGAACGAGATCCCGGATACAGGCGGCCGAAATGAGTTTCCTCCGCCGGGTGGCTGGGCGCTCCCTTAGAGATAGGGTG
>JAUMHP010000072.1:5989749-6009263 GCA_032361065.1 Enteromius trimaculatus | reverse complement strand
TTTAAATATATATATATATATATATATATATATATATATATATATAAACGCAACTCATATAATAGCTTGACCTCCTTGGCATTTTATAAATGCGAAGCACCTTTTGTTCCACAGACCATTTTTTGTGAAAAATAATATATAACTTAATTTTTAAGGATCTGGCCCTGTTTGTTAGAAGTGCTATCACTACATGTGTTTGTAATTGGTCTACAAGTTTTAACTTATTTCAAAATAAAAAACCAACATCCCTGAACGTCATTATCAAAGAGTGAACCATTATAGCCTTTATTTAATATGTTAAATCTCTGCTATTATAAATCTTAAATTAATAAAAAGTTAAATAGTAGCATATTGACGCTTGAGAAAATATTCAATTAGCCCCCCTGTATTATATATTCTCGCATACGATTGCGCTGAGGCTTGTTAAATTGAGATTAATTTAAAATTCACACTTACAGTGTGATCACAGATCAGAGTCTTGTTTTAATTTTCTTACTCTTGGTTACTTCACTAGAGACTTAACAGAGGAGCTCATATTTTTTCAGCATCCTAAATAGACTCATGCCGACCGACTGAACAGCATTTCCAAGCCCTTAAAACAAGAAGAAAAAATCTGTTCAGTCGGCACAGACCTCCATCATACCATCATTTCAGACTGCACAAAAGTTTACAGTTCACGCTAGGGTGATGCATTTGATAGACTCGGTTTTTCTGCAGCCGTATGAGCTTTAGTATTTTGCATTATTATTTGGTATGGACCTTTCATATCTTTTTTTTTTTTCCCTTTCCGTTGTTTATCCTTGTTCATACATGATTGGCGGTCTTTTGCTTACACAAAAATATTTCAAAGACAGTGCAATCAGTCTTACTTTGCCACACATTTCTGAATGGAGCTGCATTGATGCTGTTGGTAAATTTGATCTTTGTATTGCTCCTTCGCAGAAGCAACCAAACATGGCACACTTTTATGACATCAGCAGAAGTATGTTAATCTTTCTTTGTGAATTATAACAAGTCGTTTCTTCATTCTGCAAAAGAAGGTGTCTGGCGCGTCAGAGTGATGCATGGTTTACTCATGTAAATGTGATCTTACTCGCAGTGGCACGATGACTGATCTCCAGTGCATTCCAGAAAAACAACGGCAGCTCGTTAGAAATGCGTTAAGCACACAGATGTAGCCTTTTGCCAAAGGAGACAGGGAGGGCCTGAGCAAAATAAAAAAGATTATTTCAAGGGCTCTGACCAAGAGTTGTAATTTCCTTGTGGGCAGTGCCATTTTATCCCTAAAGTATCTTTTTTTTTTCATCATATTGCCAATTTCATTTACCAGTGATGCATATTGCCTTTTATTTTTGTATGCAGAAAGCTGAAAACGTTCTGTGAAGTCATAACTAAAGCCTAAATGTAAGAGGCTATTCACAATTTTGAACTTCCATGTTTAAACATGCATAAAATATATACAGTACATACAATAAAATCTCATTTTATTGCCAAGAGGAGCTTGGGTGTTCTGCTAAACATCTTATCTTGTTTTCCACAGAAGAAAAATGACTGTATTACATCGCTTTATATATTTATAAGGCTACAGACGTTTAATCATATTCTAGCATTTAATATAATCTTAAAACATATTATAAGGAGATACAGAGTGATAACTGATATTCATATGCATTTTATGTAAGCAGTCTGTAATAAAGATCTGATTGGTTTCAATCAAGCTTTCAAAATTATATATATATATAAGCAACAAATTGCAGATTTTTGCCCAGTTTGGGCCTTTGAATTAAACTGAGGTGTATTTTTTCCTACTTGAGTATGAGCTCTAGATTCTCCGTTATCCTGCTAAAGCCTTCCATCCCAGCCCATTTTTATTTATTTATTTTTAATATTATATAAAGGTTCAATAAACTGTTCCCTTTCAAAACCTACTATTATTTCATATGGTTAAGCTAAGAACTAATGTGCAAGTAGTATCTCTAGGAGTCGCCATTCAAATCTCCGTACTCAAAGTTTCAGCGATGACTTTTACCTTTTCTCCAGGCTTTAAAGTTCACGCAGAAGCCAGTGATAATTGGCAGGGTTATAGCTGGAGCAGGAAACTCTCAAATGCACAACGCAAAGTTTTCCACTCCAAGCAGCCGCATATTCTTGGGGGAAGTGCACTTTCCTAAGCGACACCTTGCGCTATCTTAAATGGCTTTGGCACTTTAGAGCGCTTGATATACAGTGGCAATCTGCAGTCTATGGCGTGTTTTAGTCGAGATGGGAAAGGGATGGAAGTGGGGGTGAGGCTGGTCCCGAGAGAGGCACCACTTCCCCTTGTTTATGGGGCATCCTAATTGGGACACTGTTGTCAGACAGTCTGATGTGACTTCTAAGGCTCAGTTTCCCTGAGAAGTGTGCGTTTGTGTGTTTGCTTATGTGCACACATGATGTTCAAACTCTGCTGCCTGCCCTGTGGCTTCCTCTGCTGTTTCCTGCCTGAGCGGCCCAGACTGCCTGGGCTGGCTCGCCCTCCTCCTCACTCATGAGCGCATCTCCGACGCCGCACGAACGTGGAGGTGTGCCCACCTGTGCTCAGCCCGGCACAAACCCGCAGGTTCGGAGCGCTGGATGGCAGGAACTTCCCGCTGCCACCCCCCTCTTCTCACTCCGCTGCTTCCAGCTGAGGAAGAGTGGGTGAGAACGCCGCCAAACTTTACCTGCTACACCACATTCGTATTTATAGCTTGGTTTTTTTGCACTACCGTCTGACAGCGATTTTTATCTTGTTCTCGTGCCTGGCAGTGACATAGATACTGTACACACAACATCCCAGCAACATGCAGAGGCAAAAGTACATAAGCATTCATAAATAGGTCATCTGTGTGTGCGTGCGTTTTTTTTTTTTATAAGGTTTTGAGTAAAGTAGGATATTTATGATATTTTAAAATTTCAAAGTTATTTGAAACCCTATTCAATGTTTTAATACAAAACAAATACATACATATATTTATTTTCTATGGGTAGTGTGTGCTTTTTGTTCTTAGCTGGAAGTAGGGCTGTTAATTGAATGTGTTCATTTAATAATAAAACATTTCTGTAACACCTTTCATATACAAAATGCAGCTCAAAGGTGAAAACTAAAAGAAAGGCACATTTAATATTTAAATAAGTGTGATTAATTATTTTAAAAAAGTGATAAAATAATTAACACATTTATTCATGCCCCCTGACCTGTACATAAATTCCTTATTTAAATGTATTTTTCTAGCACTGAAACAATTCGAGCTTAATGTGCCACCTTCTTGTTTTTTTTTGTTTTTTTTGCAAGTTCTGGCAACTACATCCAACACATCAAACCACACTTACCAAGAACAGACACAGACTGAGTAAAGTCGTTTAGACAGGATGTGTTTTTACATTCAGTAACAGCTAGATGGCACTCAACAGAATGGAACAGAATGCAGAGGTCTTGAAATGTTTTAACGTGAAAAACCAAGATGTCTTAAAAACATTGCGCTAATGGCGTAAGACATTCGAAATAAATAAATAAATAGCCAAGTCAAAATAGCAACACAACCAAAATTATAAACCCCTTAAAAAATGTCAGTAAGTCTGTGAAAACAAAATCAATATCAGTTTCTAAAGACACTTTTTTTTTTTTCTTTAGTCACTGATTTATTTGTCTGTCACATTAATCCTTAAATGACCTTTTTTGGAGGTTTTGCCTCCAAATATTGATACATGCAATTAATTGTGATTAATTAGATGAATTAATTGTCTTATCGTGTAATTAATTCCATTAAAAGTTTTAATCGACCGACAGCCCTAGTTGTAAGAGAACATGCTTAGTTTTGAAGATAACTTTGAGAACTAGGCGCAATCGGAAAGACAAAACAAAAACAAAAACAAAGGCAGAAATAAACCACGTTTGGCAGTTGGAAATCAAACAGCTGTGAGAATAGACTGCGTGTGAGAGAAAAATAGGGGTCCACTCTGGGGGTGAAAATGCACCAGTTAACATCCTGTAAACAGGGCCAACAAAGGCGAGATTTGAATAATAGTGCAGAACAGTACATGGAGGTTACCAATTATTTTTGCATAAGCAGTTTGAGATATCTCTCTCTCCCTCCCTCACTCCCTCTGTGTTTAGCATTAAACATCTCTTTCTCCACTCCCTGCTCCTCAAACAGAAATCTTTGAGCACGGGGTAAAGCTTTGTTTTCTGCGATTTGATGGCATTGCAATCCCAGTTGCTTTAAATAATTCATCACGTGTGGATTTGCTTTAAAATAAATTAGATTGTTTTCTTTGAGAACTGACTCTAAAACACTTCTCATCTAAATAAAGCGCTATGATAATTCTGACTTTGAAAGTTTTCTTTTTGGCAAAAAATCCATTTGAATGTGGTAAATATCGGTAGTAAGTCACCACTGTAGTTTTACAAATATTAGAATATCTTTGTTGATGTATACATGCTAGAAAAGAAATTACACATTTACCATTTCATTCACCATCTCAGTTTATTTTACACATTTAATGAAAATGAAAAACAGTTTTAGCAGTTTCGCAACGAAGAAAAAAAAAGCACTTTATTGACTTAAAGTTAGCATCAGTCACTTTCTGCATATTTTGGGTCAGTGACATTTCATGAAAAGAAATGTCTATGAAGAAAATGTTTATGAAAAGAGCACTTTTAAAACACTTTGTCTGTAGCAATATCCACAGCATATATTTATAGCTCATGTATTTTACACTTATGGAACTCATTACAGTATTTAAAAAAAAAAAATGTGCTCAGCAACTGGTTTAAACAAAATCATTAAAAACTGGTTTTTACTATTGTTTCACTTTTGCTATGAAAATCTGGTGACTGGTGGAAATCTTGCTAGGTCAGGTCAGTTTGAGTAAAACGTGTATTTCTAAAACACTTTAGAGGAAGTGCTGTCTGATTCTGAGAACCGTGTTCGTACGTCTATCCGCCGTATCTCCGTACTGTACACATCATGTCGAAACTCATCTTAAGTTGCACACCTCCGGTCTCTGGAGTCATAGTTCACTACAAACACTCTCTGTTTCATTTTGGTGACTCTATTAAGCTGAATTTTGCAAGGCGTTTATCCTTTATTCATAGTGGTCTCAGAAATCACAAGGGTTTCACACTCATGCATAGTTAACTGTTAATGCAAAATGCTTGTATCAAGCAGCAGCGATCATTGTCTCACGAAAACCCCAAAGATTCATGCCATCAAACCCCAGGCTACTGCATGTCAGAAAGCCTCTATTTAAGCACCTTAACCCAAATAAATCAGCTGTTTACTTCTCGCCCACAGGTCTGACGAGGTAAAATGAAGTCTCACTTCTAAAGAAACAAACAAAACAAAAATCACCAGGAATGATTTTTCCCCCCTCTCCTCAGTTCATATAATGACCAACAGCTGTTACACCTGCCATAGTGGAAAAAAAATAATTAATATACATCATAAACATTGATTTGGTTTATTCAAGCATAATTTTAATGAACATCTCAAAGGGAAAGAAAGAAAAAAAGAAAGAAAGATCTATTTTTTTTTTTTTTTTTTATTGTAAACAGAAATGTTACTAAAATTACTAAAAAGTGTTTCATCATTGTATTTTAATTGTTACACATTTTACTTGGTGTTCAAGAAATATATAATTTCTTTTTAGGCAAGCTAGATTCCTAACACAACTTTAAAAATACAAACTATTTCTTGAACTTTGATACTGATCCTAGATCATTCGCTGAACACCCATGGTGAATAAAAAATAAATTAGGCCTACTTATTTTCTAAACAATATGCTCACTGCAACATGTTTCCAAGGAAAGGCTACCGAGAAGTGAACTAAAGTGTGAAGAGCATTATTTTGAAAGAGTAATAAGAGAGAAGTGTTTTGTGCTCGCTTTATTTTTATCTTGCTCGGGAGCTGCGAGAGGAAATGACAGATTGAAGGATTCGGTGGGCGTCTGGTTTTCGCTCGAGTGTCCTGTGTGTAGTTAACACATGCCCACCGTCGCTCCTCACAGAACACCAAATGCCAAACGATTCACTGCTCAAAATGTCCAATAACAACCTGCGAGAAATGTGTCCAAATACGCTCATTTTTTATTTCCTAATTACACACTAATTTTGTTCTCATTTTACTCGCTTCGCTTAACTTTCTGCAAGACCATTACAAAAATACACTCCACTTTTAATGTAACGCACTTAAATGTGAAGTATATACATTTTACTGGTTAGTTTTACTTTTTTACAAATGTTTAGGCCACGTCAAAAAGTACCAGTAAACAAACAAACACCAGCCTGTCCCACGAAAAAAAAAAACATGATGGGGAACGGTGATGGGGAAAATCCTCCAGTAACAATGGACAATTAAAATCTTATTCCTGGGTTGAGAAATTAAATGTAATGAATGTAGAGCTCTGCAACAACAGATGGTCTTCTTATACAAAATACAAAGATAGATTCCTTGTTTGAAGACCGCCTGATCAAATGCCAGTGGTTATCAATTAGGAGCAGAGTGATGGTTAGTGAGCGGGAACATAAAACACTGTGTCTCCCCCTCCACACACACACACACCCTCTCTACCTTTACAAACACACACACACACGTTCACAAACACCACCGTCAAATACTATAGTTTATAATGCTCTTGCATGTGAGGAAAAAAACGTAAAATTATCCCGCTTGCGATTTGCAAGGTTTTATTATACAACTTTTCTTGTGTGTGATACACTGATCTCACACAGAAACTAAAGACACTGCGTGCTTTACATAGAAAAAATTAAAAAGAGACGCCTTCATTTCAATATATATATATAGCTTGTGCAAGATAAATAGGATTTCCTAAATTCTCACTTAGTTTCCCAAACCTATCAGATGTGCTGAACTAAAAAATAAGATAGCTTATTAATTTGATCCATTATATCTGAGGTAAACTGTTTACTGAGTAAGCAAATAAATAACTAAATTAAAGGAAAAAATTGTGATTGAATATGTAAATGCATAAATGAGAAAATGAATACAGAAGGAAATGACCACAGTCATCTTCATATTTGCAATATGAATCTCAGGCTCCATAAATAGTAATGGAGTGTGGTAATATATACTGCAGCCCAACTGGAGAGAGCAATTAAGAGGCTGCTCAGATTTAGTAGAAATGAAGCTACTCGCAGAAGCCAAGGAGGTAATTGTGAGACAGCCTTGATTGTTTTGTAAGAAGATGCTTTCCCTTTAACTTTTTAAACACTCCGGCATCTACAGAGACTCTGTTTAAGTGAGTGTGGAAAAAAAAAAAAAGGTCTTAAGTTTTTCTCATTTATTTACTTCCCTAAATGCATTCTTAATCATATAAAAATTAAGGAAATAAGAATAATTAAAAAATGGAAAATTTTAGCACTTTCGGGAACGGCGAGGTCCTCGCGTCATTCTGCTTCAAAGAAAAAAGATAAATGATGATGCCATTAAAAAGTGAACTAATTAAGGAAGGCTTCTTTTAAGAACTCATTAACTGCAACCTCATTTACATAATGATGCATATTAATTAAGTTTTAATGAATCTGAATTTCCACCAAGCCGCTTTTCTTTGGCTGTGGAACAAATTGAACAAATTATTTAAAAGTGTTCTTGAGTCTACTTTTCACACCAAAGGGGAGAGAATGCAATCATTTGTAGAAAATCATATTTTTTTAGGCAGGCCCATCTGTTATTTTTTTTCTCTCTCTCTTTTTTTTATGTAATCATTTACCCTTTTTTCGAAACCTGGGAGATTCGTTGCATTTCCACACAAATCACGCGGTTTGTGATCAAGGGTAAAAACACCGTAAAATAAATCTAATGAATTTAAGACTTGTTAAAAAAAAGAAAAGAAAGAAAGAGATATGGGTATGTCCACACAGTCAACAAGTGATGCAAAAGAGTGGCTTTTATTTTTCTCTTACACAGAAGGCTATTTAAACTTTACAGGACCTTTTTTAATGAAAAGAAACTTGTGCATGTAACACATTTAAAAATATATAATACAAAATCCGTAATAAAACATTATAATAGGTTACCTTAAAGACCTCAGCGGAACTTGCTATCTGTTGCTGTCGTGGTGAAACTGGAACAAGAGAATGCATGTTTAACAGCACCAGCTGCCGCAATTTCAGGTGTTATTGTGGCGTGTGAGTGACTTAACACATGTGCTGCACAAACATCAGTATCATCTCCTTCCTTTCTGCATGCAAAGCTCTCTCTCTCTCTCTCTCTCTCTCTCTCTTTAACACTTAACGCTGCAATGCTACTAACATAAATCTGGGAATAAGCACAGCCCGTGGGACTGACAGTGCACAAAGTTTGGCGTTTTAGCCTTTTTTTATTTCAGGGGAGGGAGTGGAGGTGAGAAAGGAAGAAAGAGAGAGAGAGAGAGAGAAAGAAGCTGATGAAAGCCATTGCAGGATGCTTAATGCAAAACTCACTTGCGCCAAATGGAGCGGCGGTGCCTCTCTCTCTCCCCTCCGTCTCCCAGATGCTGAGCTCCGGATGTGTCTCTGAGGTTAACCTGACACAAGCGACAGCTCCCCTCCCCGTCTGCCCGCCTCACGCAGCCCCCTCTCGCTCCTTCATCCGTTTCTGGCGCTTTAAAGGAATCACCTTTCTGTGGCGGTAGGATGCCGGGGGTTCTTCTGACAGTGAGCACCTTCCTCAGGGGAGGTCAGGAGTCAGGGATTCAGATGAGGCAAGCTGGCGATGCAGTGTAACTGAAAATGGAAAGCAGATGTTAGTTAATTAGGGAAAATGTGACTGACAAGACTTGAGCGGCAAGGTACACGAGCTAGCCGGCACCGAGCAGCTGTTGTTGCCGACTTCATTGTCAGTCTCGTACACAAGTCACAACATCCCCACGGCGAAACGCGGCCGCATACGCAGACAATTATCAAAATAGAATTAGGCTTGATTTAATCATACCCATCTCTCCTTTGAGTTTTCGGCCATCGTCGGCCAGCCGCGCGTTTTTCTCGCCTCCCTGTTTTCTTCCAGTTCATTTTCTGCGTTTGTCTCGTCGCTGCGATGCACCCAGGGCTGTGACTCCGTCGAGACTTTCGCTGAGAGGGTGGAGAGACAATAGACGGGGGGGAAAAATTGCAGACTAAATAAAACGTTCTTAATGAGCCCCACGCAGTAATCTTTCACTTCTCTCTTCTGGAGTAGGAGGATGTAGCGGCAGCGCTGAGATTTTTGGTGAAGCATTTCAGCAAAGTGAGAACGTAGAGGTGCAGAGCTCATCGCTTCGATTGTCATAGATTCTTCGATGGAAAAACAGATTAATATGCATTAAATGTGGCACTGAAGAAAATAGGACAGTTCAGACTTCCTTTACCTCTGACCTTCTGTGTGTATGTACACATACAGTGGCCCCAAGTTGTATGTGGACACATGAAGGGAGAGTTAGCACAAAAATGACAACTGTTATTTTTTCCAAAAAAAAAAAAAAAGAAAGAAAGAAAATAAAAAATTGAGTAGATGATTACTAAATGCAAGTATTTCCATTTTTAGGGTGTACAATGTCTTTAAGACATATCTCAAAGCATTGATCGTTTCAAATGTGAAGTGGATAGTTGGGTAAACATTTATAGTAGTAAATGGAAAATACAGAAAAAAAAATTCTGCATTCCAGTTTGTTCCAGTAGAAAAAAAATTAATAAATAAATACTGTATGTTTACGTTGGTCAGAAGAGAGAAAGATGTCAAATTGTATTGCATTAGATTGTAATTGTCATTGTATTAGAAACACTCATGCAGCAGTGTTAAATAGTTTTTCTTAATGCAAAAGTGTATTACAAAGTAAATATATATATATATATATATATATATATATATATATAAATATTTGTGTCAGGGTAATTGTGGACATGAACATATTCAGCCAAGGATATCTTGTTTCATAGGAATATATATATAGGAAGGAAAACAAAGCCCAAATTCCCTTAATCATCAACATTGAGAAAAAAACATTAATAAATAAATATTTATGATGTGCATATAATTGAGCTTCACCAATTAGTGAAATGGCTTTAAGAAAACAGCTAGAGAAGTGAAAATGACCATTTCCACCATCAGGGAAATAATTAAGAATTTCCAATCAACATAACATGTTACGAAGCTGCCTGGAAGAGGACGTGTGTCTCTATCTTCCTAATACACGGCGAGGAGTAGAGTTTGAGTGGCTAAAGACTCTTGAAGGAATACAGCTGGAAAATTCAAAAGTCTCAGGGTCAGAAAACCTTTAAAAAAATTCTCCTCGCTCATCCAAAAACAATCTCCAGCATGTTCAGTTGTCAGACAGGACTGGAACTTCAAATGGGACTGGCTTCTTTTTTCAGGTGTTCTTCAAAAACTTCAGGCATTACATGAAAAAACTCAGAGCTGTTATCTTAAAAAGGACATAATAATTGGGTGGCAATAATTGTGGCCAACATGTAAATACATTTATTTCATCATGAGTTTTTCTCTCCATTTTCAATTGTTTTACTTCAATGATATGTTCGAATTTTGTGAATTTTTTGAATGAAAGATCAAAAGGATAAACAACGCAGATTTATTTTCACAGCCACCTTTGCTCAGATTTACCAAGGGTGCAAGTATTAGTGGAGGGCACTGTATTGTATATGCCATTGGCGTATGTGAATTTAAAGGAAAACTGACTTCATACATTTACTTTAAAGTCACTTCATCACCTGAAAAATGAAGAAAGAAAAGATAGTTTTGAGAAATACCACATTTTCTTACCAAATGCAGTGTCGTTCATACAGTGTGACTAAAGTGTCCAAACATTGTGCACGGGCGCTGTACATTGTATAATAACAATTACATTTTTGTTTAACTTGTAGAATAGGAAACAGTTGATCAGGCTCCCCCTGGTTCACTGATGCAAGTCTGAAAAGGATGTATAGGTTTAGACATCCATGAAATATTCATAGAATTGGTGTGTTTGGATATGGTTACACTGTAGGTGTATAATTTACAGCCTTGATCATTACTGTTTTGATATTCAGCTATTGATTTCTTTTTATTTTCTTTGTGCAATCTTGGTTTATACAGTACATTCTATTGCAACCACAAATCGATATACGCACAAAAGGATTTTCCCCCTTTTCTTTGGAGCATTTTTAGTTCTGACAGTGTTTAAAGCATTTCTAAACAGTTTCTTTAATTTCAAAGAAGCATCTTTGCTTGTCCATCCATTAGTAATTTACTTACTCTCAGGTTATTCTGAACCTGTATGACTTTCTTTCTTTAGTGGAACACAAAATAATTTGATAGTCAGTAGTCAAAGTGACATTGAACAATCATTGTATAGACAGACATTTTCCAGTATTTCTTCTTTTGTGTTCCACAGAAGCAAGTAAATCATGCATGTTTGGAACAAATGACTGCATGTTCAGTGCCTTTAATGCTACATAAACACGTATACTTTCCATCTCTAATTTTGACAGCACTGTTAGTTCAAGAACACAGCAAAGAGCCAAACACCGCCTTCCCTGTGCCTAAGTCTGGGCACGTTACGTGAATCTCTGGTCAGCAATATTAGCTTGTGAAATTGATGAATTGCTAGACATTAGCCCCATTCAAACAACAGATGTTAATTCACTTCAGATGTGAATTATCTGATCATTTGTGTCAGGAAGCATAATATGAATGACACAGATTATCTGAAATTCAGCTCTTCCCTTGGTAGACAGAACGTCCTTTGTCTCCTCAGGTAGAGGGCTCTGGAGTTAAGGAGGCAAACTCCAGAATGTTCCATTAGCCAGCCGTGTCTCTAAACATCTCATTAGGACCCCGACATGGCCGCCTTGGGCTCTGCTGTGGAGAGCGATTGCTTTGCTCTTTGATGAGAAAATATTAGTTATTCTGGCTCTGGATCCATACACATATGTCCTGTTGTTTGTTGTCATTAACCAAGGACACTGAAACAATCATGATGGCCTCGGATCTTAAGGTTGCATACAAATGTCTCAACTATATCTCAACTACTGTTTTTCTAAATACGAGCGTGATCCAAATGTCTGTGAACACATAAAAAATCTGGGATTTCAAATTCAAAACATTAAGAAATAAAATATTATGATATACTGTAGATTAAGAAATTTCTTGGTCACCATCCAATAATATTTGTGACATTCATCATGTTAGTCACACAGTCGAACGTTCCTGCTTCCAGTGAGGCTGAAGGTGCTTTTTGAATCATCTGAAGAACATTATCGTAAGATTTTGTTTGTTATTAAAGCAGAGGGGTCATAACTTTCACACAGCAGCAGAACGGTTGCAACTCCTGTTTCTGAGAAGTCTATGCTTGCATCAACACACACACACACACAATACTTAGCTTATTTATGAGATGCATTTGATAATTGTGTTTTAATATGGGTTTCAGGTAACTCCCAGGCAAATAAATGAATATGCTCTAGATCCATTTGAAGCTGCTCTCAATAGTTTTGTGGCCTGCGTGCCAATGTTCCAATAATCACTAAGGTATTTAAGCTGTTGTCGTTACTTTTTGAACAACTCTTTTGTTGTTTCAACTGGGACATTGTGATACAGTCAAATGTGACCCAGGACAACAAAACCAGTCATAAGTGTTAATTTTCAGAAATTGAGATTTATACATGACCTGAAGGCTGAATAAATAAGCTTCCCATCGATGTATGATTTGGATGAATAGGACAATATTTGACCGATATACAACTATATGAAAATATGGAATCTGAGGGTACAGAAATGCTGAGAAAATCACCTTTAAAGTTGTTCAAATGAAGATCTTTTCAATGCATATTACTAATCAAAAATCAAGTTTTAATATATTTTTGATAAGAAATTGACTAAATACCTTCATGGAACATGATCTTTACTTACTATCTTAAGAATTTTTGGCAAAAAAGAAAAATCTATAATTTTGACCCATACAATGTATTTTTGGCTATTGCTACAAATATACCACAGCGACTTAAGACTGGTTTTGTGGTCCAGGGTCACAAATTAGTTACAGTTACTGCTTTTCTCTTCTTTTTCTATGTAAATGCTTTAGATATCATTCAAGCAACGTTTTAGACATGAGCCTTCTTAAAACGCTACGTCTTTAGACATTCATTTTGGCTTTTTTAAATGTTTTTAAATATTTTTATTTAATAGTTTTTTTATTTAATTTAATAGTTTTTATTTTTGTATTTTGCTATTAGTGTTATTTTTAGTAATTTTGTTGTGTTTTTATCATTTCTAGCATTTTTTAAATATTCATAGTTAATTTTTAATTCAGAACTCATACTCACAAGGTACCACAATGTTTGCAAATGTGCTATTTTTTTCTTTTTTTTTTTTCTTACTACCTTTCTGGGCCTTGAACTGTCTATGCGAAAAAAGTAATTTTCACTAGTGGTCTTAGACTTTTGGACCCCCACTGCAGTCAGTTTCTTTGCCCCAGATTCAATATAAGATAGAAAGAATGCTGTGTTCCGTGAACTAAGAGCACCATGCTGGTAAGAATGTGTTGCTAATCACCTCCGTCTTTGTTATTTCTGCGGTTGAATCCTTTTCAGCTCAGCTGATTTGATCAAGGCATTGCCGTTTCCAGACTTTGAGCAGTTTCTCTTTCCCTCCCTCTAGAGAAAAAGCATTTACTGAGAATCCAAAAGAAAAATATGGTGTTAGAACCTCCCCTTCCTTCAACACAATCTCGTGGGAGCCGAGGAAAGGTATCAAAACAAAGAAAATCAAAAATTTCAGACTAGATAATAACTTGGATTACAAAGAAGTGCGCAGCCCAAAGAACTAGTAATTGGGTCAAGAGTACTTCATGTGCAAAGAATGAAAATAATAAGATGAGATAAAAAAACAGATAAGATTAGAAATATGAAACCTTGAGCTTGTTAACTTTGCAGGAGGATGGGTTAGCGAAAACATGCCAATCTTCACCAGTATAAATATATATTTTTAAGCTCATTTCCACATTGGAGTAACTCTAATTGCACAATGTTCATCAGTGAAATGCATTATATGGTCTCTTGTGAATACTAGTAGCATCAGGCCGCTGTCCATCCTGGTTACTTCGATCGCCTCTTCAGTTTATGGACCATGTGTCTTTTAACTCCCACAGACCGCTGAGCATCCATGCACTGTGGCTGGACCATAATGCTGTCCTGTCCACTACAGCCACGACCGGCCCCAGGGGCTATCTAAGCCTCTTTGGCAGGCCTGGATCCCAGAATCCTCTAAATAGAAATAATTGTGCTCGACAATCGCTGTGTGCTTTGCTAATGCCTGCGACAGAACTTTTTTGTCGTTCTGACACCCACGAGCTTGGCTAGCGATACACACAAAATATGCTAAGCTATGTAATCTCGGTCCTGATTAATAAGTGCCACGAGTGCTTTGGAGTGCTCACGCTGGACGCTAATGGCTCCATTCAGCGGCTGTGTGACCACGCTTGAAACCGTGGGACCTAATGTCTTGACATTATTCTACTTGACCACTCTCGAGTAGGATGATTATGACCTTAATTGTGATAATTTAGCCTGGCTGCTTATATAAATCTGTCCTGAATGTAGCTGATCGTTCATTTAATACAATCTGTTATCTTTGCTCATTAAAAAGCATGAAAATGTACACTGAAAAAAACGCGGTGTAGAAACATTTTTCACTCAGAAATGCTAGTAATTATTTAAAGCAAGCAATGAATGTGAAATGCTAAAATATGAAAACTGGAGTTGTATTTTCTTGTAAAACATATTATAACTGTTTTATTTACAGCTTTGAAAAGGGTTAGAATAAGGTTTCATTTAGTGTAATATGTTTTTTTCCTAAACAAATTGTACGTTTACGTTACTACAAATACGCAATTACAGCTAATTGCACATAATGTAATGTGTCTTGGACCAATCGTTAATGTGTATTCAACAAACCTAGTCATGAAAAGAAAGTGTTCATTGTTTGACCATGTCCTGTGATAAGTTGGTGAAGTGGCAAGACCATGGTAAATATGCAGGTAGAAAACTATCCGTTTCTACAATAACAACATCAGAATGTGATGAGAAGGCATGGGCCCATTTGTACAGGTTCCAGTCATTTTTGAAGTTGCCTCCTTAAGTTGTTTCATTCTTTCACCCATTTTTTTTCGTTCTTCTGAATCTGCACCACTAGTGCCGCAGAGCAAATTTGCAGGCAGCTCAGTGCACCTATGGCAGACGCTAAATACAAGCTAACAAAAGACCCAAACAAACACATTCAAAAGCAACTCTCCTCAATTTTCCAAACGACTTGTCCATTTTATGACAATACTTTTCCCCTACCCGTTTTTGTGCCAAGCCAGCCTTTCTTTTTCTCCCCCCTTCTAGTGAAGGCAATCACCTCTCTCATATACATCTGTACAAATTGATTTCCTCTTTACAAGAGAAGATAAAGAGCACAGCAACAGAAATACCTGTAAGTGAGGTATAATTACTGAGAGAGACACCCCCTACTGAGTCCATTCAGCAAAGTCCCAACAACATGCATTTAAAACCTCAATAGCGCTCGACAGACTCGAACGAATAAGCCAGAGATTTGATTAAAATTATAGCTCTTTTGCTCCTACTTCATCTATTAAGATAAGCATCTTGTTCAGGGCATTTTTATATATACATATGAAGAGGGCTGGTACAATTTAACAGTTTTCTCCTGCTGCTCCATACAAAAGGATAACTGAGGGACCCCACTTCACTCTCACCTGTACAATGTGGTTGGTGTCAGAGTGGCAAATGGCCATATTCAATATTCAAGAGCTCTATCTTTCTCTAAAAGAATGTTTCTCCATTGTTTGCTTTTAAACGTGTAATGTGTCAGCAGCGGCCTCAACATCTGTCTAAGGTCTTGTATTATGTGAATGTGTGTTGTAGTCGGAAATAACAAACTGTGTTTTCTCTAATTAATAGTTTTTAAATAATGTAAGACTTTTGGATTTCTTTGTTTATGCACTAAAACTATAATAATTCACCCAAAAATTGGCCCACAACTGTATAAACCTATGCTGATTCCATTTTCTATTACAATTTCAATGAACTGAAGCAGATGCTTTTAAGATTCAACCGCACCATGAAATAGCATAAATATGGTCCAAATGATTTTGCGGGAAATTCACATTTTTATTGATTGATCTGATTTGATCATTGGTCCAATATGTTACATTTTTAAATCAAAACTCCTTCATGAATTGAATATCGCTACTTTACATGCCTGTAGTTTTGAAATATAATACACAAATCATATGGACTACTTCGGGTGCACTTAAAATATGTTCCATTTCAATTATTATTATTATTTTTTTTTTTAATAAAACCTCCTCCTCCAGTGCAACTGAATAGGAAAATGTATCTTTGCTGAAAGAAAGTCATCTGAGTTTGGAAGAATGTGAACAGAAATTTCATATTGGGTGAACTATTCTTTTTCATAGAATGACAAAATAATCTGAATATTGTGAGATGATGACTTCATTATGTGTCTCATTTCAGGCAATGGTTTTCTAATTTGTTTTGTTTTAGGTCATTTTTGGCAGCTGTAGCGCAAACCTTCTTTGCAGCAAAGGAACAAACAGAGTTTTCAACCCAAAATAAGTTGTAAGTAAGAAAAGGTGCGACAGTTTTTTGAGAGAATAAAGCGAGAGGCAAGAAGTTTTATGCACTTTTACCTCATATTTTGCAGGTGACAGATATGTCAGGACCTAAAAACCCTGCGGTACAGCATTTTTCTTTCACTTAAAAAAGAGTTTCTTAAACCAGAGAGCTCACAGACAACCCGAAGGACTTGTATTTTTAACAAAGCATTTCTCTGTTTTAAATATCTTCAAGTAGATTCACCTCATCCCTCTGAGCTTTCGCGCTTTTCTTTTGTATTAAAATTTTTGGAGGGAAACGCATGAAGCAAAACAAGAGCAGAGGGCTGTTTTCCTTTTTTAGTGGTGAGCTGATACTAAGGTATTGTGAGTTTGGCGCTGTCTAATGATCCACTGACGGTGCTGTTGTGTCCCGTGAGGCCAGGTTTGAGTGACTTGTCTGATGTGGTGAGCTTTTAATGGTACATAAAAATGAAGTCACGTAATAAATGAGAGGGAGAGCGAGAAACAGGGGAAAGGGTTTAAGAAAGAATGTCCTCTTAGTTATGACAGTCATGCTCTTCTTACACTGGAATGAACAATTATATGCTACAGTATTTAATACTTAAATGCTTAGTACACAAATAAGATTTAAATAACTGGCATGATTCTTCTGTCCATTTGCATATAAATGCATCTAAGTACTTCCAAGTATCTGGCACTGCCTCATAGGATCAAACAATAAAAGAGGCCGTGATAGAAATGGCTAATAATCACTTTGCCGAATGATTCCCTTGAACCATATTCTCTGGATTTTCATGGTTTGCTTAAAGATATTTGTGTATGTGTGTGTTTTGTAAACTGTAAAGCAGTGATCGGGGCCTTAGATATAGAACGCGTCAGTTATTTCAAGAGGTCATTTAGCATTTCTGTGCTTCACTGTTGAGTGTTCTATTGTCGCTTTTTTTTTCACTGGCACCACATATGTGTAACTCTAAAAGCATACCATTATTTATGTATAAATATAGATAGATTAATAGCAGCCAAAGTAGGAGGGGGTGGCGAAATAAAGCACAGGAAACTGGAAAAGTTACTTGATAAATCACAATTAAACAGCATGAAACTGGCCTTTAATATTACATTTTTGCATGTATTTTGTATATGTATTGTATTATATATTTATATGTGTGTGTGTGTGTGTGCATGTGTATGTATCTACATTTTTTAAAAGTACATTGACATTAAGTTTATTTCAAATGATTAAAATAAAATACATTGTTTAATTAATTCATCATTTATTGTAAAGTTGAAATGGACACTACTAGTCAAAAGGTTTTGAACGGTAAGATTTCTATATTTTTTTGTCTCTTCTGCTCACCAAGCTTGCATTCATTTGATCCAAAATACAGCAAACCAGTAAAACATTTTAATAAATGTATCTATTTGAATATATTTTAAAATTATTAAATAATTTATTCCTGTGATTTCAAAGCAAATTTTTTAGCGTCATTGCTCCAGTCACCTTCAGAAATAATTTACATGCTCATCTTTGGATCGTTCTGTATGTTTCTAAATGTACTCAACTGTTTTAAATATACTGATTGGTAATAAATGGTTCTTAAATAGCAATTCAACATATTAGAATGATATCTGAAGGATTATGTGACACTGAAGACCGGAGTAATGGTTCTAAAATTGTAGTTTTGATCAAAGGAATAAATTGCACTTATATATTAAAATAGAAAGCAGTTATTTTAAATAGTAAAAATATTTCGCAATATTACAATTTTTGCTGTGGCTTGGATCAAATACTTTTTCAGGCTTGGTGAGCAGAAAAGAATTCATTAAAAAACACTTAGTTTTCAAAAATGGTTAGTGTTCATCTTGAATGTCTATTTCCTTTCTGGTTATCCTAGTGGCCAAATCAGCACTTGCCATCACTGCTTACTATGTAAGAGGGCTGATTTGGTAATTTATGGTCATCTTTTGGGATTTGGGGGCAGCAGCAGTCAATTCCACAGATAAAATAAGACTTAAGAGGTTGTCCATGTCTATGGCAAAACTTGCTGGCGGGAAGCGCTGTCTGAAACGGAAATGGAACAGTGTGAAAATCAAATTGTGTGGAATAAAATCTAATGGCTGTGTTTAGACGTGTCACAACATTAGCAAAATATATGGTTGTACTTTGTCACAGTATCTCAGTTACTCTGAGGGTGTTCAGTTCCTTAAAACAGACCCTTAGAATAGATTGGCAGTATCTCTGTATTTTTCATAGCTTTAAAACTAACTGTTACCAAAATACACAGAATGTAACTTTTACTTCCTCTTGAATTTCTTTACACACCTAAGAAAAAAAGCAATAACAGTCGTGATGGAGCAGTCAGACTCATAATATGGGACGGTATCCGTTGCACTTCTTTTCTTCTAGTTTCTACCTGCCTCTCCAATGCACTCTTTGTATTCAGCATATGTTAGTCTAGCAGATTGCTTGGCTGTTCTCTTGTGGAATAATCAGTGCCAGAACAAATGCATCTGCTTCATGATAACCATTCTCAATGTGAGCAAATGTCTCAGAGGTTACCCAACACATCCAACTTGAAATGTAGCTGATTCACTGAGGCCTGGCTCTCAACATCACAGAGTTGTGATACAAATGTTGAGAGTTTGTTCTTTGTGATCCACAGGCCAGCTTCTGTTGTGTGGCAGTACGAGGCAGAGACAGAACAACCATCCTGGCTGCTGTAGCTTCAGTCAGGGCCAATTAAACAAGTTTGTACAAACAAGTTAGTTCAGTCCAAAGAACAGTGTAAATGTTAAAACTATCCCACTTGCAAATATAATATATGTACATATATTTACATGTATAAAATATATTGCTACATAAAATAAAAACATATTTTGGAAATTC
>JAUMHP010000072.1:5933885-5951349 GCA_032361065.1 Enteromius trimaculatus | reverse complement strand
TTCAACATTTGAAGTGGATCAAAACCTTTAAAGTTGTTCTAAGACCAAAACAGTACATGTTCTTGTCTTAGGAAAACTTTTGATCCACTTCAAATGTTGACTACTTTATATGTTTATGTATATTCTATACATATAGTGTATGTACATACATATTATATATAGTATATAGTGTGTGTGTGTGTATATATATATATATATATATATATATATATATATTTATAAGTGCTGTCAAATGATTAACAAGTTAATTGCATTCCAAATAATAGTTTTTGTTGACGTGTGTGTGCTGTGTATTTTGATTATGTATATATACTTACACACAAATTTATACATAAATATATTATATGCAAATATATTTAATATACAAATATAGCATTTTTCTAAAATATACATGCATGTGTGGATTTATATATACATAATAAATATACACAGCACAAACATATGTCAGCAAAAACTTTTACTTTGGATGCGATTAATCGTTTGACAGCAATAATATAAACACATATTCATATAGACACAGAATTAGGAAAAAAAAAAAGTATACATTAACATGATAAAGTAATAACATTTATCTATTGCACAATATGGTACAGTTTTCAGAGAATGTAATTTCATGCATGGGGACAGTTGGTTCAGCATAGCTTCTCAAAGGCACCTGTTCATTGCTTAAAGGCTATAGCATAGCTGTTATAGATACTTATTAACTCTACTCATTAACATCTTCAAAGGTCCCTCCTCCATACCGCTCTCATTTCTTCAGAAGAAACAACTTATGACGGACAGGAAGCGTTTAACAGTGTGTGTGTGTGTGTAGAAAATGTGCCAAAACTCCATTCGGCTTTCAGGCAGTAGCTGAAGTTTCTTTCTGGTAGACAGACCGTGAGAGGGAAAGTTTATTGAAGGATGGAAAGAGAACTGAGGATGGGGGTTAGCGAGATCAAATATCCATTTAATTAATTCAAGAAAGGGCAATAAAACTGTTTTAATTAACTCAAGGGTCAGGCTCTGTACCCGAATTTCTCCCGATTAGTGGCCCATCTTTACTCCTTATGTTCCCACAATGCATATAAACCTAATGGCATTACAGCCTAAGTGCTATCACATTTTCTTACGCTTACTCTCGTTATCTTCTAAACAAGAGAACCCCACGAAACCTTGTAAAAGAAGCCTAGTAGACAGCACAACAGTTTGAGGATGATAATAATTCATCACATTATAAGTGCTGACAAACACATTGTACTCTGGACCGGCTTTAAGAATAAACTTTAGTAAGAGGGTCACATTTGTTGGGAAGCACGGTTTAGGAACAGAGGAAGGGATCACAGGGGAGAAGGTCCTGAAAAATCCTCCTGTTCCTGCTATCCTGCAGCGAGCCTGATCCCTCATGTGCCGGGCCGCAGAGCCCCTGACTACGGTGCTCCATCACCCCGGTCAACGTGACGCATGAAGGTGCCCCCGCTCACAGTGGGACCCTCGTGGGGATTTTTAGAAGCACAGATCCGACGTTGCACGCTGGCTGATGGTCAGCACCGTGTGATTAAACGTTCCCTAATGTCACTCACATTAGTCATCGTGGCTCTTGTGACCATGCTTGCTATTACCCATGGTTCTCTTTCACTGTAAGAAGTGCTGGTTTAGTGTTTGGCCTGTGAGGAATGTATCGACGCACATATGTCCACCATTCTTGCTTGAAAAAACTTCTTAATGAGAAAAAAGTCCATTGCCAAGTGGGAAAGAAAGGACTAAAAAAAGAAAAAGAAAAACATGTTCTAGCTCTCCTTGACTAGCTTTTTCTGCTTTGGAGCGGCCTTAATTGCGACACATTTATGCAGAGAAAAAGGAGACTGGATTTGTTTTGTCTGTCTCGTCGATGGTCGTTTCATTGCAACAGATGCTGAAAGACAGATTTGTTCAATTTAAAATCAAAAGGTACAAGCTGAGGCTTTTATGTGCTATTTTTTTCCGTTTCTAAAGGAGCTTAATATCCTGTCATCACACTTGTATACTGTAAGTGTTTCAGGGAACTGTTCTGGAGGTGGACTGTGGGATGTTTTACATGCCGTCCAATTGCATGCATTCAATCTGTATACTGTATCGCCTTTGTCATTGCAATTATCATCCATTTTCCATTTCAGCAATGGACATGATTGGTCATGTAATACTGTTATGCACTACGCTATTAAAGCTCACCGTTTGAAGAATGGGTTCGTAGAATGTCGGGCTTTTCGGTTCTTACACTGATATATCTTGCATCGCAGCCTTGTCTCATTAGTATTCATACAAACAACTTTTGTATGTTACACTGAAACATTCAGTATGAATCTATTGACAGCATTTAACATATAAAAGTATTTTGAATGCACAGCTTTAGAAACATATCTGTACAAATCCACATTTACATTATGTATATTTTTGCATACACACGTTTTACTATTATATCAATACTTTTGAGCCCCCTAATCCTACCAATAAAAAATATAATAGGCAGATTAAATAAACAGTGACAAACATTTACTTAAAATACACTACTATAATAAAAACATATATTTTTCAGAATGGTAAATAATGCAATAATTTAGAAATATAACAAGAAAATATTATTTCAGCCTTTCGATTTGACATTTTTTAATTCTTCTTTAGATTATTTGTGTGAAAATGATATCAACACCTTTTTCCCCCAGTGTAAGTACAGCTTGTATATAAAATTCTCACGTTTTAGATGCTTTTAATATATTTATAATGTAAACTGATGAACAACAATGTGTGTAAGGACATTTTATACAGGACCTATAATTATTAATGAGATCTTTTTATGCAATAAAATGTTTTGGTATTATTAGAATTTTGGATGAAATACAATTTGATAACTTCTAACGCAGAATTACAACCTTATCAATTACTGCAGTTCTCACAACCTTTCAAAATACATTCCGATAAAAACAAACAATACCAAATTACATATCATTGTCACTGGGACCGGAAATGAGCAGCTGACACTAGCCTGACACAGAGAGCCACAGATAATGATTCCCGCTTTATTTTGACCAACCAGCGCTTAATTAAAGCCGCGCAGCTTCTGTTTGCTGTGCTACAGTCGAACCCTCGGCTCAAGCTTATTCAAATGGCAGTCCCTGAGGGACAAATCCAAACTTGGGTGAGATGGCAAGCTGTTCTGCATCACTACGGCAACACCTGCTATTACAGGTTCCGTCTGCCAGTCAACCTGGCCCAACGGGGGGCGAGCGGACCACAAAAACATTTGTACCTACAAAATTCCTGATTAGCATACCTGTGGGAATAATGGACGGAGGGAAACGGGGGGAGAGGGGAAAAAAAAATTAGCAAGGTTTAGAGAGTCTTCACAGATTACACAAACAGTTCTTTCCCTTCGCAGTTTATCATGCAGCAGCAAACATCATTTCTGACATGATTGCAGGCAATTTCTGCGCCTTGCCACTCCTGAAGTCTCAAAAACTTACTCCCCTAAGGGCACGGGAAAATCATCGGTGCACATATGTAGAACACTCTGTCTTGAAAAGAACGTTAACAAGCCTTTTGCGGCCTTTTATTCAGATCATGGTTGGGAGCTGATGCTTTCCGAGCTGTCAGTTAGTTGGGATGAGCCCCTCACCTGACACTGTAGTCACACTTGACTGGTCCTCATAACCACCAAATCAAACCTCTCATCAAGTAAGCGGTTTCATTCTGAAGTTTAGTACATACAAAACAGCCTAACCTGACCTTCTCCCGCCGCAAGTCAAATGAATACAAATCTACACCCTAGTCGTTCTCATATGACCACATTTACTCTAATCAGTGTTTGTAAAGATGCACTGAAAGAAGAACTTCACAAAAATATTATGTTGAAAGAAATGTCACCAATGTTTGCAGCTGTACGTCTAAACCGTCGCAGAAGCTGAAATGGCGCACATTGTCATTGTGCTTTATACCATACCGAGTTCATTCAGTAAAAAATGACTCACTGTGCTGAGGAGTCATTTTAAAGAGCCAGGTAATTGATATCGGCTCAGTAATTGTGATCTGGAACAAACAATTCTTTAAAAAGATTTGATTCAAAATAAATATTGTTCATTTTCGGTTCTTCAAAAAGCTCTTCAAATGATTTAACAAAAACAGCACTACTTATTATACTTTTATGGCCCTCTAATATGTAAACTGTCACCCAAATCAGTTCCTTCCAACAAAAATAAAAAATAAAAAATCACAGACTAATATGGGAGTTTTAAAGAATTTGTTTATTTATGTCAAGCTCAAAAAAGCAACACCAGTATTATGAACATCCATATGAGTACTGATATATAGAGAGCTTTTTTTTTTATGATTCCACATACAATAAACAGAAAAAAAATGGTTGAGATGTTCACCTAATATCAATTAAGAATCAGTTCAGTTGAAAGTAATTCACTGATTCATATGTATTGTGCGCTGATATAAATGAAGCTATTAAAATAACTTGCAAACAACTTTTTTCACATTTAATTGGAATGCTAACTACATTTTAAGTATTATTATGTTTATATCCAAGTTAAATTCTGTCATCTTAACTGAGAATGCAGAAATTCTCCCGTGATCTTAAAGAGATATGCCACGTTACATAGCTTCACTTGAGTTTACTGTATATTAAAAAGTAGCTTATAGCTTTAAAGAAACATAAAAAGACTGTCAGAAGAGGCAGCAATAGTAGCAGCTTTAGCACTTCCCCAAAGATAAATAAAAAAGGAACTAAATAAATCAGTTAAATCTGGCACTCCTCCCTTCCACCCTCCTTGCAGCATCCCTGCCTGTTTTTTCAGAGAGGTGAGGACCGCCCTGTGCTCCTGAGAGAGAGGAAGCTCGCTGAGAGTGGCACGCTTCACTACAAAAACACCTGCTTTTGTTAGCTCACTACGCCACTTACTCTCACCCTCAGGGACGTGCCACGGGGAGGGAGGGGACTGAGGAGACACAAAGCAAACAATGTCTCCGAGCTCCATGTCATCTGGATGAGAAAACAGATCCACCACCGCCTCGGAATACAGAAGGTACTGCAAAGTAGGCTAACAGTATGCAGACTTTTAGGGATGCAAACTAAGTTTCTTCTGTGTGGAACCTCGTTAGAGTTTTTTTTTTCTTGACTTTCTTTCTCTGGACACAGATTATAATCCATGTTTCAAAAACCAGTATGACCTTCTTCTTCTTCTTTTCTACACAGCGCACATCTGTAGGTCTGGTGCTGTCAAGCTCCAAAAACCACTAAGCAGCAGTATCATGAGGACTTTGTCCTGAAAATTTGAACCGGGTCACTTACTTTCTTGGAAAGATTTGACTCAAAACAAAAAATTTTTTTGTTCCAAGTCAAATGTGACCTTGGACCACAAAAGAAGTCATAAGGGTAATTAAAAAAAGATTTGAGATTAACACATTATCTTACACATCTAAAAACAGAATAAATAAGCTTCCAATTAACGTTAGTATAGGACAATGTTTGGCCCAGATACAACTATTTGAAGCTGAGAAAAAGAAAAAAAGAATAATAAAATAATAATTTGAGAAAATTGCCTTAAAAGTTGCCTAAATGAAGTCTTTTGCAATGCATATTAATAAAAAAAAAATAAGTTTTGATATATTTCCAGTAACAAATGTACTAAAAATCTTCACTTAATGTCCTACACTCTCAGAAATAAAGGTACTGTACAAAAGCTCTTACTGGGGCGGGACCTTTTCGAAAGTTTGTTTCAAATTGTGGTAACTTAAAGGTACATATTAGTATTTAAAAGTGTACATATTTGAACCCTTATAAGTACAAAAGTAAACATTTTGAAAAGGTAGCGCCCCAGTGACAGCTTTTATACCTTTATTTCTGAGATTGTCTCATTGACTCATTAACCCTATTGTTGGCTACAAATATACCTGTGCTACTTTTGAGGTGCAGGGTCACATATCTGCTACTTATTCATAATGTCCATTATTCAAAGCTTATCAGATCCATTAATCATTTCCCTTTTAAATTAATCATTGAGGTGCTTTTCAGTGTTTTCATCTAGTGCAAACGCTTGGTACTGTGCCCAAAATGGATCTTACTGAAAAGTACATTTTTGAGACATCAAGCTCAAAATTGAAACACAGCTTGTAAAGATTTATGACTTTGATTTTCATGTAATGTTAGAGTAAACCATACTTATGTTTTAAAAAATATATATATATTTAATGTATATTTAATTTAATCTAAAAATATTTTTTAAGGAATAATCTGCCAAGCATCTTTTTAAAAATATGCCAAACTTAAATCTGGGATCCAAGACATTAAGCTATAATATCCCAAATGTAATTTAGTACCAATTGTAATTGTACCATAAAATGCAAATATTAAATGAAAAACTAAAATATAGTTCCTTTATTCCAGAAACTTTTTTTGAATGACTGAAAGCCTGAAATCACTTAAAAATGCCATTTTTGTTCCACAGAAGAAAGTTACACTGACTCCGTGCGAGTAAGTGAATGAGTGAGTAAATAATGACATAATTTTCATTTTTTGAAACAACCAATCATTCAATGACACAATTGATGAATCCAGGTAGTTTTCTCCTCTCTGTTGTCCATTATGAGAGTCACTATAAATGTGTTTCTAATAAAGGAGTTAATCTGCTAGCATATTTTATGTTGTTTGGAGAAAGTCACTGCGTAATATGATGTGGTTTGGGCTGTAGCACTCATCCATATTTCACAAAGACCACTGGGAATTGTGTGCTATGAATCCCGTAACAGTGTCCTTTTAACACAATTTCAACCACGACAAAATGCACCAGGCAAAAAACGAAGTTTCTAAATCACTTTACATAAGGCAAAATCCATGAGTATTGCACATCTTCGTTTGAAAAATGGGAATAATGTGTGTCTGTTTTCCATTTTTCCCCTTCAGGCCTTATCTTTCCAGAATCAATTCATTATTTGAAGCTTATTTGAAAAAGCCCACTGCATCATCAATGAAGAAAGGGTGTGCTGACAATTGCATTAATTACTTTATCTAAATCATTTCCAATTAACCTTACACACCACCTTACAAATAGAGTCTTGCCAGGCCACCCTGAACGATGCCGTCTCCAACAGACAGACGTTTTTTTTAAAGGGAAGAGAAGAAGAGAGAATTTAGAGTAGGGGAAATTCGGGCAGCCACAGATAAGACTGCCACTTAGTCTGAGGGCTCTTCCTTTGAAGACTACACATTACATTTTAATTAATTAATTTCACATTGATATGCGTTTTAATTTAACACTGCTTCTTGTGTTCTGGGAATAAGGTTTGCTCATTTTAATTTCAGGTGTATTTAGAAAATAACGCTGATCGTTCAAAGTCGCCTTATTTATTTATTTTTTTAATATCCAATTTAAAAATAGACATCTGACAGTGCATGCAAAATAGAACTGTTTTAGTTATAAAAGAATTATTGATCAGTCATTTGGTAAAGTGAAAATGAAGTATCTATGGTGTGAATCTCATTTTATGCGTGTAGTTTCAGCGAGTTTCATTGACGCTGTTGGTGATCGCTGAGGAGGAAAAACACAGTCTATGCTGGAACTTTAAATGTTAATTATAATGCTGGCAGAAGAACTGAGAAGTTCGGAGCTTAATGATAAATAAAATACAGCTGCAGCGAAGGCTGTGTCTAGACCGTTATTGAAACAGCAACACTTTCACAGCAAGAAAAAGAGTAAAACAATACAGTTGTAAAGGAAGTAGAGACTACAAAGCAAGCATGATAAAGAAAGAGAAGGTGACTACTTAGAAGATGAATTTTTGCTGACAAATTGACAATTTAGCTTTTCCTTATATTAACAGGATAATTAAATCCACAAATGAGATGAATGAATGCTTTAATCTGTCTAAAGTCTTTACTTTCTTATCATAAATATATGTTTATGAAATATAACTTTCGCCTCCCGTATATGAACGGAATTTCCTGCAGTGCCAAAAGTATGTGCAATAACAAGTAAAACTTGACATCTAACATGCAAATACACTTGTGTGCACAGCCATCTCTTTATTAAACATGAGGCAAAGTTTCATACCTGTTTTTGGATGTAATTATATAAAGCAAAGCAAAAAAAAAAGGTGTACGAGTGGGGGGGTTGTGTTGTGAGTGGGTGGTTATTTATTTATTTATCTCAGAGCTCATGGTCTCTCATGGAAAAAGGGGGGAAAAACAGCCCCGCTCTCCTCTCTTTTTGATGTGTTTGCCTTCACGGCTTCTGAGCGCTCTCTAATTCCATCTGGCCACAACAGAGGCGGTGGAATGGCACGAAAAAGCATTTCCATATGTGCAAATTAGGAGGCTGCCTCCCCAAAACTGCAGCGCCATTCCTCTGAAGTAGATAGCACTGCGGAGAGCTGCCAAGTCCTCTAATGGCAATCAAGAGGAGAGTTCTTATTGGCCTGTGTCTACCTCAGGCTACAATAGTGCATTTTCATCCTGCAATTTCAGGTGCGTTTTAAAATGCAGAAACAACAGGGCAAAAAAAAATAAATAAATAAAAAAATGAAAACAGCAACCAAAAAAAAAAAAAACACTCCTATAAAAGAATTTTGGGTCCCACTTTATATTAGGCGGACTTAAGTACTATACACTTACAGTACATCAAAAATAAGTACAATGTGTTTATATTTTATTGCAAAACATTTTGTTGGGATATGGGTAAGGTTAGAGACAGGTTTGGTGCAAAATCCTTGTCCTTGTGGAAACATTTTTGGTCCCCATGAGGAAAAAGCTCATAAAAGAGTATTTTGAAAATGGGTTAGGGGTAAGGAAAGGATTGGTGTAGGGCAATAGCACATATAATTTGTACAGTATAGAAATGCTATGAAAAGTCTCAATAAAGCACAAATATCAACATGTATACACATATTTCTTCGTTCAGATTTCCAGTTAAAGTTTGGCTCCGTTCGGTTTGTAATGCCCACTTTTCACTAGCCAGTCAATTAAAGGTTCTGCCTTAAATTTTGTTCTTCTTGAATTTCCTGTTTTATACAGAAAACACTTACTGTAACTGAAATAAAGTAGATTGAGAATACCATTTCGTTTTGGTTTTAAATGATTATATGTATATATGAATGAAATATATATACACGATTAGATACTATTTTTAATGATGCAATTGATTATTCTTTTTCTACAATTTATCTGGGTAATTAACCAGCTCAAATAGCAGATAGGACACATACTGTACCTTCGATATTGGGACAAATGGATTGTGTTTATATCTTTATTTTCTGTAATTTGATTTTTAATTGACTTTGTTAACATGACATTCACTGGAGACCAGTCAGTTATTTGCCAAGTTCTGTTGTTGTTCCTTGTGTATTTTTTTTGGGGGGGGGGAAATAATAAAAAAATAATAAAAATTAAAAAAAAGAAATATATATACAATTATAATTGTTATATTTATTTTAATCTGTGAGAGAACTGACCAACCTGCACGAAACGCAACTGTGAAATTCTGCCACGGACATGACGTGTTTGATCTCTCAGTCTGCAATCCAATGACAAGCTTGTGTAGCTTCCAAATGTACATCAGTCCTTTAGATATTTGTTTGTACACCAGTGCTTGCTTTCAATAATATCCTGGAGTGATGCCCTGGACAGGCGAAAAAAGATCCAGCTGGCTGACATCTCAGACAGGAGAAAATGCCTCTAGTAATAAAACATACAGCAAAGGGCACTGTTTTATTAAGCAAACCCACATGCAAAAACACAGACATACAAACAAAGCTGTGAATGAGTGTGGGATTTGCCAGCATGTAGTGTTATCAGAATCTCTCTTTTATAATAAAGCATTAGGGACTTCCTGTACATGATGGAAGAATTATACAGATGCGTAGTTTAATCTCTCTCTCTCGCTCTATAGTCAATATATGAGATAAAATGAATTACATGACCCAATAACTGCTACTATGTGGAGATCAGGTAAGCATGAATATCATTGTGTAAAGTATGTTTATGGTGGACACATAACATTACAAACACCACACATAAACAAATGCCCTCCCTACCAACTAAAGTGGACGTCATTTTCCTCTCATCCTTTACTGATGAGAGGAGAAACTTTCTCTTTTTTAAATTTGCAGCAATCCTAGAGATGTGTTTAGACGCTCCTGAATGGCACACACACATACATATTAATGCCATCATGGCTTTCACTGAACAAACATGGGAAAGCTACTCATCTGCTGACCTGACTTACCAACCCCACACAAACACCTCTTTTCAGTCTTTTCCACTGACTGCTGCTGAGCCAATCACTGAAAATTCATTTTACTCACTTTAACGATGAATATTGGAGATCTGGGTGACAGCTTTCCCTTTTTTCCAGTCTAATCTACACTAGTCAACTAAAAAGACTGCACTTTGTAATGAATAGCTACTGTTTAAACTCCAAGGTACGTAATCAGGCAAAAAAAACGAGAAAAAAAAAGCCTTTGACACTCATCTTTAATGCAAGTTTTTCTCTCTTCGAGATTTCGCTCACGTCACAGTCTATATGTCACCTTCAGTGGGACGCAATGTAGAAAATTTCACTTTATTCTTGCAGTTGGATGCCAGAAAACCCGTAGACACTAAACATGAGAATTCACTCGCAGAGGAGAAGAAAAAGGAAAAAAAAGTCACTTGATTGGTGACAAAAGATAACAAGAAGTGGCTGCAGGGTGCCTCCCAAACCCTTGCTGTCTCAGAGTGGTGTGAATCGACCCCATCTGGTTTCATCTCACATCCCCACTCAAGATGGTGCCTTTCCTGCAAAAGCCATAATAGTATATAGATATGAGAGACAAAATATCCCTGCCAGAGTCCCTGGTGACTTAAATCAGTATGGGATCCCTCTAGAGCTCTGTCTGTTCCCTGGCCAGAATTGCAGTACACTTTAAGTAGTCCAATTTAACGTGAGAAACCACGGGCACTGCACTCCCAGGGAAGGAGGCAAGTCTCTGTCCATCTGTGGCTTTGCTTCCTGTAGGGGCAGCCTCAAGATGAAGACTGGGCGACGTTTGCAAGATTTATTTGTTTTTGCTAAGAGGACAGAAGCATTTGGATGCAACAGAATCAGTTTGTTTACCAATGCAAAGTGTTCTGGTGTCCTGATGTTTTTCTATTTAAAGGCAAAAATGCAATTCTGACATCATTTGCTCACCTTCATGTCCTTGCAATCCAGTACGCCTTTCTTTATTCTGTGGAGCAGAAAACAAGAAACACTAAACAATGTAGTAGTTGCACTTCTAAATGCAATTAACCCTTAAATGCATGAATCATGCGCCCATCATTATTGCATATTCGAGTCTTTAATAACTCAGACCTATATATCCAGCACACATGCATCTCTAACTGCTGAAATAGCAAAAAAAAACCTCAGGACATCTGAAGAACAAATATAGAAGAATAAAATAAAGCATATTTCGTTACCTTTTGAAACTTAAAATTTCACTTCAACGGTACACTCAGCATCTGGCTCATATTCACAAACTCAACCATATTCTCAAAACTATCGTTTTTAATTACCTCATATTCAATATTTTAAATATTGGCTCTGCAGTAAAGCCATTCAAAACAGTTTTTGCTAATGATATTCCTTGTATGTTTGCGGTAATTATGAGCAGTTTTGGAGGTAACGCATTACAAGTAACGCAAGTTTACTTTAAGATTACTTTTAAGTTACTAGTCAAGTAACGCACTACTTTTTGATTTGACAGAGTTACTTTTCCCCCCCGTTCATTTACTGACAAGTCTCCTGTCCCCTTGTTGGGAGAAATTGGAAGTACAGAGGAGTTGTGTGTGCTGTGAACATGATGCTACTGTAATTCTGACTTAATGTCAACATGTATTAATTCTTCTAAAAGCAGATTTAGTATTCATCAAAATTAAAACAGTGAAATGCAAACTCAGAATATAAGGCAAACCTGCAATTATTAAATATGTTAAATAACAAAAATGAATCTGAAACCGCTAGAGCTTTGTGTCAACCCTGAAGTAGGTATAGCGCGATTGGTACTAATAGCACCTCGGTGGGATCGGCCATTTGAGTTGCAGGTTGATGCCAGCCAGGTAGGTACAGGGGCTGTGCTTTAGCAAAAGAATGACAATGGGGTGGATAGACCTGTAAGTTTCTTCTCGAAGAAATTTAATTGTCACCAAATCAATTATTTGACTATTGAGAAAGAAGCTCTTTCCTTGATATGGGCCTCACAGCACTTCAATGTTAGTTGAATAGTTGGAGCAAAATTATATTAGGATTGTTTAGAATTTTTGGGATTTGCTTTAGAAAATTTTGAGTCTCTGTTTTGAGGGGGGAGGTGTTACAGCCCAGGGTAGCACCTGTTCCCTAAGTGGGATCTGTTCGTCTCTAGGTGGCGATATAGGTTCTAGTTTATGTTGTGTTGTTTTCTTTTCTCTTGTCTGTGTGCAGGGTGGAGACAAGCGGCAGGTGCGGTGTATCTTATATATGGGGCTGATTAATAAAAGGATACTTGTCTCTCAGCTGATCGCCGAGATGTTGTGGCTGGGAGGTTCATTTTTAATAGAAGAAAAGGATCCAGTTTGCCCATCTCAGCCAGGAGAGCCGATCCAGATGCCTGTGGATTCCGGTCCATAGTTTCAGCTAGGAGTGCCGATCCTCGATCCCTGAAAGTCAAGTTTGCCTATTTCAGTCAGGAGAGCCGATGCTCCTCTGACTGTGCTTCCTGCTCCTCCTGACGTCCTTCCTGCTATGTCAGGCTCCTCCCTCTAGCTCCACCTAGGTCCTTTCTCACTCCGGTTCCGCTGTGGCCTTCCGCTGCCATCTGCACCGCCTTGGCCTGGCTCATCGGCTCTCTGTCTGTACCCTCGGTTTAATATTGTGGCTCTCTCAGAACTGTGTTGAAGCCCCCTAGTGGGTCCCAGCCCATTTAAGATCCACTATCTATCATAGTCATGCACTGCATTTCCAGTTATCTGATTATCGAAATATAGGTTGCTGTTGACTGTTGTGACTAGATCATTAACAGGCAATCAGTTCAGACGGATTCAAAACAATGTGATATAAAGATCTAACTAATGATTTAAAGGTATAAAGTCGTACAGGTTTAGAAGGGATTAAACAATTATAAAATTAATGGCTCAAAGACCAATGTACAGATGCTTTAGATGATCTGGACAAACTTATCAATAAGTTGTTCAAAAGTTCATCTTGATATGAATCATAAGTTGCATTTATGTTGCCGTAGAGAAACCATGTGATCGCCTTGATTATATAAACAGGACAGAGGAAAAAATAGACCTGAGCTCTGCAGCACTGATGAGCAACAGACCCGGAATCAGAATTGATGACAACCATCACCACCACCATGATGATGAGGAAGACTGAGAGAGAGAGAGAAAGAAAGGTGTGAATGGTACAAGGCATTTTTTAAACATACAAATCACTCTTGCATGAATGTGGAAAAAGTAATATATTCTTACCAATAACAAGAAAATAAGGTGAATTTTATAGCAGCGTTGTGACTTCAAAAAAAAAAAAGAAATCACCATTCAAAGGTGACCACAAAAAGTAATTACAGACACACTGGAGACCCATACAAAGTTCCGGTCTCAGTATTCATGAAACTTTAATTGCGAGGAACAACCAGAGCCCAGTCACCCTGGTTTTGATCAAACACAAGTGTAGACAACACACTACACAGCGTCCAAATACTAAAAATAAGAAATAATATGATTATTTTTTGCGGGAAACCAGTGCATGCAGAGAGTAAAAGAATACAATTAAAGAGTTTGTTTTTAAAACATATCAAGACAGACGATGCAGTGTAAAGGTGGACATAGATGGTTAAATACATGCACGAAAAAGAACAATTACTCTCTATTATGCGTAATTACAATTCAATATGCAAATATCATCTGTTTGCTGAAAAATTCATAAAAGTTGATGAAACATTTTCAAAATGTAATCTTCTTAAAAAGTATAAAGCAGGCAAAATAACTAACTACATAAATAAATACAGAAATTGACAATAAAACTTCAAAAAAATAGTAATACTAATGAAATTGCGATAAACAACAAAACCTCTGTTTGTTGTTGTCTTGCATATTATAAAGGTGACTGCAAGTCTTCTAGTGATAACTGTTTGAGGCAAGGCTGCCTCTAATTCCACATTAGTGGATGAATTGCAGTCTTTCGTGTAAAGCAGAGTGACTTTGATCTCTTGTTCTTGATTTAACCAAACAGGTTATTAATCTTCTGAGCCTTGATTTAAATAGTCTCAGCAGTGGTTAAACACACATTGGTCTCTTAACACAATGTCACATTCCTTGCATGTAAATGTTGCATGTTTTATGCATCTTAAATACACTAAATAATATTTAATAGATAAATAATAAAAGTTTTTTTTTCCCCATAAATAAACGAAAAAATATATATATAATTTACGGATTAAAAAATCTGAAATTTAATATTACCTTAACATTTCACTCAGAAAAACTGAAATGTAAACGGTGAACGTAAAACAAACTAATAAAATATGTACACAAAATTAGTTCGTAAAAAACCAAAGGCATAAAAAACATTTCCAAAACTTAATATGTTCCTCATATAGCAAAACCTTACAGCTAAAGTGTCGTAACTTAATCAAAATCAACCCTTGCAACATAAAAGTGCATGCAAGTTCAAGAAACACCCAATAATAAAATAGACTAAGAAAGACGCATTACAAAACAACACACAGACAACTGCTGATGAAACAGTGTTCGATAATCATTCTTGTTTTCCGACGTTAGTTAAGAATATCTGCCACCTCCATCAGTGGAGACTCTGAGGAGCAGAAGACCCTGCAGGTCCAAATGAACTGTTTTAGTCACAGAGAGAGAGAGAGGCTGAGTATTCCTGGCTCTGTGCTCTGTGTGAGGTGTTAACCAAGTGAGAAGCGCGGGGACTCGCTGGGCGCCTGGCCCGCCTCCACGCACACCCACCACTTCATATCTTCATCTGATGTGTCAATCCCCAGACTGGCCTGGCAGGAGAGAGTGAGGAAAGGGTCACTAGAGATCACAGATGCCACCCTGTTCCTCTCTCCCTCTCTCTCTCTCACTCCCTTTTATTTTTTATTTTTTTTCTCTAAGTTTGATAAGGATCAAATGGAGTTGAAAAACAAGCACTTTGAGCAGCGTTCGGTAAACGGAGCTAAGTAGAGTGGGAGTGCAGGTGCAGGGTGGGATGTTGAAGAACTCGTTGACGTACGTGCCACAAAGGCTCTGTTGCTTATTATGCTATGAAACTGGTATATATAAAAATAAAATTTACAATCTGAAGGTTTCGGGTCAGGTGAGCTTCCACAGTGTTAAGAAACAAGCGCCTGTTTTACGCTCTGCCAATACAATAACTTCCATTATGATACCAATTCCAGGAAAATATATAAATAAAATAATTCCCACCAGCAGTCGAACAAACGCAAGCGCTAAGTACCAAGACATCTCTCTGTCCTTTAAAGCAATGATATGAATAATAACAGTAATGATGTCTAACGTGGGAGGAGATGGTTAGCACAGTCGAGGAAAATAATGAGTTTTAATGCCAATGCTAATGGGCAAAAAATAGATCCCCCTCTTTCAAAGGAAGAGGAGCATTTAAGAGCTCTCATTCAGCGCTACCCTTGTGATAATAGCCACACTACCACATGTCTCTCTGTCCTGAAGAAAAAAAGAAGAAAAAAATATATACTTGTTAGACTTCTTAACGCGCTTTGCGTGTTTTGAATTTGAGGATGCTGTCGTTCTGTTTTTGCCATCTGTTTGGCTCATTACGGGACATATCAATACTAAAATATTTGAAATTGTCACAATTTTAGGAAACCTCCGCCACCTGTGCAGGCGTTGTAGTTTGTACGGCGTGTTATTTCCTCACTGTACTTTCCCCTTTGTACAACTCTGCCGTGTTCGAGCATTTCTGCATTCACATAATTGCTTTTCTAAACTTCATGAGTAAGAAAAGAAAGAAAGAAAGAAAGGCAGTAACACTTTAGAATAGGGAACACTTATTCACTACGACTTTTCCTTTAATAAATTCCTAATTTCCTGATTATTAATAGTAAGGCAGTTTAGGTATTGGGTAGGATTTGGCATGTCATTGTGTTTAATTACTACTAATAAATGGTTGATATTCTAGTAATATGCATGCTAATAATCTACTAAGAGACTCTAATAAATAATAATAGAGACACTTTATTGTACACATACACCTATTAGTAGCTTATTAGCATGCATATTACTAGATTATTAGCCTTTTATTAGTGCAAATTAAGCACATATTAATGCCTGATTCTGCATGATCTTATTCTGCATCCCTAATCCTACTCAATACCTTAACTTAATAACTATTATTAATAAGCAGCAAGAATTTATTGATGGAAAACGGCATAGTTAATAGAATTCTAAAGTTGTTACCAAAATAACTTATCTGTGGAAAGCAGTTTGAGGTCTTCTCTACTGCTCTCTGACCTTCATGATCTGGTCATCGAGGACGTCTGCTAGGTCAGCTTTCAAAAGCTGGTGGCTGGAACTTGAACTTGGAACATTGTTTGGTGGCAGAGAGCCCCTCTGGGAGGCTTGTATCAAGCACAGCCTTCCTCCTTTATCCACTAAATGGCCTCCTCATATTATTACTTGAGAACTGCTTCCTCTTAAACACATTACTTGAGCCAGGGTTTATAAATTATGAATCATTTGATACAGACCAAATACAAGTTTCCATGTTCACATACGGTAAGATGACTACACTTCTTTGTTTTTATGGCAACTGAAAGACAACATTTGGTTAATTAATGAATGTAGCAATTAACAATATGTCTTTTTTTCAGTTTTACTCCTTGTTTTAAATTATTGATTAATATACATATTTTTATTTATTTATTTATTAATATACATATTTTATTTTTTTATTTCACTTCTTTTTGGTTTTCCTTCATTTTCAGCTACTAGTTAACTTATAGAACCAGTGTTAAATGTACTGTGTGTGTGTGTACATATATATATACACACACACACACACACATAATATATATATTAGGGATGCACTGATAATCATCAGCCAATATGTAATGTGCATTTTGTCAGTAAAGCTACTTCTGTAATCAGCGGTAAATGTTCACACCGCTAACCTGATTTTACCAAGTGCAATATGTCCCTGGAACAACATTGTGATTAACCAATCATATTTAAAGGGGTCATCTGAGTGCTACATGCACTGTTTGTCATCTGGTGCTACATATTACAAGCTGTTTGAACTGAGATGTGTGTTGGGAGTGTGTGTACACAACCACCCTACAATGATAAAGATCCACAAGCAGTTTTCTCTTAATTTAATAAAAATTAGTTGCCTCTTCTGAAATCAAGCCATTCTCAAATGCATGTCAGTGTGGCGTCACACTGACAGAGGCCACTCCCACAATAGTTGAT
>JAUMHP010000072.1:5897785-5909978 GCA_032361065.1 Enteromius trimaculatus | reverse complement strand
AGACACACACACACACACACACACATACATATATATATATATATATATATATATATATATATAGACACGCACATATACACACACAAACACACAATTACTATACAAACATGTTTTATCTGCATTCATGCATTTGCATTTCCACACAAATCAACCTTCATATCTTGACACGGAAACCGTTGCTTCAGACAACCATTGTGTTTGTATACAAACACATGTATGTTTTATGTGCATTCATGCAGTTCCAAACAAATGATCTTCACATCTTGACTTGGAAACTGTTGCTTCAGACAACCATTGTTATCATCAGAATTTTACATTTCAAAAAGTGACACGCAGCTGTGCTTGCTTTGGGCTTGCTGTCTAACATTCGCCAGTTTGTCAACCTGATACCCAGCTCACCTCTCTTATTTCTGAGGTCAGAGGTCACCACAGATCTGTCAGCGATTCGTGTCATTTTCTTGTCATCCATCCAGCTGTCCAGACCACAATTTTTGTTAGTCGAACCATCACTACGGCTAAAACAGCTTATTTGACCTAATTTAGGAAACAACACTTTTCAAATGATCTTACTAACGTGACACGGGGCAGAGAAACAAACAAACACAAGCATTACTTGTCTGCAAGGAGAGGCTTATCTACAAACTCGGTTTGGAATCTCTCTTGTCTGCAGGGGTCAAAGGTTATGTTAACTTTGGGAATATCATCAGGGTTGCCGTCCCCCTCAGGGAAGTAAACTTGACTCACCTCTGACCCCCACAATGCGGTCGGCTCTGGAGATCACGGCCTAGAAGTCTGTCTGCTTATCGTCAGCAGTTTAACACCCCCTCCGTCATCATCAATCAGACACAGCCGTTTTTCCCGGCCCCCTAATCAGCGCTGCCATCAATAACCACACCACTGATTTACCATTCAGCGAGCGCCACGTCCACCGCATACCTCACATTAATCATAGACATTATGCCAATGTATTTGGACTGTCGGGGATGTCTCAAATTATTTGATAAAGCTGTAAAAATAAAGCTTGTATTATTTAGAGCGTAATTTTATCCAAAACCGTACATTCTGTTTTAAAAAAGCAGCTTTAGACTGAGAGATTAGTTAATCCTCTATTAAATGAAAAGCGCTAGAAATAATGGCACGGCTATTCATATCTAAGGCTATTAAAAGCACACAATCCTATTCTATGACTGTTATTCTAGTTCTCTAAACCTTTCACAACGCAGAATATTCCTGTAGAAGATGGATTTTTTTTCAAGATATAAAAACTAGTATGAGAAGTCCCTTTAGCAAGTGGACGGAAGCTGAGAACTATCCACAGCAGAGCATTTATCAGCCCCCTAAGTGGCTGTAACAAAAGCAATGCTCCCTGGGAGAGAACCTGACAGCAGTTTTCCCCCTTATCGATCGCCACGCTCGCTCTGAGTGCTCCAGTTTATGACAAAAGAGTTCACGACACCACAGTCAGAAAGTCAATACCGTGATAAATACTCTCCTTCTGTTGGTCCCTTGTCCGGCACTTTACCAGGCATTTGCCATGACAGTTATTACTGCTGCAGTAAATCTGTGGCCAGTAGAGAAGAAAGAGAGAAGGAGACAGAGAGAGAAAGACAGAAAGGGGGGGGGGGGGTTGGGAATTACCCCCCCGGGAAGTCCAACGCCAAATTTATGAACCCAGGATGCTGTTTACTTAATTTAAAGACTCACCACACAGGGTCAGTCAGACGAATCTGAGGATTTGATGGCATGTTTAGATCCACAGTTACGTTTCAAGAAATAGTTCAACCAAAAATGGAAATGACCATTTTATATTATTTATATATTTTATAGTATTCATTTTTATACATAACATATATCTAATGCGTGAATAAATAAATGAAACGTTTATTTTATGAATTAATATTTTTTTAGCATTAAAATCTGCATGAATTGAGCACCTTTGTCAATGTCATCTAATGCAATAAAAATTCCAATAATGTGTTTGAAAGTGAAAATATTAGCTGGTTCTTTTCAATGAACCAGTTGATCCATTTACATACAGTCCATCCCAATGACTCAATTACCCAGTCACAACAGCTGTGAAATATTAGTGAATGATTTTGGCCATCAGAACACTTGAAATATGCTGCACAAATTGTATAGATTTTATACACTTGCAACAAAACAGGGCTAGATGAATAATTGCCTTTAAAGTAATAGTTCACCCAAAAATGAAAATTCTGTAATATATGTATGGATTTCGAAAGTTTGTGACTGTTTTGGGTCACCACTGAGTATTTATTTTTTTTGGTAACCCAAAACAGCCTGGTTACAAACTTTCTTTAAAATATCTTCCTTTGTGTTCAGCAGAAAGAAATTCATACAGGTTTGGAACTTTTTAAGGGTGAGTAAATGTTGACAGAATTTTCATCTTTGGCTGAACTACACCTTTCAGGAACTCATCGATTTACTGCGTTGACTAATTTATATCCCAGCAATACTATTTCCTGTCACTTGCAAAGTAACAACAGTTAGCTTGCATAAATTGAAATTATTTAATGAAAATCTTTATTGCATTTACGCTTAAAAGATTTTCTCTCACAGAAATGTGATATTTCAGCCTGTTTGCCGTTTAAGGGAATTAATGTAACATTACACACATGTTTATAGTATTAATATTCTCAGGGACACTTGTTTTATTTGAATATTTTATTTTTATTTAGTACATTTTCAGAGAGACAGCTAAGCCCTAATCCAAAACAAATCCGGTTAATGTTAAAATGGCCATGTCCCTCTGCTTGGAATAACATTAATCAATATGGAAGATTACGCCGATGGAAATTAAGTTATGTAAAATGTCCCATTCCTGCACCAGATTAATATATCCTTGCATATTTATACATCTGATACTGTGAAGAAAATCACATTACACTGTGTAACCTCAAAAACCTGCTAAGTGTCTTGCAAGAGAAACGTATCGCATGGAGATTACTACTTTACAGAGCACATCGCAAGACACTGCTCCTAGAACGTACCGCTAAAACCTTCCTGGAGCTATAGAGAGATCATGGAAACAGGGGCTGTCCAGAAATGACAGGTCTGAGATCAAATCCATCCCTGAGGAGTGAACTATCACACTGGATTTACTCCAGCAGGGTGGTGTGTAAATACCTGGAACAGGTTCCTGTCGTGAACACAGACCTTCCAAATACGAACAGCAGTCAAAACAGAAGCATGCTGTTAAAGGGAGGGAGCGTATACCGAGGAATGAACATTTGCTGACTCATTTCTGTAATTTAACAACTAGGTCGAACTAAACAGCATGTGTCTCTCACCAGGGAGTATATTTATTCCATAAACAGGTTTTAAAGCAATAGTTCACCCAGAAATATAAATTCTGACATCGTTTACACACCCTCATGTCGTTCCAAACCCGTATGACTTTCTTCCTTTTTTAGAAAGGTGGATGTTTTTTTGTTAAGCTACAAAATGACAAAAAACCACTATAAATTCATAACTGAAGTGATTCATATGACCCGTGCGATGTATTCGAAATCTTCTGAAGACATACAATAGCTTGATTTGAGGAAGAAACCAAAATGTACATTTTTTTACTGAAGCTCGGAAATAAGTTGAAAGTCAGGGAATGCAAAATGGCTACAACTTTGTCGGCAAGCACCATTGTTTTTTGTGTGTCGTTGATATAAGCGGTGCCATATTTGAGAGCTAAAACTATGGAAAAGCTTTTCATTGAATAATCATTTCATATAAATCAAGAGGTGAAATCCAGAAGGGCGTAAGTGACATTTTGGGTGAAATGGAAATATACATCAAATGAAAGCCCCTTGTACTGGCAAAAGCATACTGAAATTTTGTTACAAAGAGTTAAAATCAATAGACAAAGTCATATCATAATAGGATCATTTTTATTTGGTCCTCCTGTCCTGTAAAATGTCACACTTTTCTGGTTCTCGCCCCTCAAAATATAAATGTAATATGTTAATACACATATATTACATTACCAAAAAATGTTTGACAAAGTTTAAGTTTTTGTTTAATTATGTAAATCACTATTTTATTGTTAGGTGAACTATGCCTTTAATCAATTACGAAGAAAAGGTGCACATTAAACTGAAAGAAAAATCATTTCACTTAAAAACACAAACAACTTTGATTGTCAGTGTAAGTTAGTCTGGCTTAATGTAGGGTTAGTCTAAGGCCACCTTTGCCTCTATAACAATACTGGGTTAATTTGAATATGTTCACTGCTGATTAAATTTTCAGACCCCTAGACCTTGTGTTCTGTACTATAATATTGTCAGTCAGAAACAATGCTTATTTGCTCCCTTAAATTTCACAAAAGCTCTGACAGAGTTTCCTGCTGCTCATGAAGACATTCACAGATTTAAGTGTAGCGGCTGCATATTTAAAGTAAAACTTCCCTAATATGTCTCATACCAACAGAACGCACGCTGATTAATTGAAAGTGTTACAAACGATGGCTTCTCGCACTAAGGCGCATTTAAAATCCTCCAAATATCCTGAGGAACTTTAGAAAATCTCAAAATCAGCCTTATGCAGCTGTCACATATTAATTCATGGGATGGGCTATGGCAACCAATATGTAAGTGAATCTACTTTGAAGTGTTCTTCCATCTTAAGGACAGATAAAATGTACATAGATCAAAAGAAACCAAGTCTAACTCAACGGTTAAGCAACAGTAACAGGAAATATCCCGTTATCGTTTTGGATGTTCTGCAAACAAGTTGGCCGTATCTCATCGAACCAACAGGATTCATATACACACTAAACTGCGTAGGGCATCCGAGAGCAGAGTAAATCGCAGAAAGCTGCACGCTGCCGTCCCGACTGCGATACGTATTCAACTGTTGAGTGATAATGACCAGAGAGAGGGTGAAGAGGTGGATCAGGAGGTACAGCGAGATTAGGCCCTGTGTGGTTGCGCTGTGCCAGAGTGTAGTCATGCGTCACACTGAGGCTGTTGTTCTGCTCAGTCCCTGGAGTGAACAGGACACTCATGGCTCCCTCTGATAACTTGTCGCACCATGCAGATGAGCCAAGACTACCTCAGCCCACCAGATTTCCACACTCTCGCGCACACACACACACACTGAGACAAACTTCTGCTGTAGATGCGTTGATTTATACCTACTCAAACACACGCACGCTGTTCGCATACAAACAGATTTGCAGACTGCACTTCCTTCCTACAGGATCCTCCAATCTACATAGATTGGTGCAACTTATTCTGGGCTTATTTTGGTTAAGAACCAAGCATGTAGACGAGAAAAGGCTGTTTTATTGATATGCGAAGTCACCATTTAGGGGCAGATAAATCTAAAGTTGAATGAAATGGAATATACAGGTAGTTGAAAACAACTTATTCAAATCTGAGACCAACAAAAAATGGTTTAATTTAAAGGGATACTTCACCCAAAATTAAAACTCACCGTCATTAATAACTCACCCTCATGTTGATCCAAACCTGTAAGACCTCCGTTCACCTTCGGAACACAAATTAGATTAAAATATATTTTTGATGATATCCAAGAGCTGTCTGACACTGCATTGACAGAATCACAACTACTGTACCACATTCAGGCGACAACAAAGCGGGAAAAAAAACTTTATTTAACAATCCTATCTTCTGTGTCAGTCTGCGACGCACATTCATGAGAGTATCATGACATATGCGCATTGCTCCTGACATAGTAGCACCGTTCTGACATAGATTCCAGAAATCGTTGCATAAAGTTGGTACTTTTGTTTTCTTTGCTCACAGAAAGGATTCTCGTAGTTTCACAAAATTAAGGTTGAACCACTAATGTAGACTATTTAAATGATGTCCTTACTACCTTCCTGGGTCTTAAACATGCTTTACAGGGTCAGAAAGATATTGGATTTCATCAAAAACATCTTCGATTGTGTTCCGAAGATGGGTGAAGGTCTTACAGGACTTTTGGTCTTTTTAAGTCAACAGAGACCAGAATTATGCCACAGAGACCAGAAAAGAATCGACATGCTCCCGAGTTAATAACCAGACCAAGACCATGAAAAAAATATCATGGAACCGGACTTAAAGGGCAAGATCAAGACCATAAAAAAAATCTCTGAACCATGTGGACTCTGTCTTGACTCAGCCTCAGCTGTTTTTTGGCATTGGTCTTGACTCTAATTCAAACCTCTTCTGGTCTCTTGACTTTGACTTTTCTCTGATCTACAATACTTGGATATTTTGCTACCTTTCTACTATGTATTTATCTTATTAAGATTATATAGTGCTAACTTTTTACACTTTAATAATAGCCCGACTTTGATACATAGCAGACTAATAAAAACTCCCTGACTTCTGGACTTCTGTCGGTCAATCAGGGATGCTTTTTCCAAAAGCAATGATGGTTGTAAGTTCTATCGTTACCAATTGAGTTCAATGGAACTAACAACCATAGTTAGCTAATGATGGTTTTGGGAAATGCACCCCAGATCAGAACTGGCTGATTTTTTGTGCAAAATGAATCAAAATCTTATCGTATGGTAAGGATTATTTACACTTGGACACTTCAAGTGTTTTAGCAATGAAAAAACAAGTGCAAAACTCACTTGTCATATAGAGCCTACAGAGCGGCAATGGAAAATTCTAGGAGACCGTAAACGCATTCATATCAGCACTGCAAAGACACATTTACTGTATGTGACCGAGTGCAAATGGAGGTTGGGTCTAGGTGCAACTACTGTGCCCTTACAAAACAGTACTGCTTTTGCAAGTCTTTCATAGGGAAACATTCTAGAAGCCTCTCTCCTCCGTATGAATGTATTCATCCTCTTAGAGATTAGGTGACCCTGTGTCACTAATATAATCTGTTGAATGAAGTCTCAGAGACATTTGCATTAAATTCCGCCTGTCATCCTTAGGTGCTTCTTGACTGTTAAGGTCTCACTCACAGTTTAGATCTCATGTCTGCAGCTGTTGACCAAGCTCAGCGTTCAGACACATTGTTCCAAGTCCAAACTTAAACGTCCTCTCTCTTTTTTTGAAGACCAGATTGTCTCTTTAGCTATGTCTCACATTATTTCTCCAAATCCCGCCTATTTAAAAAAAAACTGTTACCTGAAGTGTGGAAGATCAGCTTATCCCGCAAGCTGAAGAACTCTGCTCTAATCCTCACCATCGCTTTTATTCCACCGCAGAGTCGGAAAGTGCCAGTCCCTGTAGAGCAGACCTATTCATGTTCCCCTGCCCTCTCCATTCACACTGTGCCCTCCGCTGGCATAGCACAATCCCCTGGACAAAGAGAGCAGGAAATCTCTATTGTAATACAGAGCATCTAGGGTTATTTCCAAAGAGAAGTCTTAAGGAAAAGAAATGGTTTGATAAGAGCAAGGTAGTCATCATCAATCAGCCTTATGAAGAGTCCTGCACAAAAGGTGATAAAGCTGGGTTATCAGAATTTCAGCAGTAAATCCGGCAATATTTACCCTTTATCGCAGCACTTTGGTGGGTTTTAACATTCTTAACATCTGTCCCATTGTTAAACGTCTAACTTTGAGATGTCTGGTCAGACTTGACAATTACACTTTTTTTTCCCAGTGTAGAACAATGCTCTACAAGTCACTGCAGAAACTAAATCGAATAATAAATAAATGACTATAATTGTCCACATCACCCACAACGACTCTCTAATGACCCAGTGTTTTGGTGTATGAAGAGAAATGAAGGGTTTTCATATTTAATTATGGGGGATCTAGCAAATAACCATGTCCTCATTATTTTGGCCAAGAATGACTTATTAGCATTCTTGGTTTAACATCATTCCATCAGCAGTCAGCAGTATAAAGTCAGATTACTCTGTGGAACCCTTTCTCTTTAATTACAGTGTGGACAGCTTTTTTTTCAAAGGTGAAACTATTCCCCTGTTAGGTGTGGCTTCTGTTTATGAGGAGACTGAGCTCTCTTTTTTGTGGCTTTCATGTGGCAATTAAATCTGTCTCCTAACACTGGGTGGCGGGAGGTGCTAAGACAAGCAAACGTCTGAACAAAAAAAAAAAAAAAACCGCTTTTGGCTGAAGGCTTTTACAAACATAATTAATTACTCCAGACAGGTATGTATTGAAAACATTCTGATCCAAGCCTGTGAGCCATTTAGATCAGTGGATATATTCAAATAAGCTACAGCAAAGACACAGGAAATTAAGCCAAATGGTTCTTAGAAAGTTTTTGCATGTCGGAGGAAAGAAAACTATTTTTAATGTTTTGTCTGAGGATGTATTAACCCACTTTTACATGACTGATGGATGGGTTGAGGTGTCGTAAAAAAAAAAAAAAAAATACTCTAAGTTAGGTAGGGTTAAGCTCTATCAGCATTTGTGGCATAACGTTGATTACCACAGAAAATAATTTAGATTTGTCCCTCTGTATTTTTTTTGTTTAAAAAGCAAAAATGTGGTTACAGTAATGCACTTAAACATAAAAAAATAGGGCCAATGTTCCAGAGGTTTTCCAACCATAATTAAAAGTGAATCATTTGAGCTGTAAAGCTGTCTCAGCTGTCTGTAGTTATGTTACAAATCGAGTTATCTCGATTTAAAAAGTTTAGATTATGTCAAATTCCCTGCACATTTTTTACAATATTTTACATGGTCACGTTGAAGTTAAAAGGTTTTGCATATTTGTTGATGATTGCTACCACATATACTGCTGATAGAGATCAGCATTAAACACATTTTAATAAGTGCATCTGTTTAGACTCAACCAGATATTTGTGTGTACTGTGCATATATTTGAACCTGTGTTTCTTACTCAAATTACCCACACACAGAGATTTCACCCCCTAGCACATTAACAATTCAATTGTTCTTCTCTGAGGGGGGGTTGGGGGGGGCAAAAAATCCCGGAGTCTTCTGACACTTCCCAAATCAATCACGTTGTTTCTACCCTCTCGACAGAGATAAGGTGGAAAGGGAGCAAAAATTCCACACCATTAGGTCACTGTAAGAGAAAGTGTCTAGACGTTTATTTGTGTCTCGTGTCTCTCAGTCTCTCTTTGAAGGCGCGGGGTGGCCCCTCTGTCAGGTGTGTCCTGACGGGAGGAGGCGTGGGGCGTGGGGTGGGGGGTCTGGATCAAGGTGTGGTGCTTGCGCTTTGATGTGGGGCCTGTCATGCTCCGTTGCCTCCTGATGCATCTTGGCTGCCGTGGTGTCTACAGCCGCAGACCAGGTAAACCTTGGGCCTCTTTCCACACACACACACACACACACTCATAGCACTGTCCTTTCTTGTACGCTGTGACACAGGAGGTGCTGAGCTATTGAAGGGGTTACAATGCATGTCTTGTTGCCCAGCCTCCCACATTTCTCCATTCTGTGGTTACTGAGAAGACAGCTATGCAGTAATTTCAGAAGTATTATGCCCCAGGCAATAGGCCACTGAAAACTTAAAGGGAAAAAGGTGTCTCAGGTAAAAATCAGGTTGAAGGCTGTGTGATTTCCACTATGACATATGACATATTATTTTTTTTGCATCTCACTGACTCAAATCGAAGTGCATCCCCTCCACTTGAGGCACGTCAAGACGTCCACGTTTAAGACGCAGGTTTATTTCTTTGCTGGTCTTTATTCTATTATGATAACCCAGATGGCAGCTGGAGAACTTAATTCCTCTTATATTTACCAAGTATGAGCAGAGCTGTTATGAAAACCAACACGCTCTGAAGTCGGGGTGTCCGTTTGCACCACATTGCTCAGAAACATCATGCATGAGAGACTGCGATTGCAGTGTGCATGTGCAGCATATGCGGTGGGCGGCCTGGAATGTGCATGAGCGAACACACACATTCTTGTAGTAACTTCAAATACTGAAAATAGGAATATGACAGAACTGTGTTGTATCAACCCGATCTCATGATTGTGCGTATAAATAGTACGCCTAATAAAAACTAAAAAATTAATGTTATAGATATGCAAAAGTTGACTTTGGCGTGTTTATGACATGCGACGGGTAGGATTACATTTGTGGGGTAGATGCATTTCATATGTACGTGAAAACCTGTGTATTATATGCACGTCAAACACGTGTGTGCCATATATACACCAAAATTATTTTTTTCATATCAATACCATTTTTATTTTTATTTTGGTGTACTATTTACACACACATTCATGAGATCGGGCTGGTTATTTTGGGTCACTCATCCATTTAGCTTTATTTAATTTATATATATATTTATACACACACACACACACTACCAGTAAAAAGTTTGGAAACAGTAATATTTGTCATATTTTTTAAAGATGTTTCTTACATTCATCAAGGCTGCATTTATTTGATTAAAAATAGAGGAAAATAAATAATATTGTGAAATATTTTTACCCATAATATTATAAAATAATGGGTTTCTATTTTAATATACTTTTAAAAAAACTATTTATTTCTGTGATGCACAGCTGAATTTCCATCTGTCATTTCTCCAGTCTAAAAAGTCACATGAGCTTTCAGAAATCATTCTTAAATACTGATTCATTATTAGAATGATCAATGTTGACAAAGTAGTTTTTATGAAACTGCAATTCTTTTTTTTTTTCAGAATTCTTATCAATATATCATATCCTAGCTAAACAGAAGTTTTAATTTCAATTTTCAATTTAATTTTAATTAAAAAAAAAAGAATAAAAATTTACTGACTTGACTTTTGAATCCAAAAACTTTTCAATGAAGGATTTTTATAAAAAAAAAAAACACCGGTTCCAAAAAAAATTAAGCAGCACAATAGTTTCCAGCACTGATAATGAATCAGCATCAGTTTTTTGTTTGGCGCCCATGTTAAGGGATAAGAGCTTTCACACAGCACGCAGGGGCAGCGTTGCAGACCAGTAGTGGCAGTGCCACGACCGTTTCGGCGCGGTCTCTATTTTTGAGTCAGGTTTTGAAATTAATCTAGATTAAAATGGCTCATTTGAATTCTGCCAAAGGCAATCAAAATATGTGTGCTACCTAAATAATGAATAAGAGTAAAGCCCTATTTGGACGAGACTAGTTTACAGCGGGTCGTTAGAGAATGTATTGTTTCACAGACGTGCTTGGTGATTTTAATCCTGTCCGAATCTGCCATGTCTGTGTATTTCTCTCACAACCTCTGTGATAATTCTAGAGTCCGAATTCGATGTCTGTGGTATTATTTTTCACAACACGTTTCCTTATGTGTTTTGGCCTACACGATATGCGTAGATGCTCTTACCACACGTGCGTATAATATATTTAGATATATAAAATAAATAACTAAATACAAATACAGAGTCACGTAAACTGTTAAGAGCAGGAGCAGCGCGCGCCGATTTTGCTTTCATTCTGGCAGCTTTGTCATGCACAGCTGAACCGCGGCTTGTACTGCAGTAAGCTATAGACAAGCATCTTATACGTATTATATATAATATTATATAGTCGTATTTTCCAGCGGTCTTCTCCGAGCACTGTGTGGCATGTGCTTTGATTTATGTCATTGCCAGCGTACTTTGTTATGCGACTGTCTATATTATTCTATATACTTTTGGTCTGCTCCTGCTACATGCTGCTTCGCCACCCCTGCGTGCTGTGTAAAAGCTCTCATCCCTTAACATGGGCACCGGAAAAAATATGCGCTGCTTATGCATCATATCTTGCATGGTATAGACCCAGCTCCCAACCCAACTTTGTGAATTGATTAACGGCAATATTTTTTATAATAGTCTAGCGCGATAACAGTCTAATAGATAATAGTAACGCCGATAACAGCCCACGACTAAAAATTATGCAACAATTATCAATGGAAATCAAATGTATTAACCCATGGAAGGTCTGGATTTGGAGTCACACTCAAAATTGAAGTGGAAAAACACACTAAAGGCTGATCCAACTTTGATGTAATGTCCTTAAAACAAGTCAGAATGAGGCTCAGTAGTGTGTGTGGCCTCCACATGCCTTTATGACCTCCCTTTAACACCTGGGCATGCTCCTGATGAAGTGGTGGATGGTCTTCTGAGGGATCTACTCCCAGACCTGGACTAAAGCATCCGCCAACTCCTGGACAGTCTGTGGTGCAATGGGCCGTTGGTGGATGGAGCAAGACATGATGTCCCAGATGTGCTAATCAGAGGTGGTCGAAGTACACAAATCAAGTACTTGAGTAAAAGTACAGATCCAACCTATAAAACATTACTCCAGTA
>JAUMHP010000072.1:5885676-5897685 GCA_032361065.1 Enteromius trimaculatus | reverse complement strand
AGCTGCACTACCTGAGCCACTTGTGTGGGTTGTAGACTCCGTCTCATGCTACCACTAGAGTGAAAGCACCGCCAGCACTCAAAAGTGACCAAAACATCAGCCAGAAAGCCAAAACCCAATAAACAACACTTTAAAAAGAGAGCTGATTGCTCTGCATTATTCTTTACATATAGCGCAATCTGAACCCTAAGCACGTTTTGTCAAAAAAGGCAGTATTTCCCATTTTCAAGAAATTGTGAGTTCACATTTTACTGCAGAAGCTGACAAGTGTCAAAGATTTTCGTCAAAGCTGACAAAGTGATTGAGGGTGGATAATTTCAATGAACCTGGTGAACCTGTAATATCTTCTTCAGGACGTAAAAGGAAAATTAAACGTTTTCACTGAACCTTGCAAAAGCAGCGTGTTACAATGGAGAGGGGAAAGCTCTGTGTATTGCGTGTACTTTAATGAACTTTAATTTAGTAAATTACCTGTATTTAAGTTATTATTACTTAATCAAAACAACCCAACTTCAGTTTAATTGACCTGGTATGCACAATTAAAAAAAAAAACTTAGATATGGAGTAAGACTTCCTTTAACATATTGTACCCATACTTCTAATCACAGTACCTTACATTGTACATTTTTATCCTTTTCCCAAAAGTTGAACCTTTGCCCTTTGGCATTCTCATTGTAACAGTCATCATTTCCCATCAAGTAATACCAATAGTATACCGGAAACTTCAGAATGGCACGTACTCTACATAAACACACCTTCAGCACCACATGCACAGTCATTTCAAGTTCTGGGCCTCATTTGCATGGGACTGAACTCACACCTTTTAGAAATTTGCAAGCCACAACCATACCCTTATCACAAACACGGATGAACAGTTTAACTGCTTGTAACGTCACCTTTTGAATAGTGAAACATTTCTAGAAAACCTTCTCCTGGGACTTGGGCCTGCATTCTTTGCTGTTTGATTGCTGGAGCTCCCTACTGCAAAGTCAAGTGTATTTTAACTACAGTACAATACCTGAGCCCTTGTGAGTAAATGCTTCTACTGAGAGTGGTTAAACTAATGCCAGATTTCCAATTAAAAGTTCTCTTTTTCCCAGGTTCTTCAAATTTGGCTCAACACAACTCTCTCATCGACTCGTGTATGTTTATTGCAAATACAGCACATCAAGTCAACCTGTGGTTAAAGGCTTGTTTTAACCTGTGATTAAAATGATTGTGAAAGCACATACTTACCGGGCCACATATGCAATTGAGAGTGCGACCTCTGCATTTGCAAACCAGGTCTTTATGCATTAGGCTTATATAAGAGCATAATTAATTCACACATCAGCATTTACAACAAGCACAGTGGCAAATAAAATGATTTTCTCATAGACTGCACTACAACCTTTGCATAACTGAATAATAAGGTAGGGTGTCAAAAAATGTCTGTGAATTTAATAGTAAAAGACTGTAAAAATGCTTAGGTACTACTATGGTGAAAAACTGTATTTGACATTACATGTAATTTTACAGTAGTATAGCGAAACGTATAATTTACAGTAAATACCCGTAAACTGACATCCCCAGAATTCCCTCATACATTTCAAATTTGATGTTTGTTTTAACAACTATGTATCTTCTTATCAGTTTTGTACATTGGGATTGTATTTTACTGTTTATTGCATTATTTCAGCTTCATGCACGTTACCATAATGCTGTTTAGTATTTTGAAACTGTGTACCTTCTATATATGTTAGTATTTAAAAGCTTCTTGTGATGGGCTTTGGTTCATCAAGTGACCATCATCACTACCTGCTTTTAGTGGTTATCAATATATTTTCTAAGGTATAAAATAGATTTCAGTATTTCAGTATATTGGTATATTAATATAATATTAGTCAATGAAATTACGGTATTTAAATGTAATTTTAGGTTAAAAACTGTAAAACATAAAATGTTGCTACCATATTTTGTACAATAAAATTCTGGCAACCACAGCTGCTGTTTTTAACCATACATTTTACAGAACATTTATTTATTTTTCAATAGTGTGTAAATGTAAAAGCCAAACAGAAAAGATGTTGTTTTTAGAAAGAGGCAAGGGCAGTTGTCACAATTCGAGTGAATACATGGTTATTTTTTTTTAAAAATGGCAAAAGTGGCCACAATTAACACATTTAAAAAATAAATTAATTAATTATAAATATTATATTAAAATGTAATAAATTACAATAATAAAACACATGTAAACTTTATATTATAATATACAAATATTCATAAAAATTAATTACTACTAACTAAAAATCCTGAAAAACGAATATATATCTAGAGTTGAAACAAGTTGAATAGTAGTTGTTGAATGGCAACTAGCCCTGGTCTGCTGTTTAAGTAAGTAAGGTGTGTGTTAAAGTATTCCCGGTGTGCGGTGAGCATTAAAAGGTTTTTAGGCTATGTCGAGCACTTATTAAAACATCCCCAGCGTGTGATATACGAGTGTGTGTATTTTTTGGGCTTTTTTCAGAAGCATGTGTTCCAGTATTTTATGTGTGCAAGAAACACGTTTTATAGTATTTTTACAGTGCATTTGAGGCAAATGGTTAAAGCGTTTTCGGAATATGAAGTGTGTGTAAAAGCGTTCAGAGAGAGAGTGTGGCGCATGCATTAAAACATTGCATGTGATGTGGGTGTGTTAAAATACTCTCTCTCTCTTGCCTTTGAATGCTTCAGCACTTCCTGTCTCACAGGCCCTGCCTCCACACATTGTGTAAATATTATTTTAGCAAAATAATATGCAGTTAATAAAGTTTAATTGATCTGTGCAGCTTTGCGTGAAATCTGCATCAATCACACAGAGCCTAAAATCTAGACATCATCTGCTAATGTTGATTTTCTATTTAGGGTTGGTTTAGAATTTGTTTATGTTTAAGAAAGTGGGCCTCGTTCATTTAAAACAGCCATTTCTGCTGTAAAACAACTGTTGAATTCTCAGCTTATAAATATCACGTAAAGTCTACAAGCATCTAAAAACCCAAGAAAACATTAAAGCTTCATCACCAGAGATGTTGTCTTCTGGTTAAGGCGTCTCACGAGGTATGAGCAGTATTTCACAACCACTATTTTCAACTTTCATTTTTCTTCTAGCTTTTCCCACCTCTCCAAAAGATGCCTGTAAGATGAAAGCATGGCGACCGTCCCTTATCGCTGTCTTTTAGAGCTCACCAAAAAAATGTGGCAGTTCCACGTTACAGGAGAAATAGCATTTGGGATTATAGTTCTAAGGACAGCCCTGACTATTCACACTTGGCATTAGCAAGACAGCCCCAGTACAAGAAGGATATTTTTTATTCCTTCAATTTAACTTTAATTACTCAAATCTCTGTGAGGGCACACAAGAAAAGCCCAGGCATTTGTGTCAAGAAGATTACCAGACTGCCCTGCCAAGTCCGTGCGTCGCTGCATCGTTAGATAGAATTCAAATTCAAATCCGGGCTAAAGACAGTGCAGCTGTCACCCCCCTGGCCTGCAAAGCACCCCTTGGATCAAAAATTAGCTGTCCTCCTCTGCCTGCTTCTCATCTCCTTCCTCTTCCCCCCTAAGGACCCTAATCCCTCTCTCCCCACTGACTGTGACAGCCAAAATAAAGCCATAAAACCCTCAAAATAATTAGTAATTAAAAATAAAAAATGTTTTTCCTTTCATTTCCAAGTCAGGTAGGGAGAGAGCAGCATAGGTGTCAAGGGTGCCGATTCCCGTGCCAGAAAGAGACCGTATTTTCTTTTCGTTTCACACCTTCATTCACATGAAGATACATGTGCCCACGGTGGAGACGTATCAATCATGGACCGTGCATAGGGTTTTGAGGTTTTTTTTTTTGGTTTTTTTTTAATCGCAGTGCTGGAACGCGCAGATGTGTCAAACTGACACAGTCAGGAAGTCCTTGGCCTCATCAGGTTAGTGAGTAATCTTTCTACAGTAGTGCTCTCTTATATCTAACGCACACTTGCTGTTGTGTGAATAAATGCTTAGTTCACTTTTAAACATTGATCCACCCTTTTGTATGCCAATTTTATTAATAGAAATACCTAGCTGTCCGATGGCATTCCCAATCATCTCAGTCACAGTTGCTTGGCTGCTGTAAGACTTCACTGGAAATATGACTAGGTGAATCATTTGTGGGAATATATATTTAAAAGGTTACGGTTAGGAATTTTCTTTAAATATGTATTGTGCTTACCAAGGCTGCATTTATTTGCTTAAAAAATTCAGTAAAAACGCATGATCCTCAGAATTTATTTAATATGCGGATTTGGTGCTTAAGAACCATTTATTCTTATCAGCCTTATTTATTTATTGTGTAAACCATGATACATTTTATCAGGATTTTATTAATAGAAAGTTCAAATGAATAATAGTATTTATATGAAAGTATGAATTTCCTTCAAAACTAAAAAAACATTTAAATCACTGACCCCAAACTCTTCAACAGTAATGATACGATAAATACGCTGAATATTACAGAATGATGAATACTGAGCTCTGGTAATGCATCTAACGACACATTTGGCAGACACTTACCCAAAGAACCTTGCATTAAAGATACCACAAGTTCCAGTTTTGCCAGTGAATTGACCCCATGACCTCTGCGTCACTAGTTGTATAGGCTCTACTGTTTAAACTACAGGAAGACTGTAGGTAAAAGTAACTAGAATACACCGCATACTTCAGTAACAAATGGCGTAACTATATTCGCTTCAATTTATATCGTCAATCTGCAAGTGTGCTGCAATGCATTCTGGGATTTCCTTCTTTGAAAAGGACACATGCAATGCCTTCGAATTTAAACAAAATGAGTATCTCAGCAGGCGGCATAATTTTGGAACAGCCTTCGGGTCAGGATACTTTAAGATGCTGCCTTTGAAGGCGGCTGGCTAGGTTTTGGAACGGAGCACATGCCTACTCATGACTATTGAGTATGAGGGATTACAAGCAAATGGCATTTATTGGCTCTGCTGTCTTATTATTCGCTTCCATTAAAATAGCTTGACATCATGGCCGTGGTTTCTTACGCGGAGGCTCTGAAGTCCCCCACCCCAATCAATCAGGTCTGTTAAACCCCATAAGAGCTTCTGCAAAGCCAGATTATAGTGCCATGGTTTGGAATGCTATGTGCAGCAGCTTGTTTTTCTGCTGGAAGAGCACCATACATGTGCTATAATTGATTGGCGTGCTGAAATTACAGGAGCCTTGCAAGGTTACGAACGGACCTGGCATGGGGCTGATACATTAAATGTGTCTGGCATAGCCAAGTAAAGCATCTGATTACAATTTCAAAGCACAGACCTGGCGCTGATTAAAATCAAGAGTCCAGATGTATAGTCTGAAGCTCCCTATGTGGCAACGCTAAACAGGCTAAAGCAGCACCATGGGATGAAGCTAGGTTTATTACAGAGTTTAGCCCAATGAACGGGCCTTACTACATCAGCCAATCGTTTACAAGACCGAGTGAACGTGGGTGGAGCTACAGTCAGGCATTGATATGATGAGCTTCACAACAGACTCTCCAGAAAATCCAGGTTCCTGCTAACTGACGATAGCGTGCATTTCAAACATGTATTTCCTGAAGGAGTTTCCCAACTGCTTTCTGCCGATTTCTAACAAGCCGCAAAAAAGCCGGCCGCGTAACCCCACCCCCACTTCCTCGTTCCTCTCTTGGCCCCGGGGAGGGAAGGACGATTAATATCTGCCTACCTTGTTACCTAATTCATTATGGAATAGCAGTTAATTTGATTTGATATTATTTTAATAAAATTCAGTAATATATTAGATTGTTTCAGGCTATCAAAATAATTTTCCAATTATTACGGTTACTCAACCAAGTCTCTTTTTTTCCCTTTGCGAACGGCAGTTGGTCTGACTCTGAATATATTAGCTCCAACAACTCCATCCCGTCTGAGGGAAGAAAAACTATATATGCATGATTACACCAGAAATGTTATTACTGGTAATGTGATGCCCGCAGAACTAAGAAAATGGCCTACAGTTGGATGTGTGATTCGCGCAACGTGGAGCCTTAAATGCTTTTGATTTCAGTCCTGTAGGGAGAAGTAAAATATATGTACATTATTTATTATTTATGCACAAAATAAAAATACGTGCACACAAACAGAATTTCCTTTAGATATAACACATGCATCAATGAAAAAAAAACAAAAAAAAACTAGAAGTATACTACCAACTTTAAAGACAATTTTCAATATTGAAGTAAAGTTCTGTCTCATGCAAACGTTCATATGAAGGAAGTCAGATTGTTTTTATGTTGTTGAATCTGTTCTTCCAAACAGTGTACAGAACACATGGGAACTAGTGTTGTTACTAAATCTAAAACTATGAAAAATAATATTCATTCATTTAAAAAATGCTTAAATAAAATATATTTATTAGATTCAAAACTTAAATGGAAATTATAGAAAAATGTCTTGACTAATGTAAATTGAATAAGTTTAAGGTTTACTAAAACTACTAAATTGAAATAAAGAAATAAGACAAAGCTGGGAACACTGTTCAGTTTTAGATAATGCAACAACAAATACTCAAATTATTATATAGATTTTATAGTAAATTCAATGCTATTGAATAATAAATACAATAATGTTGTTTTACTAATTAATTTTACTTTGGTAAATTAGCTAAAACTCACTTTTTAAATCACAACTAAGTTTTATAAAGTTACAGTTTTAAAGTAGATTCGTTTGAAAAAGAAACTCATATTCTGATCATTTAAATAAACAATGTTCAGAGAATTTAAATGCTTAAGCAAATGTACTTGGCTTGAACTTTTATCTTCTCATGCCACATGAAAATTCATGAAAAAGAGAGTTTTTGACCTTACCCAGACCACCTCATGCCAAGATTTTGTCTTGGATCAGAAACACAGAACAATGTACAATAAAGTGACTTTCTAATTAACACTCTCTCATCTGTGAAGGATTGTTGGATTGAATTAATATAGAAATCATTCGCCAGACTGGGGACCAACATTCCCATAGTCCTCTGAGATCTGCGTACTAATCATCTAGGGAGGGTCACGATCTGCCTATCGGATGCTCTCGCCTCAAATTCTGACCGAAGGGCTCCCACAAAGCGATGCTCCCCTCTTCCCTAACATTCCCACTGCCAACTCGGGAAGTCTCCTGCTGAAGTGAGGGACGCTTGGCAATGAAGGAACGCTTTCTTGATGTTTTTTGATCATTCCAAAGTTAGTGCATGTGTGCACAATTCGACTTTTCCACCAAAACTTCACAGATTATTCTTTCACAAAAGAAGGTCACTCAGCAACTGTCTTTGTCATTAAATAAATATGACAGCATTTAATGACTTGGTTGACTTAAATTAAAAAAGTTACCAAAGTAATTTCGAGCATGTTTTTAATTTTTCACTTGGAAGCATTTTGTTAACTTTACATTTGAATACACCAAACAAACTGATGGACCCATGGAAAATGAGTTTATGATACAAACCGTTACTTCATCTTCTGGAAAGAGCAAGAGGGCTTTTGAACACAAAACCCTTTCAAAGGCCTAGTTTACATTTGACTTCTAAGTTGAAATTTCGTTATGATAAATGATGGAAACCAGTTTGCTTTCACAAAGACATGTCCAAATCGGGCCACAAATGCCTCATTGTTGTCACTGGCCATATTTTTTGTTAAACTGCCTAGGTCAGTAATACATTTAAGCATGTGCTACATTAAAAGTTGATTCAATACAAGCAAAGGTTCATTGTATTATATGTCAGTGATGAATCACTTCTGAATTATATATAAAAAGGGGAATGTTTCTTACTTGTTTATTTCGGAATTAAGTCCACAACTGGTTTGATGCCAGGTAACTGGGTATACTGCACTGTATGTGCTTTATTCTTAATTGAGGTCATAACAAATAGTGAGGGGAAAGAAAAACAAGTGAAAAGTTCCAATATTCTTGTGTGTTTTATCCATCTTTACAAAAATGTTACACATATAAAACAAATGAATTAAATTTTAAAAATAAGTAAAAAAATAAGAAAATTAAAAAAACATATTCTCTCATATTTTTCTAACTCCACACACTCATGCACTGATGCATTTACATCAGCACACACAAACATGCACATACCCCCACACACCAGCACTCAAATGCACATACACAATCAGTCGCACGCATACTTTTAATGGCAACAGTACACAAAGGGAAAAAAAAAAAAAGTACAGTAACTATCTGAAAACATGACAAACCACCTTTGTCTACATCAGGTAACAATGCAGAGCCTTCTAAAACACAAAGCATTAGGAAAACCGTGTTTCTCGCTACTAAGATTCAGCTGAAGTAGAAAATGAAAACCGGAGAATGACAAGCAATGATTTATACCTCCAGAAGCAAAGATAACAGAACAATAGCGGTGGCCCTCCAGTAAGTACACAAAGGGGATTGTCGAGATTTTTTAAGCTTTAAGGCAGGTTGTCATGCTGAATTTTTCTGCTTAATATCGCACTTTCCATTCCGATGGTCAACGCAGTTCGTTAAAACAGTAAGACAAAAAGCTATTTTATATCACTGATCTGTCATTCCTTCATTCTTTCATTCATTCACCTGTCATTAATGTTTCCTATTTTATTCCTGGCTAAATAATGAAGACCCTGGTATCTCATTAGTTGTGTGTGCAGAAAGCCTTTTTGATGCAGCCACTCACACTCCTGGTCAATATATCCTAGCTTCAACCATCTTATTAAGTGGCATTCCAAGAACAGAACAGGCCACCAAGGGCAGCAAGCTGTCTTTCCTGGTATTAAACCAATCCTCTAATGTTTTGCGAACTAGAATATGTCCAGTGTATTATTTAAATAGTCCCTCTATTGATGCTTTTTTGCTTTTTTTTTATTCCAAGCCACATTATTTTTGGAGACAACTGCATGCTGGAGGATACGACCCTCTCTGCCAACTCTTCCTCTTTAGCCTGATTCGAATAAAGAGCTTTGAATTAAGTGGACAGCCCCCCTTAGACTAACAGCAGTGTGCCTTTAAGAAAGCGACCATGCCAGAGAAAATAATTTTGATTGACGTTACAAGGAAATTTCCAGCCCGACTGATTTAATTGTGAATGCCAGGGGGCATCATCGGGGGCCAGGTAATAGCTCTTTTGCAGGGTGATTTTTTGATCTGGGCTTCTCCCCGTGGTAGCGTCCGCACGGGCTCGGAGGGCCAGAGGGCAGAAGAACAAAGAGAACTTTATGCCTGTGAATTCCACTTCCTTGCCTTTGAAAACAAAGCTTCTGGAATGGGCAGTTAAACTGTGGAAGCAGATTCCCAAGCTCATTTGATGTTAAGTCTTTAGTGTCAAGAGTGGCATATTCATTTATGAAAAGCGAGAGAAAGAGAAAAAGAGCGAGTGAAGGAGAAAGGGAGGCAGCTGCATCTTCTAACAAACAGGCTTGCTGTGTCTTGGACGGAAGAGGTGTGGATGGCTTTTCAAACGGGCCTGGAGGATTAGGGGATGAGAGCTTAATGAGAAACACATCGGGCGTCAGCTGACTGAGCTGTCAGACGGCGTACTGCGGCGGGCTGGGGAGCCGGGCGAGAGCGAACGACCTCGAACCTGCTCCTAGAGCTGACGCCGGCTGGCCGCCATGCGACCTGTCAGGTTGTGAGCTCAAATCTCGACACCAATCAACGCTGACCCTCGGATCCAAAAGCAAGTCAATCAAATCCACGATGGGAACATGTAGGGGTGACAGTAGCAAATTAAGCTAATGATCAACCAGATACAAGTGTTTCTGTGCTAAAGTCTGAGAATCATTAGAGTCCATCCTCAAGTCTATATGTGACCCTGGACCACAAAACCAACCTTAAATCTGGTATTTTTAGCAACAGCCAAAATACATTATATGAGTAAAAATGATAGATTATTTATTTTATTCAGGAAAGATCATGTTCCATGAATCTATTTTGTAAATATATTCAAACTTAATTTTTGATTAGTAATATGCATTGCTAAGAACTTAACTTGGACAACTTTGAAGGCGTTTCTTTTCTCCACATATTAAAATGGATGTATCTCTGCCAAATATTATTCTAACAAATACCAATATAACAAAAAGATTAAGTTTTCAGCTTTTAGATGATTTTTAAAGCTCAATTTTCAATGAACTGACACTTATGACTGCTCCAGGGTCACGTATGATATTTTGGTCGCATCATATGGTTTAGGTTCATTTAATGGTCTGCAATGAAACAGTTACAATTACATTAATTTAGTAAAATACCAGTCCCACAATTTGAGACATCTGTAGCATTATCGTGAGCTGGACAAATTCATTCATCCATAACCTGAGCAAGTACGTGGCTACAGACATATGCCCCTTCTTTATCAAACACTTTCAAACATACAGTACGAATTATTAATTCATTTATCACACAAAACCTTGCATGTCTGGAATATTGCTTATCATCGCTTTCTTTCCAAGCCTGAGCTACTCAAAAGTTTATGATGCCACAGTATCCAAATTGATTTTTTTAATATATTTACATATAATATTCCACTAAAGTTTTGTGAAATATGTAAAAAACAAAAAAAAGTGTCCTCCGATTAAAAATAAATGAAAACAGATGCTTTTAATAACATGCTAAACAGATACAGCAGAGGCTGTAATTGAACTGGCATTCATTTTATATATTCAGGCTCTAATTGTCGTGTTTTTAGTGTATGACAAGTTGCGAGACAATTCAAATGTATGCATATGACTTTACATTGGCAGTGAGTTGTGAAGTTTCATTATGAATAAATCACAGATTAATAAAGGGCAAAAGTGCATGACAAACAATCATCGCTTTCTAAATTTAAACACATATATCAGAATGTATTTTCTACTGTGCACGTTGAGACATCTTATATTAAGAGATCATCTTCCCAGTAGCCTAGTGTGTGTTTTAAAAGAAAGGTTATTTTTTTTGTTCTTCATCTCATGTAAAATACTCAATTTCTCGCTTCTAATGTCGCCAATCCCTGTGTGTCCAATAATTTGAGAAGGAATTTGAGATTTGAATGCAGATTTATGCATTGACTTAAAAATGAGCTGCAAGACGCAGCACAGTTGTTTGCGCTGATCGTGATCTCACTGTATGCATCATGTTGTCCTACGGCAGTGTTTGTCAGATGCTTTTGCATAAAGGTTATTTCAGGAGGAATTTTGATTTTAAACAATGTCTGTAACATTTTTAACTACAAAATGATGAAAACAGAACACTGGAGGGAACTGGGAGAGTGTAAACAAACTTTCATTAAACAAACTTTCCCCTGTCAAAACTTAACCGAAGGATTTTTTTTTTTTTTTTTCTCGCAAGGGTTGTAAACTGAACGTTTAATGTTTTGTTTGAAGTATTAAATCAGAATTTGTTTTAAAGCAGCAGAATATACGGAAAGCTCAAAGGGGAAAGGCCATAAATCGCTTTTCAAAAAACAGGCATTACAAGTCAAACTATTATAATAATATGCAATACAATACGAGTCAAAGTCAAGTAATGAATCAAAACTAAAATATCTGAATACTTAAGTTGTCTGGATGTTGGGATCCAATTGACGAAAGATGTTTTCTGCGTAAATTCACTTATATACTTTCTTATATATTGTTCTGCGGCTAGTGAAGTGTTTAAAATACTAATTAAATGTACGATAAACAAATTTGTATAATAATACGTAAAATATTAAATCAGTATTTTATGCCATTAATATTTCCATAATATTCTGTAAAGCCAAATGTAAAAGGATGTAAGGAGCTCTTAAAATACAGGACAAATTTAACCATGAACTGTTTTTCTATCAAATGGCTCTAAAACCAAAAACGATGTGGCGAACATAATGAAAAAATTAACTGACGACAATAGAAGGATTAATGAAACGGAAAGCAGACAACATCCTACATCACACCTATAAAAACACTTTTCCTCCCCTTTTTTGTTCATGCAATTTCCGATCGTTTTCAGGATTCCGACT
>JAUMHP010000072.1:5865000-5877039 GCA_032361065.1 Enteromius trimaculatus | reverse complement strand
CCCCCCCCCCCCGAGGTACTGAAATAAGAGAGAATAAAATGGAAAACCAAAATGGTTTTGGTGCTTTGTTTTATCTGCAAGTAATTAAATCCATTTTCCTCTTCCCTTTCTTCCATTTTTCTGTAAAAACCAACACTTGTAAAATTTGGCCACATAATTGTCTGCATGGTAGACGCAACTGCAGCCAAACTATACCCATAGGACTTTGAGCTGCTGACATCCAAACCATTTTGTAATGGAATGTTTCGGAATGAGCTCTGAGCCGGGTACAGCTAACAATGAATGCAGATTTGAGAGCACGTCCCTGCTTGGTAATCTTTCCCGAACCACGCAGCGTCCATTCCATTACACCCAAATAATCTTAAAGCTCAGAATATGACACTGCTCATAAATTTAGTACAGAATTCTGACATTAATTGCATTATAATTTAAGAATAATCCACTCCCCTTGCAATTTTTTTTTTATTTTCTTGTTGCAAACTAATTTCAAAAGCAAGGTTTAAAAAAAAAAAAAGTGATTTAGCATGCACTGTATTATAGTTCCAGTTTATTTATTCAAATACCCACGATTCCTGCTGTAAGAGTCACAAGGGCCATTAACGGCCACTGTGAGAACCCGACAAGGGCAGTCTGGGAAACACAGCCCTAACTGAGTCGCTATCCGGACAGGCCCACCATTTCTACCTGACACTGATTTCTTCATCTGACAGTAATTTCAACCCTTACAGTTAATGAATAATGGAGTGAATGTGCTTAAATTCTGAAGACAGAAGTCAGTTTAACATAACCACTGCCATCAGCGCTGACATTAATTGCTCCCTAATTCTGGCAGTCGTGGCTCGGAGAGGCCTGGAGGAGAGAGTAAGTGCATGAGTGGAGAATGGATATAAGCCCCTGACATGTAGGGAGAGTGACAGTGAGGACCAGTAACTTGCAGGGCGAGCAAAAGCCCTACGAGGCCAGTGGAGGGACCCTGTCTGGCACGCCAGCTATGGAAAAGTGGGCGGAATTGCTGTTGACCTCTATACTCGGAAATTAAAAGTGAGGTCATTTTTCTTTTCCGTAAGTGCTCTTTAGCGATCCAGAGGTGTGGTGGCTCTGGTACATTCAGAACGTCGAGAGCCATCAGGTGAACTGGACAGGTGGGAGAACTAGAATTATGACTAATAACACTGACATCTTGAACATTTAAAGACCACCTGGCATTTCTTGTGAAGTGCAGTTTGCCTTTCAAGTGTGGATGCAAGGACATATAAAAAAAATAATAAATAACTCTAAAAAAGCTTAAGTTAACATAATATACATGATGATTGCTATTGTACACATGCAACTATTCAAAATGCTGAGGTCAGTCCTCCTTTTTGTTTGAATGAAATTGTTTTATTTTATTCAGGAAGGATACATTCAATAAAAAAAATAATAGGAAAAACTTTAAAATTGCACAAGATTTCTTTTTCAAATACATGCTGTTCTTTTAAATCCTCTATTATTTAAATAAACCTGATATTATGCAAAAATAATTGTTTTTAAATGTTTCTTGAGAACCACAAAAAAGTAGTTTTGGTGTATACACACACACCTGGTATTTATCACCTTATGGGGACCCACAAAGATAGGAATACCAGTAAATTTTGATCTTGTGGAGACATTTCTTAGGTCCCCGTGAGGAAACAAGCTTATAAATCACACAGAGTTAAGTTTGCACACAGTTTCCTGTAAGGGGTAGGTTTAGGGTCAGTGTAGGACAATACCACATACAGTCTGTACGGTATAAAAACCATTACGCCTATGGAATGTCCCCATAAAACATGAGTGTGCGTGTGTGTGTGTTTATACCTTTACATTGAATTAATGAATAGCTGAACAAAGTTATCAGGTAATACAATATGTGCCACTAACTGACTTACAAGCAAGGCTTGTAGAAACACTGTGCCTTATGAAGTATTCAGTGCCCTCAAATGTAAATGAGGTAGCCGTCACTTTTGTCCTCTTCGGTTGATACAAGGGAAAAGAGCAGCCACCGTGGCCCCCTTCTTTCGTCTCCACCACACAAGAGGTGGCGGGTGACATCGGCTTCCTGTCTAATTACTGGAGAGCACTATGTCTGGCCGAAAGGACAGTCTTGTGCCATTATGCACGTCCTACTCCAGGCCACTTCTCACACTCTTTCTTCCCTTCTGTTCCCCCTCCCAAGGCTTTCCACTGTCAACTCCTGCTATTTGCTGCTCCTTTACCCGGCCATTAAGACTGGCCCCTGTCCAGGCCAGATCTTCAGAGAAAGGTCTCTGACATGGCCATATGCAACCCAGCCAGTAGCTAGAGGGCTGACAAGAGAGAGCTTTCTTGCATTTAATGACCCATAGCCACGGCCGGCCTCCTCAAACGTCATTGGCCTTTAATGACTGCGCAGGGCATACTCAAGTCAAAGTCAAAGGTGACACTTTTTTTAAAAGAGACAGACTTTTACCATAAAAGTGTATATCTTTTCATTGGCCATTTTCAGTCACTACATTTGCACTCCATGTGGCAGGGCAATTATGCATAATTACACTGAAGGGCCGATGTGACTGGGAGATAACCTTAGAGATACCGAACCCCTATTGCCCTATTGTTTCTCTGCCTGGACTGAGGTAGTATGGCGCTGGTGGGATGTAGTATTCATTGTCATGACAGCGGGGTTGGAGAAGTTCAAGGTGTTCATAGAACGAAGGGTTCACATTGGCCCAGAAGCTTCCAATCTGGTGATCTGGGGCCCTTTTGACCTGATCATCTGGTCCTGGCTGTCCAAGCACGTTCACGCTCTGTTTCCTGATACGGCGAGACAAAGGGGCCAAGATACAATCTGACTGCTAGTGCGTGCTGAGCAAGCCCAAGTGATAATCAAGCACCCAGCGCACCGCAAACACCCCGTTTACACCTGGAATCAAGATCCAATTGTAAGTGGACAGTGCCAAATACTAGGGGTGTAACGATATGCGTATTCGCCTTGAACCGTTCGTACGAGGCTTTTGGTATGGTACGCATTACAAACCGAACGATTCAGACTAATAATTTATATTTGAAAAAAAAAAAAGAAAGAAAGAAAGAAAGAATAAGCTGTGTAAAATATAATGTTTTCAGTGCTACGCTCAACAAAGCATCCCAAACGACAAACGTGCTGTCCGCCCCTCCCACCCCCAAACAGATGAAAACTAGAAACCCGCACATTACAAACTATCCCTGCTGCATTCAGGTAGGCATTTCCTACAGATTTAAACAGGACAAAACAATCGATCGGTAACAGTGATCAGTACATTTATAGCCGCGGATTTGAAGAAAATGCTAATGTTATTGAGTCCTCCTAGCACTCCTAGTGAACAGAAAGATTGTGACCGTCTGTAGCTGAAGCACAACAGCGACCCGTGTGTTGAAGACACGATCTGTGCTGTCTGAAGAAAATGTGGACACACTCATCTTTCTGAACTTAAAAAAAACAACAACAACCTAAAAAGTGATTGAAACGGAGTTCCATTTAAAAACATGAAATTTGGCAAATTTTGGATGGATAGCCTACATCAAAAGTACACTTAAATCAAAATGCAATGTGGACTAGTGTCTGTGAATATTAAGCTGCAAAAATACCATTTAAATATGAATCATGCATGTTCTGTGTAGCGCTGTGTGAATGAAGGGCACAGACACACGGTTGTTTACCACACACATACTAAAGCGCACATGACATTACCATTCGAGATTTCAGCCTCAACATATGAGTACACAAACCAAACGCAATCACAGCAACTCGCCAAAATAACAGTTCAGTTTAACTTGATGAAACCCTGACAGAAATATTAATTAATGTAACGATAATACGATTACCAATCATAAAATAATATTTACAATAAAAATTATTTAGCAGAAAAATAGCTATACAACACAGTATTTCTAGAAAAAAGAGCTAACGGCACTAACGGCTGCAGACAGGAAAACACTGCTAGCATTGGAAACGCGTTCATCATAATGTGAGGAGAGCCTTCAGGAGAGTCAGCCTCAGGCCTGCGCGGGCCAGCTAGCACCTGTGTTCACAGAGATATTCAACCTCTCTTTATCTCAGTCGATGATCCCCACATCATTGTTAGGGTTGGGTATCATTTAGGGTTTTTTCGATACTGGTGCCAAATCCTTACTTTTAAAACGGTTCCGGTGCCTAAACGGTGCCTGAATCGATACTTAAAAAATAAAAATGGTAACACTTTATAATAACTGCACACTATATCATTACTTAAGCATTAGTACACAGTCGGTTCATCCTTTATAAAGCATTGTTCCAACATTAATAGTCATTAGTAAGCGGTTTATAAATACAGCTCTGGATGACTTGTTCTTGATTTATAATCATATCTATTGCAAAGGAGATTCAAAGGCTCAGTTATCTTTCAAACAGAACAAATAAAAACAACAGAACTATTCATTTCAAGATGCAAATAAATATCAAACTGTACAACTGTTCACTTGAATGATTTATCATGAAATTGCATGAAAGGTTTAAAAAGTCTATTCATTAAGTGAAAAAGATTTACTCTAAAAACAATACATTAAATTACATTAAATAACGACAAAATGAATAAATGAATAAAAATGAATAAATAAAAATAAGCTTAATAAATAAAATAAGCTTATGAAACAATAACTAACATATGATCCAATGCAATGTCAAGTGAATGAATCATCTTATAACGGTCATCCAATACTGACACGACTGACAAAAATAAACATGTTTGCGCGAGCAGGTGAGGGAAGATCAAGCGCAAGAATAGTCGTGTGCAGATGACATATCATTAATGTTCATTAATGCCATAGATTTGGCGTTCAGGCACTGCACTGAAATGAAGCACCGAAATCCGTGTTTTGCTTCGGTTAGGTACATACCGGTTACTTAGGTACCGGTGCCATAATGGTACCGGGTTTCGGTACACAACCCTAATCACTGTTACTGTTCCAAAGAAACCTCATCCTGCTTCCTTCAATGACTATCGCCCTGTAGCCCTCACCTCAGTAGTTAGGAAGTCCTTTTAGTGGCTGGACTTCATCATTTCTTCACCTAACACACTCGATCCACTACAATTTGCTTTCTGTCCAAACCGCTCTACAGATGATGCCACCTCCTCCGCACATCACTCACTCACCTGGACACTAGAAGGGGGAATTATGTTAAAACGCTCTTCATCGACTACAGCTCAGCATTTAATACCATAATTCCCTCCACACTCATCACCAAGCTGGAGCACCTGGGACTCATCTCTGTGCCAGTGGATCTCCAATTTCCTAACTGGCAGGCCACAGGCAGTAAGGATGGGTGGACATGTCTCAGCCTCCCTCAATCTCAGCACTGGAGCGCCCTTTTTTGAGTCCTCTGCTGTTCTCTTTGTACTTGTATGACTGTGTGGTCACTACCAGCTTCACCACCATCATAAAGTTTGCTGATGACATCGTCGTGGTGGGCCTGATCTCTGACAACAATGAGTCCGCCTACCAGAAGGAGATTGGGAATCTGGAGAACTGGTGCCAGAGGAACAACCTCCTTCTAAACATCAGTAAGACAAAGGAGTTGTTAGTGGACTTCAGCACTAAGCAGGAAAGGAACTACCAGAACCCCGTCATCAGTGAGAGCCCAGTGGAGTGAGTGAACAGCTTCAAATACCTCTGTGTTCACATCATGCAGGACCTGTCATGGTCCTGTCACATCAACACCCGACAGCGTCTCTACCACCTCAGGCGCTTGAGAGACTTCAGACTGCCCTCCAAGGTGCTCAGGAACTTTTACTCCTGCACCATAGAGAGCATCCTGATGGGAAATATCACAACCTGGTTCGGGAACAGCACCATGCAGGACGGTTGAGCCCTACAGAGGGTGGTGCGATCAGCTGAGCGCATCGAGCTCCCTGACCTGCACTCGGTATACAGCAAGCGGTGCTGGACCAAGGCCAGGAAGATTGTAAAGGACCTCAGCCACCCCAGCAATGGACTGTTCTCTCTACTGCAGTCAGGAAAGCGCTTTCGTTCCCTAAAGTCCAATACAGAGCGACTGAGGAGGAGCTCCTCCTCAATAAGCATTTCACTGAATATCGTACTGTGTATGTGACAAAAATTTTTTAATTTGACAGAGATAAATGCATTTCAAAATATATTAAAACTGAATTGTAATAACTAGTGCTGTCAAATGATTAATGGTGATTAATCACATCCAAAACAAGTTATTATTACATAATATGTGTGTACACACAAAGAAACAGCACATATTTTTAAATTGTTTACATGTATTTACATACATAACTAACAGTAACATTTTTAAATGTACTTTTATATTGCAATAATTTCAAATTTAAAGATTAAATTAATGCACAAACAACATAAAGGCAGTACATTTTCTAAGGCCAGCATTACTCTGATGTCTCTGGAATAGTTTTTTCCACTAGTAACTATTTAATCATTGAATAGCCATTCAAAATTACAAAACCATTAAACTAAACAATCTTCACATAAAAACATTAAAATACCAATACTGATTTCTTTATAAAATTGTCCCCGCTCCCCAAAAGATTTTTAACCACTGACTATAGTCTTCCACATTACAACATACTGTAATCAAGAGCTATCAATTTTAACATTTAGACTTTAAAGGGGTCATCCGATGCCTTCTGAAATCAAGCCATTCACAAATGCATGTCGGTATGGCGTCACACCGACAAAGGCCACTCCCACAATAGTTGATTGACAGCACAGACTGAACTGGTGTCTTACCTCAGACCCGGCCTGAGTGATCCGTCATCAGACCGAGACGCAGAGACAAGACTCCTAAGAGATTGAGGTGTTTTGTTGTTGAATGTATTAGTGAACATAGCAGTAGTGATTTACTCCCAACATCTGTGTGACTGAAGACGCGGAGGATTAATGTTAAGTTTGGTTCTGAAGGGAAACGCTCTCTTGATCAACCGAAATGCATTTATGTTCGTGCGAATCATTCATGATCCAGCCTCACCTACAGAAGCAGTGATTATAATGTCTTTTAATGAATCTTTGCAAATCGCCTTTCCTAATAATGTGCTAATTAGCAAGTTTCACTGTGAATACGGCTAAAAAAAGATCCTCTGAAAGAGCACCTCAGAAAAGAAAGGGCGGAGTCAACAGAGCTTGTGTTAAAATGAACGTTTTTTACACTCTTTGAGAAATTTTAAAACAAACTATATTACAAACTTTCCATTAAGACCCTAAAGAATCATATAAGCTAGTGGAAAATTGGCTTTGTATGACTCAGTGTATATTTGAAGTTAAACTGAAATTGAAGTTATCAAACACATTCTAAATCAAATAAAGATGAATCCATAAAGCTATCCCCTTTTTTCTTTCTCCTTTGATTAATAGACATCACAGCAGCTGGTTATTTTGGCTGCTATTTCTTTAAGAGCTGCCGCTGCTGAATGTGACGCAGTTCTGACACAAATGTTATTTACTCTCAACTCTTATGACCTTTTCGGACCCACTTCAGGTCAGGCGTGTTAGATGAGTGAGACAGCATTGAGCTGCTCCAGAACATTTCAAAGACATGTTCTTAAATATGGCTCATATAAAATATATTACATGCTTGCACGGTTTAAAAGCAGGCTTTAATCGTCTTTTTGGAAGCTTCATGACTTAACTGACCACGACGTTGAATGTGCGTAACTTATTTGAAAAGAAAGGATACAGCATACAGCGTGCTCTGGTATCTTTGTGCATGTATTTGAAGAGAGCACGCTGCAAGCACAGAACCGTTTGCCTTGCGCTGAAGTGAAATACGAGTCTGAAAGTTTCCCATTTGATGTGGTAGTAAAGACGTAAAAAAAGCACTTCTTGTCAAGAGAAAAAGTGACAGAAGCAGCAGTTGTGAGTGGGGTGACCAATCCTAGCCATGCCCCTGTGTTAACTGCGTTAAATAAATAACAGTGAATTATATTTTTGATTTAAAAAATGCAGCCTTGGTAAGTATCTCGGTTTAAAAAAAAAACATTAAAAAGTGAACAGTGCACAAAAACTTTAAAACAGTCATTCAGTTTCTTTCACTGATTCCATAGATTTTTCAACCACTGATTATTTCAGTTACTTGGACAAATACAGTTATAAGTCTTATCCACCAATTAAAAAAAGTCATACAGATATGGAACAACACAAAGCTGAGTAAATGATGACAGAAGTTTAATTCTTCCATGAACATTTCCAGTTGTTAACAGTGCAAAAATTAAGGTACTTCTCTTGCTACACTCAATGCTTAAGGCAACCAGACAGAGTGTGAAATGAAACATGGTCATATTACAATATCTCTCCTTAGCGTAACCTGTCAAACATTAAGCATTGCTCAGCCACCAGAGTAAAAGTAAGACATGTGGTATGTGGGTATATTTCATATGCAGAAAGAGTAGCGCAGTGGCGGGGTCATATTAAAGGGCTAAGCTTTTGCTTTCCGCCCAGTCTTCAGGGCTTCCCGCCCAGAGCCGAGGGAGCAGCCTAGTGCCCGGGTAGGACAAACAGTACGGCTTCAAGGTGGCACTGTGTAGTCTGAATCAGTGCTCTCCTCACGCCCCAGGGCATCCGCGCCAAGGCTTCTTTCATTTGCACCCACCACCACACAAAAAAAAAAACGATGCAGGGATTTGAATAATTCTGCATCGTAGTCACACAACAAAGGTAGGCAGGCGAAAGGGAAAAAAGACTATGGAAGCTGAAATTTTGCAGGCTTCTCCTCTTTGCTATGCTAAGGCTTAGTGCACAAGCAGCGGGCAACATTTCAGGTGCAGCAGAGAAAGGCTGATAAAAGCAAGCGTGGGATTACACTTCATGACCAAAGACATTCATCTCTCCTTTTTCTTCATTTCTCCTTTCCTTTTTTCCCTCCTTTTGTTCAAACGGCATCCTCGGTTTTTCCCTGTCAGCTCATCAGGGTAAAGCCACTCAAGCAGAATGCCTCAGCGCTGCTTGTATAATTAGCTGGACATCTCTTTCACCTTGCTGCACTGATAGTGGAGTGTGAGGCTTATGTCCCCTGAGGCATGTACAATCCCCTCCACCCCCACCCCCGTCCCCATCAGGCCAACCAAAAGTCTTCCTCCACACGTACTCTACTGTACTGTCCTTTACGCCTGATGCACATTGTACAATTGGCCATGATTTAGAGATTCAATTTCATAATCACAAACAATTTCTTCATTGCTTTGTCAAAACCGACAGATCTTAGCCTTCAAAAAATTCTGACGATGTCTGAAATTTTACTCTACGTTCCTACATAAGACTCACAGTAGCACAGTAATTGATGACGTCTCGGTAAGAAGCTTAAAATTTTGATTCAAATATATCACAGTTATGCATGTACAAATATCAAAATTATGGCCAATACTGATAAGCTAATAAATGATAAATTGATGCTGTTTTGTTCAAATAAATCAATTACAAAATGTCAATTATAATTAATTAAAAATAAAAATACTAATAAAAACCAAGTTTAAAAATGCTACAGGTAGTGTTTGAAAATATTTACACAAATATGTATATAATTTATATTTTATATCAATATATTTAATATATAACAGTAACATATTTTTCTTAAATATACACATGCATGGGTCTGTTTATATACATAATAAATAAACACGTTACACACACATTTACTATGTAAACAAAAACAATGCATTTTTTTATGCAATTAAATAAGATCAATCGTTTGTACCAGCTACAAGTGAATTTAAACCAAAAAAAACATTATGTACAGTACAGCATCAAAAAAAAAAGATCTTTAGAAAGTTGCTAAATTTTAAATTTAACAGTGTTACATGTTTTTTAAGATTAACATTAAGTTAGCATTAAATAATTTTTTTTTTTTAAATAAACAATAATAATAATAACAACTGCAGACCTAGCAAACCTAGCTTGCAACAGTGGTTAACATATTTCCATTTCACCATTCATTTTAAAATATGAATATATATATATTATATATAATTAGAATATATTAATCCCCTGATCACTGACCAATAGTGCAGATAATTATTGTATACAGATTACACACCCTGTTATGTGCCCAAACGGTGCTCTACCGGCCTTTCTGCCCATCCGACTCACTCCTGTGCTCCTGGCATACACCCGAGAAACAACGATACATCTGAAATAGAATAAATGACTCAATTATGAAGACAGAGCACGGCAGTACTGCGATGTGGAGGCAGGAGTGGTGAGCGCGATCAGAGGCGTTAACTCAGCAGGGCGTTAATGCAAAATGGGCCAAACTCCCCAGCAGGGGCAGCAGCTGAATGACAACCACCTAACTCTGCTGACGGCCCCAATCAGCCCGTGCTGTCCAGGCAGGAGGCCACTGGCACCACGGGAGTTACTCACAGCTGCCGTACCACTAGGACAGGTACCCAGATCCCTCACACCACATATTCTCTCTGACTCAGTGCCTCACTGAACAGAGTGAACTGTGAACACAGCAAGCACAAAAACCATGACAAAATGATCTCAATCACCAAAAACTCGAGGATGTAGGATAGCAGGTGACAAATATACTCTAGGTACACAATGAGCCAGTGTTCATGTGTGAAATGCAGATTTTGTCTTGCACAATAGTTCACTGTTAATTCTCTGTCATCGATCATTATAGGGCCATTTACACAACGCTTTCGGTCAAAAACATGAAAAGATTTTATGCGTTTTGATGGTTCATTTAAATGACAATGGACTTTTAGGGACTGAAAACGCATATTTTGATGAGGACATCATGCATGTCCGTAGTACGTGTTAGATATGTAAACATTTGCAGTATGTGTCGATTCTAAAGGCAAAAGCGAACAAAACAAACACAACAATGGCATTATATGGTACAGTATATGGCAGTTGTTGCTATTTAAGAGTTTGTTAACGCTTCTTTAGTAAAGTGTGGATTTACTTCACCAATATTGCAACCAACAGTGCAAACGCATCATATAATCCTCAATTCAATCGTCAGGGTTAACTACTGACCTGGCATACTGTATGTAATACGTACATTACAAAATATAAAAATAAACCTCAACCACAGTTTAAAATTGAATGTCGCTTAAATATTTTTACGTCATGCCGGCTTAAGACATGATGTAAAACAATAATGCGTTCATGTTCGAATCCTAATGCGGTCTCTTGGTTAAGAAAATGATTAATGAGACCTAATGAATGTGTGACTGGCGGAAGGTGATTCGGAGAAAAATAATATCAGCTCTTTGCCTTCATCACGACACAGGATTCAGTCACTTTTATCTAGAACGCAGTAATTATTCACTTAAAACTGCTTAATGTTTGTCAATGAGGTTGAAAATGAGGTTAAAAACAAGGTCATGTATTCAGTGCTTTCTCAACAGGATGAAGAGAAGACCGTAAGAAAAGCATTCATCAAAAGCCATGGCAACTTTACGTGCACAAGTTCATTTGTGAATAGGAGAATGCTGAATCTGATATAAGATTGCCAATTGTGCTGTCTGATGTCTACCACTGTATATTATGTCATATATTTAAAACAAGACAGATGCACAGATTATGAAACATATTCCAGCAGATGATCAAATAAAATTAAATACATGCATGTTTAAACACCCATAAATTAATATTACTGGCTATGAACAAATCGAATTAATCTCTCAGTCCATGCATGTCAGTTTCAAGGCCGTCTATATGGTAGTGTACATCTAAAAAAAAAAGAAAGAAAGAAAGAAAGAAAAAAAGCTGAATAAGTGAATAAAACGTATTTCTGAATAAGTGAACAAAAATACTTCATCCTGCACTACACTGCTCTCTAGTTTAGGAATACCCTTATGTGTAATAGCAACACAAGTGACCAAGCTACAGGAAACATAACTAAAATCTGTACAAAGCGCACCCACTTTTTCAGTGGTATTTGTATAATATCCATTTATTTTTTCCAATAAGTGTTTTTTTATAAAAAAAATCCTTCCAAACATTAACAAAACACGATGGTGATTTAGTTCAAATTGCTTTGGTCAC
>JAUMHP010000072.1:5833116-5856860 GCA_032361065.1 Enteromius trimaculatus | reverse complement strand
ATATATATATATATATATATATATATAGAAACTAATTATTCATACTGCCTATAAAAAAGGGACAATACTTCCAATGTCCAAACTTCCTGTTCAACAAGAAAAACATCAAGACATGACAAAAAAAAGCTGTATTCATATATTTGATCGGATCTATAATATTTGAGACTTGTTGGGATGAGTGAAAAAACTGCTTTTTGAATGAAACGCTCAACAGTGTCAGAAGATACAGCGCACTTCCCTCTCTCTCAGTCTCTTTCTTCAGTTTTTCCCCTTTCAGGGAGCTCTTTTTCCTCTGGAGGCAATCACTCACAGCCCCTCCTCTGTGTGGTTCTCCACTCGAGACCTGAGCAGCTTTTCAACTTCATCTTGTCAATACGGGGATAAGGAGTCTGCCTGAAAGTTCATTAATTGCTGAGTAACCTATGCTTCGGTTTTGCTAATACTCAGTTCTATTGATGTTTTCTTTCCCATGGAGTGGGCCAGGTTAACCCCTACACCCCACTCCAGCTTCCTGCCAGAAACAGCCCATTGTCAAGCCCCGCATCACGCCACAGAGATGTACAAGGGGCATAAATAGGGCATCATTATGGTAGGACCCAGTGCAAGGGAATGCTGGGATGGTTGCGTACCCAGACCCACCTGCCCTGGGAGACTCTTCGCTCAGCCCTCGCCTTACACAGCTTGGGGCCTGGGCAGGATGTATAGGCCCTGACCCCTGAGGTCATGTTCCGTGCACAAATTCAAAAGCTTGACATCTGTTGCCTGGCTTTTTGATCGCGCAGAGAAAGAAAAGCTCAGACCGCTTGTCAGCTCAACACTTGTCCTACGTGAAATAATATCCCTGCAAGCCACCTAGGCCATAATTAAGGGGTTTTGTTATTTATTTTCTTTTGTTTTGTTTTTGTTTAGACCAATGAAAAGAGAATTGAAAGTAGGATGGGTTGAGTTTTGCTGGGAAAGGGTCTGCTCTTTGTTTTACGGGACAATGGTGTCCATTGAGCTTATGCAGGGAGGACTTCTGTCACGCTGGCCTTAACCCTATAAAGCCTACTGTATCATATTCGTGAATTTCTAAGGCCTGGAAAACATTAATATCTTCAAAAATGTTCTACACAATCTACTACAAGCCTTCACACTTTTTTTGCAATTAAAAAAGGTATTTCATTTCATTTGCCTATACAATTTGCCTCCATTAACTAAAATGGCAAAGCCTCAATCATAAAACTAAGCCTTTATATATAGAGCGACAACTACAGTATCTAGTTTGGCTTAGTTCGGGAATCTGAATAAAACTGGAGTTTTTTTTTCCTTCTACAACTTTGATGCAAGAGATAGATAGATAGATAGATAGATAGATAGATAGATAGATAGATAGATAGATAGATAGATAGATAGATAGATAGATACTTTATACATTTTCCTTAGTCCTGTGTTTGCACTTTGCATTTTTCCCAGGTCACGAAAGTGTTTTCAAATCCATAACCATATCAGGTTTACAAGACGTCAAACCGTTTCAAACATTAAAATAGTTTGAAACTGCTAAATGCATTTGAATGCCTTTTTACATGAAATGCAGAATATTCAGATGTTAAACAAACGAGTCGCTTTGAATACCACTGTTTCTCACATTTTCATTTAAAACCCACCAGAACGTGAGAAAGACAATGTGTGTGAAAATGAGTTTTGGATCCTAGCTACCTCTCTCTAAAAAAAAAAAAAAATGTCCTGTGACGCAGAGGAACTTTCCCAAATGATGAGAGGCTTATCCTGTTTTGGGCGCGATAGACGTGCATTGTGGCTTTTTGAAGGTCCCTGTTTTTTGATGCGAAGCTGTTTAATAGTTTCCTGGCACAGTTGGCATGGTTACCAGTGGAGAAAAGCAGCGACTTAAACCTTGTGACTGAATCTTCCTGAACCCGCGATAATCTTCGGCCAATCTCCGTATTAACACCCAACTTCTACTCGATCTGCCTTCATGCCCCCATCCCAGCCTCAGCACACGCTCGCTTCCCAACGCCTCACAAAGGCTTTTGTATCGGGATAAATGGTGTAAAAACTGGCGCCCCTGGAATCATTTCCCACCAAAGCCCTTTTATTGCCAGACATGTGGCATTTGTCTTTTTAATTTAAAAAAGAAAATATCATGCAGTCTGTGTTGACTGCCGAGAACGTGCAGTGGTTGTTCGGCGTGATGCGAATGATGAAAATATAGATGAGGGGTTTAGCGTTCTTCCGCGGCCAGCTTACTGGCCCAGAAACGGTACGAAGGGCGAGTGCGCGAGCCAAAGCCTTTAACAACCCCTGCCATGATTAAAACACTATATTAAAATGACATGGGTGGTGGAAACGCATTCTTGCCCTCAGCTCCTGAACCAAAATCTGCGTTATTTATTACCGTGGCCTGTATTGACCGGGTTACATTAGCCATTTTCATTTCTGTATGTATACGATGATTGCTTCAGCCTGACAGACAGTTTAAATGATCTCACTTTCAAAGTGCAACAGCTAAGTGTGTTTGGGCATATTCACAGTCACATTTAAAGAGAATGTGCATGATTTATATCGTCTTCATATAAATCTGGTCATATTCAAAGTAGTTTGTAACTTGGCACTTACGTGCTCGGTCCTGATGCTCGCTGTCGTTTGGATCTTAAGTGGCGGGCGCGTGATAGCTCGTAACCTGGACGACTCTCCATCAGCGGTGTCAAGACGAGATAAACAACATTTCCCTTGCGGATAATATAGTGTATTATTGCAAACAGTGTCTGGGAATTGTGCTTCGCTTTCTTTATTTGGTGACAAGGAGCACAACCGATAAATGATTAAGGCCTGGACAATATAACACCGGAAGTGAATTGTAACATTGCTACTGAACCTGCAGCGCGACCAGCGTGGTCCGATTCGCGAACGAATAACTCTTAGGAGCTGGTTCCTATTAGTGAATTTAATAATTATAGTAATAATAATAACAATATAGATTGTCATTTTAAGTGAATCAGAAACAATGCAGTGCCTTTATGCTTTGAAATGAATCAAATTAATTTGTTCTTTTTATACAGCCCGGACAATTCGATTCCAGAAAGACTCTTATAGGTCGGTTCTTTTTTCTCTAAACGATTCTAATTCCTAAATGAAACATTCTAACCAGGAAATTACACTGAGTGTACGAAATTGTTGTTCAAATGAGAAGCAAGTTTTGCAATACTATATTATAAAAGTGACCATATTAAGTACTGAATTAAACGCCATATTGCCTTTTGTTATTTTTCCTGTTTAGGTCATTGGACTGCAATTGCTTTCTCTAAAACTTAAGTCCGTGAAAAGTCATATAAAGTTTGTGCAATACTTTTGTAAGAATTGCATGAAATTTATTTCTTGTTTGCTGATTTGATCTGTTTTTTAGACATTTGAAATGAGCTAATTTGGCAGCAGACTGCTGGGGGCAATATATGCCGTATGAAGCAGCTTTTATTTTATCCAAATATTTCTTCATCAAAATAAATAAATAAATTGTTAATTGAGCCATTAAGGAACCAGAATCATTAAGAAGGATGGGAATTGGAACCGGAACTGTTAAATTTCATCTCTACTGTCAACAGTATGCCCAGTGAGGGGTCCAAAAACTGCATCTGTGCACAGTACAAACACATACACACACTAACATAACAGGAAACTTCAGCAGTCAGAGCGAAAAACACCAGATAACAAGGACGAGTGGACTCCTGCCGTCAGCTCAGTTCCAAGACAATGCATGTCTGCTGCAAAGACATGTGTCTGTATTTCTTAACAAACAAGCGGACACCCAGAAGTGTGGGCAGGGTCTGATCAGCTGTCAGTCGGCCTGGAGAATGTCACAGAAATATACTGCATTTCTATACTCAAGCCCTAGAAAATTGTGGTCACTTCTTTGACTTTTTGACTGTCATCTCTGTAAATATTCTTTTCTCTTTTCTTGTTGCTTTATTTTTATTTCTTTGGGGGTGGGGGGGGGGGGGTAAAGTTCTTCATGAGAACGCCTTTCTTTCTCATCTTTGGCTTCACTTTGAATGTCACCGGTTTCTCAGGATTGACAGAATAATATGCACTCATCATTTTGCAGACGCAAAAAAGGAACTGTGAACACTGGGTACATTTTTGGGGGTATTTGCTTCTTTTTAATCAGTGGAGAAAGACTGACATGTCCAATCATAATAACACATCAACTGCTAAATGGGCCTTTGCAATCACTGTCAGTTCCATTCCATTAGGGAGTCCTGTATGTACGGACATCAATCAGCTTTTTGTGGTGTTATTTATTCATAATTTTATAATTTAACTATTTATCTGTTTATTCATTCTAAACAATTGCATTCTGCACTTTGACTATGCCCTTGCCTAATCAAACAATGATGGCACAACAAATTGCTCGTGTGCAGGTTGTCAAATTTGACAATAACAAGTATTGTTTTGTTTTTTTGTTTTTTAACAGTAAGTTATTTTTATTTAAAAATGTCCAAAATTTCTAAAATCTTCCAGATTCCTAAAAAACAGAAAAAAGAAGCAAATGCTGTGCTCTGCATGGTTGCAGCATTAAAGTAGAAGTGGAATATATCGTCCGGTATAAAATCCAACATAACTTCTAATTTTATGTTTTTTTAATTTTATGTTATGCCGTAGAAAAGCCCCTTCATCGACTTGTAACCCCTGCATAAATTGTATACAAAATAAATTATATGAAAAGATCAACTGTGGGAAATCTTGTATTATTACCTCAAATTAAGCAACCATGAAATTATTTGCCTTCATTTAAAACGCCATGCAATCCAATTTAAATGTTGCATACTTTAAATCCAGGCTGATTTCTTTTTCATCATGCATAAAAGAACATCCAGTGGGTCACCTACGTGCTGGCAAATAGATAAAGCCTGCATGAAATTGTAGCTAAACCATAACCTACTGACTATCCTTGAAGTTCATCAAAACTGGAAGTCCCACTCACATATAGTTTCAGATGTCCTGCGGTAAACTCTTGAGTGTCAGAGCAGTTTGCAAGAATTGCAATGTATATATTGAAAAATGTCTGTACAATCAAAATCAATGGATCCCCTAAGAGGACACAGTGATGGAAAAAATATGAGATAGAAAGAAATGTTGTATTACAATATTTCTGCGTTCTCTCACAAAAGTTTCGCATTCACAGAAAAACACATTTTCTCACAAAACATTTGCATTTTCATTTGCAAAACTATTGTGTTCCACAGAGAAACTTTGTATTTTCTCACAAAAACAATATACAGTACATATTTTTCTTTTTAAAAAATGTCCTTACAGTTCATATTTTAAAGTCTTGTAAGCAAATGTTTCTCTTTTTTATTTCATTTCTGTACCATAACCAAGTCTGTCACTTTTTCACCTCACATTAATTGTATTTTGAGTTCCACAGAAGAAAGAAAGTCATGCATAAAGTTTTTTTGATTTGTGAACTACCCCTTTAAGTTTATTTGAAAAAGCTTGATCAATGTAGCAATCAATAATCTTTGTAAAGCAAATTTTGACATTCGGATGGAAACGTCACCCATGAAGTATTTATCAGATAACAGAAATTAATCAAACGAGAAGCAGACTTCATGCTCCTCACGCGATGACCTTGGCCTTGTGCCCAGCTGACTCTCGGAAGGGTCAAAATGCAGAAACCCGTCTAGTCGCTCGAGTCCATTAGTCCGATTGCTAGCCAGCGACTTGGCATGGCCAAGATCCCCTCTCTCCCTACCTCACCAGACAGGTTGTCAATTTATCACGGAGAGGTCACTGTCTCTCATCTCCTCAAAGTATTGTCTGATTCCTGAGCTCTGCAGTGTGGATCCGACGGGCTATTAAGCAAATTACTGGCTGGTCAGTTATTGCACTCTGTGCATTGCTCATCACATCACTCAAAGGGCCTGCTCCTCTCCTTTTGACCCCCAGGCCCACTCTGCATATCTTGCACTGCTAATTCATTGATTAAGTGCTTGTAGCTCTTGTTGTCGCTAAGGACAGCAGGCAGGAAGTGGGAGGGAAAAAACAATGCACCGTTATCAGAATCGAAAGCAGCGGGAGGGTTTGCATAGGCATGCTGGCATAGCAGCTAGCACATGGGATCATTTCGTATTTGTTTGTGTTTGTAAAGCATGTGAATAATATAGTTCGGTAAGTATCGCCGTGGCTACACGTAGCTGAGGAAAAGAGCAGGAAGATTGGAGGTAATCAGATTAAGACCACATGCTGGCTATAGACAAAAAGCAGCAGTATAATACTCGTTTGTGCTTTTTTCCTGCAGAAGTAGAAGAAAAATAATGAGAATTCATGTAGGTGTTATTGTACCTATATAGCTTTACTGAAAAGTGGTTTTGGAAGCTGAGGAGATGCAGTAGTTAACAGTAATATCTGTTTAGTTGTAGTGTCCAGTCACACTGTCAGAGGTCAATGCCTTCAAGACACATTTATGGCAGTAAACACAGAAATAAGTAGCATACTTGTGTATGTACAGTACTGTAATGATCACAATTGTGTGTGAACTACTTGAAATGCCTCTCTTTTTCTTTTAATGCTAGCTAAGCCTCTATGCCCGTGCTAACACCGAGCTATACAGCAAAGACCGTGTCCTTTTTTGTGTGTGAACATGTGTGGGTGTGTGTACGTGCATGTTAATGTGTGTGGTGTATCTAAACCCACAACAGTGTCTACTTTAATACTGTTATCCAAACTAGGACAGAGGAGAGGGCATCTTTAAATGAGATTATCATTGCGTATATTGCATATGTACACAGAGGCCTTCATCATGATGGGAATGAAGCTTACAGATTATCAGAACAAATACAAACCTACATCTACAGCAACAGCATTTTAATGCCAGGTTGATGTTGGACAATAACATTGTATTGAGTATTATCTTTCTGTCCTGAATATTGCTTTTACTATCACTGAGAGAATACGGTTTTATAGTATTGCAAATTTGTATAGTTGAAGTGTTGTATTTTGTGTGCTTTTATCATTTTAGGATTTTTTTGTTTGTTTTTTAAACAAATTTATTTAAAGTAGTTAATACGTATAATAACATCAAGTTAAACTAAAATTAAAATGTGAAATTTTACAGAAAATATATTTGAATTTATTTCAGCTAATGTTTATTTTTGTTTTTTTAAATTATTATTATTATTTTTTTTTTTTCAGTTTTTAGTTAACTATAACAAATTGTCTTTCTTCACATTTTAGGGCCCTTTAACACTGTAGCTGTTTAGAATTTAAAAAATGAATAAATAAAAAAAACATGAACATTGAATTGTACACATTAAAACTTCTAAAAGTGACCTTTATTTTACGCAATATTTGATTTGACTTTTTTATGCAAAGTTATAATAAAGAAAATACGGTAACACTTTATTTCAATGGTCCACTTTAGACATTCTACTAACAGTACGTAACTTTGCAACGACATGTCTACTAGCAGTCATTAGCGTATTAGTAGTCTGTCTGAAGCGTATTTTGGTGGAACCACAACATACTGCATACTGACTATCAGAAACTTTGCAGGTATATGTCAAATTATTCTACTAACCCTAAACCTACCCTAACAGTCTGCCCTAAGAGTTAGTAGAATGTCTAAATGTACTATCGAAATAAAGTGTAACCAAAAATACTAAAATATATTTATCTTTAATTATTAGGCCTATATGTACAAATGATACCTAGACATGGTGTGGCTAATTGCAGTTCACTTTAAATGCTTCATACCAATTGTGTGCCCTGCAATTTGTAGAAAAGTAATCCACCGTAGCTTATGTACCATTAGAAATATGCAATGAAAATAGTTTTGCAAAAAGAAAAGTGAGGTCTCACGATTCATAAAGGTGTTGATTTCAGCCAATTATATGAGTCACGTACGAGAGTTTCAGCTGGCCCCAAAGATACCCTTATCTTGTCATAATGATTACTGAAATAAGTTCCTTTTTCCTCTTTATTTTTGCAAATTACTAACCATCTTTTAAGAGGTCAACACTCCCTGTCTTGATTGACATACTTGAATGTATAATGAACTGCTCGGCTGTTTCCCACAAAAAGCCTCAGCTGGATCTCAGCCTCCAAATTCCAGCAAGCTGCCCTTGATGTGCATGAGACCGGGCTGACGCACCCCTATCTGCGCTAATCATTACCCGCCAAGGCCTCTTCTTTTTTAATAAACGAGATAATTGGCTATCATTGTCTAGCTGGCTCTGTTTGGTGAGTGGGAATGGAAATGGCAGTGACCAGATGCCTCGCTCCTGCTCTCAAAGCTCTTTAATTAGAGAGGGCCCAGCGAACCTGAGGACCACGCCACTACAAAAGCAGGGAAAAGGGCAATTAACGGCCGAGTGGTCCCCTCTCCGTCCATCTGTCAGAGCGCAGGTGAAAGGATGATGAAGGAGGTCTATCCTCACAGGCCCATATGGAGATCCTTATGGGCAAAGCCTCTCAATGCCTTTCCTTCAAGAAACATAGTATTTTTTTGTTTTTTTCCCCCCATCCTTTTACACTGGCGTCAATATCTGCCTGGGAATGCACTGAGACAGCTGCATGGTCAACAGACAGGCGGTCTACATATCTTGTTAGATGGCGCTCATGTAAATGGGATTTCTCCATGCATGGTTCAATGTGCTTTTTTCTTTCTTTCAAACAATGCAGCCATCAGACAGCCACCCCCAGAGAGTACATATACGGTGAAACTTCATTCCGTACGCCATTGTGATGTTTGCCTTACAAAAATGTACCATGTTCAGAATGGCTTACTAACATACTAGTATTTTCTTCTACTGTTTCGACAGTATATAGTAGGTACAGTAGGCAAAATTTCTCTATGCACAGGACACCTGGATAAGCTACTACAAGCCTATATTAAATAGCTTATATTCCAGAGTGCAATGATGTTACGAATATGAAAAATGTTTTGTTAATGGTTCTTACACGTGGGCGGAACTGAACCGAACCAGACTGAAGACGGATTCCCAAAGTAATGACTCTTAGCAGTCCTTTTTAGTGAAGAAAAACTATACGGACCATTGAAATCTGATTCACAAGCAGATGAACCACTTGCTGTATTCCTCACTTGTAAGTTGCTTTGGATAAAAGTGTCTGTTAAATGAATAAATGTAAATGTAAGATCTGCTTCTTTTCAATAAACTACAAACACTTAAGACTAAGTTGAAACCGTTAATGAGAAAATCTGATTCACTCACTGAACCACGAGTCATTAAATTCATCACAACCGAGTCTGACTCTAACAACCTGATACAGTATTAGGTTACCTATAAGGTTTGTGAGAACGTGATTCATATACCTTTTTGAGTAGGTAAAGATACACATTATGAGTTTTGACCATGGTGCTTTATATAAAAAAAGGAATTTGCTCATGTATTCTGCCTAACTTGCAAAGGGGATTTTATTTATAAGAACATTATATCTGCGCACTTGGTCACAGAAATTATTATAAAGAAAATCCTGTACATTTCTATTGCATGCAAGAAATCCAGTTTGTATTGAGATGGCTTCCCTGATTGGCCATTCTTCAGTGTTTCAATGCCTGCTTTAATGAAGGTTGCATGAAAGGTTGCTATCTCAACACCTATTTCTCCTTGCTTTATTTTACATAATGGTATAATAACTTTACCTTGAGCAACATGACTTTTACTTGGCAGAATTAGAGACATCTCACATAGGTGAGACATAATTCAACTTTTCAACAAAACCAGCATTATTAACATGCTCTTAATTAAGACCAACGGTATTACAAAATTGTGAACATGAGGGGGGCAGCCACGCACAATTGTGAAGAGATTATTCATTTGAAGCTAAGTGTACGTGATCGTTAAATACTGTAATGACTGTGAACAGTGCGGCAGAACGTCTGGGGAATGATTGTTGTTGCACTGAATTAATCCAAGTTCTCCGAGCAGTATATTTACTTAAGCCATTAAAACCCATGACAGTATGCCGTCAGGCAGAATCAGTGATATTCAGATGACCCGCTTTTTGTCTGAACGTTTCATTGGCCCTGTGCCCATTCAAATGTCTACAGCCATTACACTTATCAAACTGGATCTGAATGCAAATTTGCATTTTCTTAGCAGCCGTAACAGCTCTGGCAGTTTACTATTTAAATAGAACTCTTCAGCAATTAGATGTAATTAGATACTATTATTAGATGCGGCAAATTCCATGCATTTATGTTCTAGGATTTCTCTTTGACCGACATTTGTTTATATTAGTGTTCACCCAATAAAAAGTGACTATTATACGATCATAGAGTTTAAACTAACGCCAATATTATATAAGCATACCGTATGAGAGGCTGAAAGGAGATTCAATTAAGCTAGCACCTGGTTTTATCACCTTATGGTGATATTGTCCCCACAAAGATAGGAATACCAGTAAATTTTGACCTTGTGGGGACATTTGTTAGGTCCCCATGAGGAAACAAGCTTATAAAACATACAGAATTTCATTTTTTGAAAGTCTAAAAATGCACACAGTTTGTTGTAAGGGCTAGGTTTAGGTCTAAGGTCAGTGTAGGGCAATACCACATACAGTCTGTACAGTATAAAAACCATTACGCCTATGGAATGTTCCCATAAAACATGTTAACCTGTGTGTGTGTGTGTGTATTATGCATGCAAATATATGAATTAACTAAAATAGTACTGACTATAATGTAACAAAAACCACAAATAACTATCTTGTGTTAATCTTCTTCAAACTATACCTGAGGTAAATCCTGAAACAGTTTCTCTCTTTTTTTACCAGCTGGACACCTTGGTAGTTGGCAGGTCACTTTTTTAAAGCTTCATGACGCATGCATTCTATGAAAAACAGAATGAAATATAGACAATTAAACAATGACAGAATTTTGTCATTATTTCTTTCAAATTTTCACTTTCACTTTTGTCAAATATTTCTTGCTGACATCTGTATTAAGCCAATTCGTCCATAAACGGCAAATTATTCAGCACCCCAGTATTAACGCTGTGTGCCATGCAGCCTTATCAGATCTGTATGTGTGGGATATCGATCCTCACCTTGTCCGCACACACTGCGGGACAGCCAAAGATTCAGTGGGGTTGTGGTAAACAGAGAGAGGGGGAGATTAAACATATCCGCACCTGACATGAGCAGACTACTGGTTGTGTTGATTGTATGTTTTTTTATGACATAACTGCTGAAAAGCTGGACAAGGATGAATAGGCGTCTGATCACGGCCGTGGTACTGACCCAGAGGAAGGCTTCAACCTTCAAGTAAAAGAGGCCCATGTCGATTTATCATTCTAATTATCTGAGGCAGGTCTGGGGCTGCGCTTCCCAGCGACTGTCTGAGTAAGGGAAAATGCACCAGCAATGCACAGCTAAAGTGAATATTAATAGGCCTGGCGCTTGCAGACGTAGGATGCGTTTTATTACGAAGACTAATGGTCCACTTGAGCAAACCCTCATTGCAATATCTCAGCTTGTTTGACCCTTCCTGGCCTGCTTTGAATATAATACCGAGATCTGGTCAGGTCATCCTCTCAGAACTCAATATCACGCGAGGCAATTTCAAAGTTAACCCTGCAACCGCCAAGCATGTCACGTCCTTTCATAAAGACCCTTCCTAGAAGGAGTCAACGCTACTCCCTGTTCTCTTTTGGTTTAAAAGGCCAAAGTTTGTTTCTGGCAAAACAGCTTTACATTTCACCCTTTCCAAAACGGTGCAGTGGGTGTGTATTATCAACAGTTTCGCTGGCATAAAGTTACCTTTCTCGCTAGTTATGAGGTGCTTCCTCGCACACACCCACATGCAATGTCCTGTGAAATCTCTCCAGCCTGTCAACAAAATATTTTCTCCCTTAAGAAACACAAGACTGTTAATCACAGCTCCACTGCCTGGTCTTGTTCGCTAGGAATGCCGTCGCAACCAGAGAAAATGGTATGCGGCGGGTTGGGGGGTGAACCACAGGGAAGCTCTGTGTTTAATAGCATGTACAGTACGTACAAATACCACAAAGCATTCAAAAACTGCCCTTTTTCTTTTAATCTCGCTACATTGGAATATTGCAATAACCGCTCAATCTGATGCCGGACCGCGATTTCAGAAAGGTCAACTTATCTTTCAGACGCATATATGCATGCAATGGAGGGTGAAAAAAATGTGTAATGATAATTCACTGCTCAGACAATGAAAACGAGAGACAAAAAAGATTTTATCATTAAATAAAATATATACATGGAAGGAGAGGCTTTGGATTGGACAGGGCGAAAGAGAAGTGTTTTGCTTATCAACAGGAATCGGGAGATAGAAAGACACAATCGCCAGACGCTTTCTGAATCGGGCGTCCCCCTCATATTTCCATTACTGCATCGGGATGCTTCATAATCTCATTTGGGTGCAAAAACGCAGGTGAAAAGCTTCACACTTTATAGTGAACTCAGCAAAGGTTACGAAGTGTGGGGCCTTGTTGTACACGCTTCCACATTTGCACACCTCTTAGTAGGTCACATTTGTACACCTTTGTACACCTCTTACAGTAGTAGTGTTATTGTAGGCTTTATATTTTTTAACTATGCTGCCTTCTAAAATACTGTATTTAGACAAAATTCCTAAGCATCTAGTTCCTGCTCAGGACCATCTTCAGACCAGCACTTAAACTTAGAGTTACAGTAATATACCAGAGGTAAATCCTGGGGTGCTTGTACACAGTATGGAACACTTTGGTTTAAGCTGGCAGTTCAGTGGTTTAAAGCTTTGTTATGCATACATTCTATGAAAAACAAAATGAAATGTGGGCAATTGCAACATAGTCTCACAAGCAATCCATACATATTCGTACGAGGCGCAAAATGCGTACCAATTCGTACTAATTCGTACAACCTCACTCGTACGATTTTTTACGATTTGTCTAAAACCACGGGATAGGTAGGTTTAGGGGTGGGGTTATGTTTTGGTCATTCGTACAAATTCATACGAATTGGCATCTCGTAAAATACGTACGATTTATAATAAATAAAAAAAGTGAGTTTGTACAAATTCGTACGAAATAGCCACCTTGTAAAATACGAATTGCGGTCAGATCAAGTTGGCAATAGATAATGACAGAATTTTCATTTTTAGCTGATTTCATTCAGGATAGTTCACCCAAAAATCTGCTTACCCCCAGGGCATCCAAGCTCCTTCTTAATATCCAGCGCGAAACGTGTCACATTTTTTTCTACTTTTTTTCTATGGGCCAAGGATCTACATATACATCTATTTATATATATATATATATATATATATATATATGTGTGCCAGAGCACGTTGATGCATCACGCACAAGATGTTGAGAATGAGTCGGACACTGTGGTAAAAATTATATAGCAACTGTCCAATTTCTTGCACAAACATATCGTTTCGTGTCTTAGGACATCATTAAACCATTAAACCAGGACATCATTAAACCAATCCCAGAATGTGTTAAGCAAATGATGATTATTAATATAATTTAGAATTTATGTTGTAAGTAAATCATTTGTGCCTAAATAAAAATATTATTAGTGAAATGCAAAAGTCAAACTTTGTTTAAAAGTCCAAATGAATTTAAAATACACCATATGTATGTTATAAATGCATTAAAGATCTTGAATGAATATTAATTTTCTTTTACAGAAACAATTCATTTGTCGATAATTTTTACACTAAGATGTGCATCACATTACGGAAGAAAAGATCTGTCTCTACTTCTGTTTCATTGCAACTAAGCTGAGTCGTGTGAAGTGATATTTAAGTGGTATGTGTATTAGTCTTTGTAGAGTGTTTTTTCAATTTTAAAGTTTAGAATGCCTATATAGCCAACTTACAAGGTTTTGTAATAGAGCTTTTGTGTCGTCTCTCCTCCATGTAAACCACAGTAATATTTAAATGAAAAAAGTGGTCTCTTTTTTTCTGTTAAAGGTTCAAAAAGGAGGAGGGGCTGGATCTAGGGTTTCACTCCTTCTCTGGCTTGAGGGCTAGCAGGCAGCTATTGAGAGGTATGTAAACCAAGGGAACAGGTCAGGGCAGTTCAGACACAGAGTAGTTTCTTAACCCCTGACTGTCTCATCCTGAGACTCTTATATGGTGTTGGTAAGCCTAAAAGGTGAAGAACTGGCAGCCGAGCGGAAACCGGCTCATTTGACACTTGACCTTAAGGTCAGCAGTGAAGAAAATTGAGTAGATGAAATGATGGATCCTGTGTGTCTAAATGGAGAGAAGCAATGGGTCCCAGTGTTTTCCTTGAATATGCTTTTGGCAAAAAAAAGCCACAGGTGCTAATTGAATCAATGATTTACATTTTCTGTTAAAAACAAAACAAACAAAAAATAATTTCTGCATTGTGACATTTTTTTAATGCAGAAAAAGAAAATGAAAAAAGAAAAAAAAAGAAGAAGAATCTACACGTATACACAAATAATAATAATAAAAAAAAGCATGATGTTTAAAGCTGATTTGTGAAGCATGCTGTGTAACAAGCAGTGCCGCAGTGTGTAGCAAAGACAAATAATTGAGCTTTGGAAGACAAACAATGAGTAAATGCACTAGACCGGTTTAACTCAGTTTAAATCCTGAGTTGAAATTAGTTAAATAAATGTATAAGTAAAATATTATACATATACATTACAGAAGAAGTAACAGAGATGCATATCAGACTTGATAGAAGAGTTTTCAGTAGTTGTCCAAAAAGTTGAGAATCTCTGTTCTAGGTCATACTGAAGGACAAAAGGCTCAATTAACCAATGAGTATCAGTATATGATCCTCTGAGTATTAGTATCATAAACTCGTGTATCAGTATCATTTGTTTGTATTATTAAAAAATATTTGTTACTTTTTATGTAATATGTACAGTATATATATCCTTTTTTGTGAAATGTACACTTCAACATTTTCCATAGGTTATCCCAGACTTTACTCTACCTGCATTCATTTCTCTCTTTCATTTGCTCCCCTCCCACCTCTCGGGTTTTGGACGACTGCTTAGTTATCACAGCTCTTTAGCTTCTGTTGCCAGATCTCTCATTTCGTGGCCTTTTGATCATAGACTGGTCAGGGAATTTGGCCACAAAAACAGTGTTTAGTAACTCAATATCGAGAACGGAGCCAAACGGGCTCTGTCAGTTCAACAGGGAAAAAACCCAGATACGCACAAACCTACAGAGGAAAAAGCTCACACAAACGCACACAAGCAGCTTTTACACATCTAGGCTCTCAAAAGAACACCCTATTTAACAGGGTCCTGGTTTTACAGAGGCCTGTCATTTAGGTCAGCTGTCCATGAGAGCCACTGACAATCTCTACCGAGAGAAATTTCCTGTCCTTGACTACATACAGCTCACTTATGCAGGCTGCGCCTCGTCTCAGACACGCATAGACACTGAGACTGCCTGCTGTAGTGTGGAACAGTGTTACTGTGGTTTTTATATGTGCAGGACTTCATTTTCATATTTCTGTGGATTCGTTGTTAAAAGCCGCCTGACCGCTTTGAAAGCCGAGTCAACGGGAGACAGTTTCTCAGGCTCTCTGGCTCTCCGGCTCATCGTCGTTTCACATTAGGGCAATTGATAGGTCTGAGCGTCTCTCCCCTGAAGGCGTGTCAGGATAATTGCATTGTGTGACAATAAAATTAATGCAGAGATGATAAAGACTAAGAGTAAAATATTTTCAGCAAGCAATTTACATTCCACGTCCGCATTTTGGGGGGAAATGCCTCCAACAATAGAGCGTTTTTGACCTTTGACATACCTAAGAGTCGAACGTGGTGACCCCAATCTGGAATCATAATAAAAAGGATATTCATAATAAAAAGTTATTATGAACGTTACTTTTCCATCTGAGGAGAGAAAAGACGAAATTTGATACCACTCAATATGCCACACAGAGAAAGACCTGTCATTTTCTGTGTACACTATGTATCATAATAATCATAATAATTTGTATGAGATGGTGAAATCATATATAAAACAATGCATGTTTTTTTCTTTTTTTTTTCTGTTACAATCATTGGAAAGTTTTAATTTGGGTCAAACATGCAAAGAGTGATTTGTTCCATGATCTTGCTGAAATGTGGGGAAACTTCACCACACAATTAAAACCCTAGAACAAAACCAAAACAAGTCTATCTAAATGAAAAACAACTTACTGAAATAATGCACCACACACAAACAGTAATCATGATGTAGTTGCCGGTAATTTAAGCGCAAGCTCCACTCTTCAGCACATTCGTAACCACAAAAATTATCCAACAGAAACTTTTCAAAATTTTCAACATAGCAGAACATTAAACACTAACAAACCTAAAATAGCTTAAAATAACACCTTATTTCAACATTTCCTCTCCCTGTCTAATCCTATGCAAAACAGCTGGGAAACACAAATCCATGGACCACAAAAAAGACAATGCAGTCAAAACGTTTAAGCATGAATATTCTTGTAGAATTTAAAGCTCTGAAAAGGTAACTTTGACGTCTTGGTAACACTTTATTTTACAGTCTCTTAACTAGTTGCCTATCCATATTACTAGAATATTAGCCTTTTACAAGTAGTAAATAAGCACATATTAATGCCTTATTGTACATCCCTAATCCTATCCAATACCTAATATTAAAAACCTTACTAACTATTAATAGGCAGCAATTTTATTATTATTTTGTATTTTATTTATAGTATCTCAAGCACTAATTTTCAACTGTATAAAATTAAGTAAAATCTACTTACCTTTACTGTCCAGGTCTTCCCAGTATGCACTGGGGCTTGAATATGAGGGTGCCTTTTTCTACTTACCTTTATTTATTTATTTATGATGCATGGAGTTTATTTAGATTACTCATCTTAGAATAATTCATATCGGTATTATTAGCCATTGATTGTTACCGTTATTGTGTTTTATGCTCTAAATTTTGAGGTCAGGTTGACAAGGTGAACATCTATTTTCATATTTATATTTTGTTATTATCATTCTTGAAGTGTTGTGTTGTGAAGGTAAATCTGTTTTATATGAAACTTGTTGCATGTCTGTTCAATTGTGCTTAAACATGTTGTATCATTAGAATTTACAAAAAGAAAAAATAGTGTTTAAAGACTTTAGCGCTAAAAGTACATTTCCTGAGTGAAAACATTTTAAGTGATTTATAATTTCGTTTTCAAAGAATAAATCCTCAGATTAGAGCTGAACTAAGCAGGACATGCAGCAGGAACAACAGAACACGGAATTACATTTTGCACATGTGGACGTCTGAGGAAACACAAAACGTGAGCGTACAGTATTTTACAACCACGCCACACACAGATTCAGTGTGAGGTTTTTATTGCGTTGAGAACAGTATCCATAACAATATTTGGTTTCAGTCAAGAAGTCATCACCCGACTATTCAGAACAAAAGTCAATAAAAGCGTTATTGCTGCTCAGGGACGTGAATTGGCTCGCTCGAATTCAGAGCATGTGGCTGTGCCACACTGTAAGATAATCTAATTGGGATGATGAGTGTGAGGTCAAAACAATGAATGAAAAATCGCTTGTCTCTCTATAAGAAGTCTCAAACATGTCATACTCTGCCTGTAAGCTGTGTATCATGACCTGATATTGCAGGTTTTGTTCAGTTTGTTTAAAAAAAAACCCAGGTTAAAGTTTATAAGAGGTGTGCGATTTTTAAATCAGTGCCTCTATGTGCAATATATCATACCGTGCCTTATAAAACACCTTTCAGATGGCAATGCACTGAGATTTTTTCCCACCGCGTTTCAGGGTGATAGAAGAGAGGTTACGCGCTTCTATTCACACCGTCCTCAACAGAGCGCCAAGTGTGTGACACAGAGATGTCAAGGCTCGAAGCGGAGATAATTCGGAAAAAGTCATCTTAAACTGTGCATGAATCTTACAAGACTCACACTCTGCCATACATTGTTGCTCGAGAGCACTTGTCTGTTTGTTTTCAGTATGCTTCTATTGACAGACTTTCCTTTTGTATCAATATGAGGGCGACCACTTTCTTTGGCTCTCTGAGAGTGTGAGTTGAAGTTTGAGGGAGTCTGAAACATCCCTTATGGATGTCAAAAGTGCTATTTTACTCCTCACTACCAAGCCAAGGGCTAAATGTTCATAGAGCAGACAGAAAATTAATAGGCATCGACATTCTTCTATGTATGTTCTGCAAGATGGGTTCAGACCCATCAGGGCCATCTGGTCTTAATAGAACATCAATTGATGTGAACAGGAAGAGAGACCAATTTGTTTTCTCACTGGGGGGTTTGGGGGCTGGTTTGTAAATCTCACGTGAGCACTCGCACACGCTCGGTAAAACGGCCTTCCTCATTCTTGGCATCCCAAGTCGACGGCTTTACAGTAGACAAGAGCCCGAGGCTCCCGAACGCTCGTGCATGTGCGTGCGCCGTTTAAGTGGACACAAGCAAGACTCCGCACTACCTTAAGACGTTCTCAGGGCTGTTATGAAAGGTTGTGTGCGTATGTATGTGCGTGCATGTGTGTCTGTATGCATTCAGGCGTCTGTTGAGGGTTTTGCCATTGTGAAAGGGGTTGAGGGAAGGCATGAATACCCTCAGTCAGCCAGCTGGCAGTCTCGGGTCTTTGTACAGCCCAGCTTTTCATATTGTCTGCTCAGTTTACAAATAAACATGGCTAGGGATGAGGCCTACAACAAACAGATAGCCCCATTCATTGTGCCTGACAAGCTGCTGGGAAAGCCCAGGCCCCTGTTTCCACAAACCACTCCATTTTAACGCACGCATTCAGCCAAAAACGTCTCCTCTTAGCTTTGTATGTATACATTAGATGGCATGCACATCATTTTTATCACCTACTCCCGCCACCTCTCTCCCTTGGGTGGTTTCTTACATAGTAAAGTCTTAAAAACCCGACATGTAATAACGCATTTAAAATATTAAATGCATATTAATTTCAGAATTTCACCCCAAAATACAAATTCAGTCATCATTTACCCTCCATTATGCCTTATGAAACTCATTTGACTGATATGTTCTTATTTTAAGCTGTATATCCAAGCTATTTTTTTTTTAATGAAAGTGAATGGCGAACACATTTTCAAGTGAATGAATATTTACATTTTAGCCTGCTTTTCACATGAGCCTCAGAAAACTTGAAATATAGTGCCTCATTGTGTGGAAAGCTTTTGTTTTACCTCTGAGTAGCATTTCTGCAGAGTTTTGGAGCTTGTTTTTCACGCAAAAGAAGAACAATCAACATCACATTTTTATGTCCTACGGAGGGAGCGACATACTGTATAGTCATACTGTATCTTAATTACATCACACACCTAAATTTATGTAACATCTGATCATGTTCTCCACAATTATTTACAAAGGCACAAAGAGCATCTTGTGCTTCAGTGGAAGCAAGAACATCTGACCGCCTGTACAAAGGAGTCACATGATCAATGTTCAAATTTGCATATCTAAATAGTGATATAAAAATATTACAAAAACTTGTTTTATTACACTTTGCATTTACTTTTATTCATTTTTGATATATGACTTATGCATAATAGTGTTTTTTGTTTACAAGTTTTTTCAACAACTTTCTGTTTATTATATCCTAGATTTTTAATACGGCCTCAGACTTTGTATCCCACCGTACAGTCGAGTTTGTGTTTTGTACTGCATTAGCTTCATTGATAGCACAAGGCCGGCGAGCAGGTTTAAGCACAGATAAAACATGACAAAAGACCTTTTGAATCAAATGCTCTCTTTTCACGCACTCTAAGTACAGCCTCTCTCTCTTTCACACATGTTTTCTCTCTCTCTCTCTTGCTCGCTCTCGCATTTTTTTAAGGGAAATAATAGCTGGTTGTATGGATCCGCCTCCTGGCCAAGGGAGCTACTTTGTCTTAATTACCTCAGGACGAGCGAGTAGCCCCTGAAGCAATCATCTTTGTTTGTTAAAACAGCCGTTATCTGCTTCGGTAAGGTCCATAAATAAAACATAGCCCAGATTACAATGTCATGTTCCTTAGGACTCCAGAACCTGGGAACCGATCACAACAACAAGAGCAAAAAATCCCTGAGCGCTACACACAAACACACACACAGATGATCTCTGTACGTTGTTATCTGATGTCAGCTTGTCGAGACTGTCAGCACTGAGTGATCTAGAGCGAGCTGATTGTGAGTATCCACAGATGTAAATAACCTTTTTCACTAGTTCAAGGTGGGCCATCTGTCCACTGTCATTTATTTAGTTTATTACTATGAACTGAGGGACAGCACCAGTGTCTGCTGCAGGCAGGAAAAGCAATAAATAATGACCTTTCTGTCTGAATTATAATCACCATAGTGTTGCCATGGCACAGATCTGTGGCACTTGCTCTTAGCAGCAGGGAAGCATCCAATCATATGTTGGACATATGGATCCTGCCCAGTCACGGTGTTGGAAATGGCTCCTTATGGAAATAGATTCCAATAAAATACACCTTATCCATTTTGGTCTGGAGTGAGTTGTGAAAAGTGTATTTTTATCATGTACAGTTACATCCTCAAAAGAGAGTTATATGTAACATTAAAAACAAATATTGTATAATATGATACTTTTGTGTTTGTAAAGTAAATGATGTTTATATGAAAGTGTAAGAATGCAAACAGGTTTAGGGGTAGGTTTAGGGTTAGGGTTGGGTTAGGGGATAGAAAATATTGTTTGATCAGTAATAAAGTAATAGAAAGTATAGAAATAATCGTGTTTATTAATGTATACAACTAGGATATATAGTGGCAATACTGGTAAAACCTGTCATTCAAAATTAAATTGTAAATTAATTATTAAAAGTTGTATTTCTATTTTAATTTAAAAATGACAAATTTTAATAATAATAATAATACATTTTATTTTAAATAGAATTATACAAATATTATTATTTTGTAGCTAAATATAAATATGATTAATTTCATATTAATTAATGTTAATAATATCTAAATTAATATATTATTATTATTATTATTATTATTATTATTATTATTAATAATAAAAATAAATATTCCTCATTATTATCTATATTTACTATCATGATCATTAAATTTTTAGTATTATTATTATTAACATTCTTAGTAATAGTATTAATTTATATTCATACTATTTATTAATATTTAAATTACATATTTATTTTTTATTATTATTATTATTATTATTATAAATACTATTATTATTATTTTTTTTTTTATATGGACAAAAAAAAACATTTTTGTTCATATTTCCGAGTAGAATAATTTTTCAGCTTTCATTTCAAATTGGGAGTCATAAACCACTGTGATCTTGTATGCAGGGTAAGAATTATGAAAATTATCTCTGGCTTATCAACTTTTGTTTCATAAAAGGGAAGTGGAACCAGGTATGTGCAAGAAACAAATTTTAGCAAGAAAAATTATGGCTGCGAGATTCAATCCACTCTTGAAAATCTGCATTCGACAGTAACCTTAGAGAAAAACTGGCTGATTCCAATCTTTGCCTGCGATGTAAACCGAATCACAATCACAGGAAATGAATCCAATCATGGAGGGGTGGTGCAACAATCTAGGTCAGTTTTGGAAATGACTGCTACAGGCAATAAGATTAAGGAACGCGCCGATTCGCTGAAAGACGAATCAGAAATCAGCTCTGAATGAGTAACACTTTGCTTCTGTTCTGTGCCTTGTGTGTAGCTAATGTTTATTTTTCCAGCTTATTTTTTTTATGATGAGAGCATAAGAAAGAGGCATTATGCATCTTTGTATCAACAGTATAGTGGATGAATTAGAAAAATATATATATTTTCCCCATCTCCATTTGCTAACACCCCCCTCCCTCCACACACACACACACACTCACACACCTTCCTTCCCATTTCTACAGCTTAACTTCATTGTCTCAAACCCTTTCTTTCATCTTAAGACAAAGATTTATGTAAATCTTTGGGCCCGGCGTTAATGCGAGCCGCAGTGTGAGAAATAGCATCCCTAAATCGCAGTATTGTTGTTGAAAATGACAAGGCAGCCCCCTAATCCCACAATGCGATCATCCAAATGTGTCATAATGCTCTGTGTAGGCAGGCAAATCTGAATATCAAAAAGACACCACGCACCTCGCCAGAGCCTTCAGTTCTTTAGAACCACTTTTTTTAAAGAACTCACCCCGTTGTCACTTAAGGAAAGGCAAAAAGTATAGAAAGAAAAAAAAAAAAAAAACAGAACTGTGACATTTGAGTGACTGGTTTGGTGTGCTGTTAAAGGAATTTTCTTTCTTTGTCTCAATGTCTTGGTCCTTTTTTTATGCCTTTTGTGTTTTTTCTGTTGTTGTCGAGTGTGACCTTCTCAATCCACATCTAGATATAGTGTTTGTCTTTGACTTTGATTAGTAAAGTTTGATAACTGACTGAACCATGATCTTCATTGAAGTTTGTGTGTCCTATATGGTGCCTCTCAATAACATGTGTAACGTTTTTTCTCTCCTTCTTAGTTATATAGTGAAAACAGTGTAATCGGAACATAAGTTAGACTTGTGACATGTCTCAGCGTTTCTAGAGCATCAGAGCGCTGACTCTTTGTTTTACCATTCATTTCTATGGATGCATTGCTTAAGTGCTGAAAGAAGAATTATTTCATTATTTACTATATAATATATTTATATATATTTTCATATTAACATTTATGGGTAGTTGATGTATCAATATGTCCTATGGTGTGACAGCAAAAATAAAAAAAAAATTAAAAATACTGAAGATAAATCTCTCTCATACTATTTTTAACTCTAAGAATGAGGAAACTTTTTTCTTGTGTTATTTGTATGTTCATTTTTTTTCTGTATTTTTGCTGTCACGCCATAGGACACAGTCTAATTTTTATTTGTCAACTACATATACATATATACAGTGCCCTCCACTAATATTAGCACCCTTGGTAAAGACCGCTAGATCTCTATAGTATATTCCCATTCATATTCACAATTTTGAGCACTCCAGAGTGATTATGGACATGAAATTACCCTGGCTTCTTGTCTCACAGAAATATAAATAGGTGGGAAAACAAAGCCCAAATTCCCTTAATCATCAACACAATGAGAAGAAACAAATAATATTTTTATGATGTGCAGCAAAAGATAATTGAGCTTCACCAATTAGTGAAGTGGCTTTAAAACAGCTAGAGAATTGAAAATGACCATGTTAATACACGGCGAGGAGTAGAGTTTGAGTGGCTAAAGACTCTTCAAGGAATACAGCTGAAGAATTGTAGAAAACAGTTGAGTCTAAGGGTCAGAAACCTTTAAAGGAAATAGTCAAACAGTCCCTACATCAGCACATGTTCAGGAGGGTTTAAGAAAAATTCTCCTCGCTCATCCAAAAACAATCTCCAGCATGTTCAGTTGTAAGATAGGACTGGAACTACAAATGGCACTGGCTTCTATGACCAGATGAAACAAAAAATATATAGTTTTTAGCAGCAAACACTCAAGATGGGTTTGGTGAACACAGGGATAAAAAGTACTCCATGTGTACGATGAAGTATACTGCTGTGTTTTTGATGTTGTGGGCCTATATTTCAGCTGGAGGTCCTGGACATCTTGTTTAGACACATGCCATCATGGATTCTATCAAATACCAACAGATAACAATCAATAATTCACTGACTCTGTTAGAAATCTTATAATGTGCCATGGTTGGGTCTTCCATTGGAAAAAATTATCCAAAACAAACATTAAAATAAACACAAGAATTAGTCAAT
>JAUMHP010000072.1:5816540-5833016 GCA_032361065.1 Enteromius trimaculatus | reverse complement strand
TAATCTATTTATTTTTAATTCATATTTCTTGACTACTAACCTGTTTAGTAACAGCACCTTTAAATCAACATGAATATAAAAAAATATTTATACAAATATACAAATTAAATAAAAAATGTAAAAATTACTTTGATTTATTTATTATTTAATATAATTATTTTTATAAAACAAATTACAATCTGAATACATAAAAAACTTTTTTATTTTAGATGGATTTAGATGAAAAAAACATTTAAAGACTTCTTAGCGAGATGTGTTACATTATGTGTTACAAATATTACATTAATATTTCTATATTTTTTATACACTTCTTTATTTATTTATGCTGATGCATTTATAAGTGGGGAAGTTAAGAAAAAAAAAAATAAATAAATAAATATCCTATAAATATTCATTTTTGAATTAAAGTAAATTAATTCCCAAGTTAAGCAATGACTCATCATAAAGAATGAGCTTCTAAAAAGGGGGTTGGTTGGGACTAGGGACTAATTATGATCAGAAAAGAAAGAAGCCCTTGTGCTATCTGAGATTTTGCTTTTGACAGGCTGAGGTTCTCCGTGCAGGAACACAGCACAGGTCCCAGATTCCAGGGGCCCTTCGGGGAGCTGATAAACCTGCATTGTTTCAGTGATCAAGTTATTTTAATTGCACAGACAACTGTGCGGTAAACACCCCAAGGACCTTTGCCAAGGCCTCTCATTAAAGTGGTCTGAAAGTGGGTCTCTGTTGTGCAACATTGAAACAGTGTCCTCAATCAAAGCCGACGTAATTATACAAAGAGACAGGACAACAAACACATTGGAAAGGGAGCACAAACTTACAGCCCCTTTATGTTAACAGGGTTTTATTAATGGACAAGAGGCAAGTAAGCTGGGGTTCAGGGTAGGGGGAGCAGATGGGAGATGTTTCTAAGTACTCACATTACACATCTCTCTGACAATGGCTTTCTCTTTCTCACTGAGATCCTCCTCGTAGTCCTCTGGGATCTTCCTGTCTAGGTTCTCATGGACTTCTAATACCTACAAAGAAAATGAACAGAGGTGCTCGATGAATCAAACAGCACTTTTACCTTGGCTCATACTTAACTAACCTGAACAAATCACCAATCCTAATTATTTATTACTTAAGTGTATCTCTAAAGACACTGTTTTGTATCTCAAATCAAAAGGGATTTTGGCTTTACTTGGCTTGGTAATAGTAGGTATAAAAATTAATTAAAAATTAATTAAAAATTCATAATAAAAAAAAACAATAAAGTTATTTTATTTTAATGACGTATTTTGGATTTTAAAATATAATAGTATTTTCACACTTTATTCAGTTATTTAATTTTTTTTTAATAGTTATATTTAATTTATATAAATAGTAGTGCTGTCAAACAATTAATCAAGATTAATCATAGAAAATACATTTTGTCTATGTAATATATATATATGTGTATACTGCGTATATTTATTATGTATATATAAATAAACACAGTACACACACAAAAATTATGCAAACAAGATTGTTTATTTTGGAAGCGATTAATCACAATTAATCTCTTCACAGCACTTATTAATAGTTGTATTGATAAATGTATATTAATAGTAAAACACAATCTAGAAATAAAATACAATTCTAAATATAATAAAACACAATAAAGTTACAGTTATATGATATTTAGTTAAAGTTTGACCATTTCTGAAGCTGAAATAAAATTTTGTATATATTAACTAATAAAAGAGCTAAATTACTAATACAAATGAAAATAGTTTATGCAAAAAAAGTTTATGCAGTCTTTGAAACATCAGAGATCCAACAAATCCTCTAGGTGGCAGTATTACTATAACAAGTAACAGAAAGTAACATTGATGGTTTCAATATTATTTTTTTCTTTTTCTTTTTACCATGAAACTGTAAAACTAGGCTCGACTTAAACGTTTTTTCCTCCACTTTTTACAGATAGACTGTGAGGCATAACAAAGAAAACACAAGAAAGTATGTAAGGACATGTAAGTAGAGCTTGACTTTGCAACAGAATCTTACTTTCATGGCATGAACAACAGCCTCTGGTTTCTGTGCAGCCGGCAGGTATCCTGTGACGGGGGGCAGCAGATCACCTCCTGGCATCCGCGCAGACCCCTGCAGACAGATGGACACACATTCATCACGATCAAAAACCACTTATACTGATCTCTCAAATTACCAGAAGTGATCTGAGTGCTGCAGAAGCCCATGGCTGTTTCTCTGAGTCAACTCAGGCTCTCATTATAACTCATCTCTGCTTGGACCCCCTTCATGGGTACACATCAACAAAGAGCTCTTTCAGTGCACGGGGTCTAGTGAGCCCCTGTTTAGACACAGCCCTTTGAGTCCCATTCTAGCGTTAAATCCACAACAATTGAGCTGGCATTTCAGCACCGGGGTCGGGAGAGGACCCCTGGATGGAAACTGCGGCTCGCTTTTGGCCTGGGAGAACAGGACTGTGATGTTCACTTGCAGATGCCAGCAGGTTTATTAAGGGCTAGAGCCGTGGGGACTTTACCCTGGACTGACCCGAGTACATCCCAAACCAATGGTCGCTGTCATGCATCAGCCTGCAGCCTGATTAGAGAAGCCCAGGAGTCCCACCATTCATTCTGCATGGATTCATTTGCCAGTAAAAATCAAGCAGCGCTCGAATATGGATTTTTCTAAAAGCAAATGCCAATATCTATTCAAGTCTCTACAACTCAGTCTCATAGGGTGAAGTTGTATAAACTATATTGCAATTGAATTATTTGAGATTACATTACATTACGTGATTTAATTCCCAATTCCCTTTCAATTTGAAACAGATAAATAAGATTGAACAGGAAGAAGAAAAAAATATCCATAAATACTTCATACCACTTAAAACACCTTCAACATAGTTCTCATATTATCACTGTTTATTCATGATAATAAAATGGTTTAGAAAATGGTAATAAAAGAGTTTAACTGTCATAACAAATATATCTTGATCATGTCAGATAGCTTTGATAGAAAGATATGTTACGAATTAGTCTGAATAGCTGTCAGCGGTTAAATTTAAGTACACAATTATATAATACCAATTTAGGTCAACCAACTACAACCAATGCTTCATTTTGGATCCACATTTTCTGGTGTCTGGTTATTTAAATTGGGGTCTGAATAATTTATGGTTTGTAATTGATATAAAATTTGAAATAATAATAATTTAAACAATTCAATAATAAAAGAAAGATATTCTATTACACAATTACATGCTGAAATGCTGCAATAATATACTTAGTTTTTAATAGTTTAATTTACACATTAACTACTCACAGCTATTTTGTTTGTGTAGAAAGTAAATTGATGTAACAATGAAAAATGTAAAAGCATTTTAGCATTAGGCTTTAACATAACAATTGTGTGTGTGCCTGAATATTTTTCTTTATTAAAAATATTCTATGCAACTCTCACAATATATTCTAACACTTAAGTATGGCTACTTTCTATTTACATTTTAATATGCTAAAATGCTACAGAATGGCCTTGCATGCATTTATTCTGTTGACCTAAAAACACTATTTTGTCAGATTATCGATTACTCAAAATAATCCATTAAGAAGCAAGTGGCATCTCCAGGCATTAACATAAAATAAGTGATCATCGCATTTGTTTGGAGCCCAGTTTTGAAGCCTTGCCATGAGGAACATCTGTGTGATTGGCTAGTGTGCCTAGTGATGTCAAAAACTGAGCAGAGGACTATAGATGCAGCCAGATTAAATCATTACGATATTTCTATCAAATCCAATAATATTAGATATTCTGAAGAGCCTTACTAATGCCTCTATAAACTCCCGCTGCTTATCTTTCATCTGTTTAATCTGCAAAATGCATTGATCATAAACAGCAAAGACTATATACTGGATTAAAGAAATCCAACCATTAAACCACATGAATACAGCTGGGCATACAACCTAGTGTCTGTAGCACATTTCAATAACGAATACAGGAAAATATGGATATTATATGTATACAAGTTATACTGCCATTGAAAAATAATGCTGTAAATATCTTGGTTTGAGGAAAAAATAGCAGCAATTGCAAAGTTAGTGACATTAAAACTATAAAAGATATTTAAAAGTGCAAAAAATGTCCCCGAAAGAAATGCATATTTTTACTGTGAAAAGTTTCAATCAATAAAAGATTAAAAAGATTTAATCAATAAAATTATTTCTGAAAACTGACGGCTCTTGAAAATTCAGCTTTACCATGAATAGAATAAATTACATTTGAAAATACAATAAAATTGAATAAATGTAATATTTTACAGCATTCCTGTTTTTACTGAATCAAGTACTAACCCCAAATTTATGAACGGTATTGTGCATATCAAATATCAAAAGTCATAGTGCTTCAACACTACATAAGCAACTCTAAAAAAGCACCTGATCTGCTCTGATCACCTCTCCTCAGGTAACTGCTGACAACAGCAACCGATCTGCTTGCTTCTACGAACCTGATTATTGTTTCAGCAGCTCGCCGCTGCATTATTTAGTGCCATCTCCCCCCGTGATTAAAGCGAAAGTTCAAAGCCATGCTAATGAAGCCATGAGCTTGCAGACAGGGCTGAGATAAAATAAGCCCAGCAGCCTCTGAGGACGAGACCCACGCCACTCTCTAATTGATTTCTCCTTCCTGTGGAAGCTGTCCCTCATATTAAAGTGGAGCATCTGTGCAGTTCTGGCCTGTCAGAGCTGATGAGTGCACTGATTAGCTAAAGCACCAGGTTCGCAGATGACCTTTTTTGAGGATACGAGTGGAGGGGAATGATGATGATAATAGTGATATCGCAGAGGAAGAGAACTTTTAAGGACAGAACATATTCAACAGCATTCAGTTACATCCCCTAGAGCATTGTGGGCTTTCTCATTGGAAATATTAAGCTCGGACTGGTTGAATTGCTCCTGTAAGGTCATTTTTAGGTTAGAAAGGATATCTAAAACAAGAAACGGATCAGCACTGAGACAGTCTCCAGCAGAGATCAGAGCACAACAAACCTTTTGCAATCCACAGGAAATTACCTATGAGTACAGCATGTTTCACTTTTGTCTTCTGTGCTGCATTATGCTTATTAATATAATAAAACAGTTCTCATACCACTACAAGAAATAATATATAATACAAAACACACTCTCATTCAAAAGTTTGGGGTCAGTTAGATATTACTTAAAGAAAATAATACTTTATTTCAGCAAGGACACATAAAACTGGTCAAAAGCGACAGTAAGACAAGATTGACCAGAATAACTTTTAGATACTATAGCTGTCTATTCATCAATGAATCATGAAAAGGCAAAGTGAACCATAATGTATGTAGTTTCATTAATAAAAAAGCAAAAATAAGGCTTCCATCATAAAACATGAAAGCAATAAAGAGTTATTTTAAATTGATATTCTGCTAATCAAAAGCCTAGCAAAATTATTGCAAGACATATTTTTATGTATAATGTATAACTGTATTATATGACTAGTGTACACAACAAACTGTTAAATACTTATTCTAGGTAGCTGAAAAAAGTTTCAAAACCACTGAACAACTTTCTTAAAAAAAAAATAATAATAATAATAATTAATTAATAAATAAATACTTGAAGTGTAAAAGTGGCACTTTACTGTCATTCGGGTTGATGTTTTAAGCCCTTTGAGTTGGGTAAGTTTTCATCTGCTTCAACAAAGAGCAATGCAGAATCCTTCAACCAGCTGGAATTGCAACAGCTAATTGTTGTCAAATCTCCAAACCGGCTCAACATGACAAATCTTTTTAAGCTCGACTGTGATTTAGGTTTTGGCTCTGATGCAAAATAATGAGGTCGTGTCAGATTTAATCAGCGGGATACGTACATTCTGTAAAGTGTCCTGAAACTGGGATAGCGAGGAAAGCTGGGACTCTGAGTGATACAGGGACAGCCCTTTCCGAAGTGTCTTCAGATCTCCCATGTTCCCCTGCTGTGGAGAGAAGCAGATATGTGTCAAACACAGATTTTTTAAAATAATTAGAAGGATTAACAGACAAATCAGACACAAAAATGCTCCAGATCCCTAGATGAATCAATATGAAACAGGGATCAAATTTACAGTACTGTACACTATTGTTTAAGCGTTTGTGATCAGTATTTTTTATATGAACCAGAGCTCTTTGGGTCACTGCTCTTTAACACAAAATAACCACCAGCTAAAGCAACTCAGAGAAAATGTATTTTCAAAGAGCATGAATGTGAATGATTGCCACAGGAAATGTCATTAAATACCAGATTGTGTTTTTATAATATGTCCAACCTATTAGAATTTGTATGTGCATAGCAATAAAAAAAAAATCATATAAATCATGAATAATACCCACTCCATAAATATGTTTATTTAAGATATGAGTTTACAGATCATCTCTAAGTAAATGTTTTGCAAACAACACTGTTTCGAGAGGAACGTGGGACGAGTAATCACGCACGGCTGGCAGCCCGTTTCCTAATCATCCCTCGTTTATTCGCACCCAATCAAATCATTTCCCCTTCTCTATAAATTCTCCCATCTTTCATTTCACCATATCTCGCTTTCGTGCATCCCTCCTCCACCATTTCCACTTAAATTCACGCCTTTCGGGGGGGAGCCCCGAGGTTGATAGAGCCCTTGCCCACGCCAGGGCTCTATCCATTAGGGTTCGAAATTCGCCGTTCTCCCGGTTCGTTCCCCAGACAGCACGCCAAATTTGCTTTATTAATTGGAAAGCGTGAACTCTTGGAAATGTGGAAAAAGTGATGGAAATCCATCCGTGACACTAGAAGGATCCAAGACTGGGTGTGTGATTACAAGATAGTAAAGTATCAAACCCATTAACCCCCTAGTAGTCTCTCTGAACGCTAGTTGGTTGAGGATTAATGTCTTGTGGTTCACCAATATGGGCCGTATACCATACCATATCATGCTGATTCAATATCTCTAAATTCAATTGCTGATAACTTCATCAAACATCAGCTAATCATTACAAGCCTCTGAGTTGTTAATATGACTTAATTTGTAATAATGAGTGGTCATACACTGGCAACACAGAAACTGTCCAGACAGATTTACTTCCACTTGCTTTACTCCAGATTTTTGGCATGAGCCGGACAGTCGCTGAGGGACCCAGAGAGCATTAACACAGCCACAGCGTTTATAAATACAGCTGCTGCCTGACCTCATCTTACCATCTCCTCTGGTCTTCAGTGTTGATCAAGAAAACATTTAAACACTTAAAAGTGACAGTACTGCAACTCTTACTGTTTTTTATCGGAAGCACATAAACCAAAACAATGATCGAGCTCATCTATATGCTTTTGCAAAATGCATTCAATGGGACTTAAAAATAAAGATCTAGCTATCCAAGCAGAAGGAAACCACAAGAACACCTTGCTGTCTTCTATCATTATGGGCATAAACCTGAAAAACAACATTCGTAATGGAGCAGAATGTGCTGGCTTCAACATTTCTCACTACAGGATGATAACAAAACCCCTGCAAAAAACGTTTGCGAATGAAAAATAGATAGCGGATGGCACGTGATATTATTTCCTGAGTGGTGATATGAGAAGAGGCTAAAAGGTAAAAGAAAGCAAAGCAGAAAGCTCTGAAGCTGAGATGTAATGTCAGTCACGCTTCATAAATAATGAACTAAGAAATTTGGCCAAAAGGCACCTGTCTACAAACTGTCACCGCCGCATATTTGAGTGTCACAGCCATAAAATACCTTCTAAACAAGAGAAACCTTGTAAAAGGTCATGGCCCTTCCTACTTTCATATCATTCTAAAACAGACAAAAAATGTAAATCTCTACACAACGAGGAAAGAATGAATTTCCTCCATAGTAAAAGCATCTGTGTGTGATTATCCCCATTTTGGCTTTCTTGTCCCATAAGTTGATGGCTGTTGTGTGCAAACAGCGCACAAAGGGATTACTGGAGCTTAATCGAGGTTATGAACTTTTCAGGGAAGAAGGGTTGTTACGAAACTATTCTGTCTGCGTGTATACGTTGCGCAATTATCCATGTGTATTTATAAAAACTCTCCCAAGAAAACAGTACCCGATTGTACTGAAGGGTCTCAAATGAGAAATCTCATATATCTGAATATATATACATAAGTGTGTGTGTGTGTGTGTGTGTGTTCAACAAAGAGGCAACACACACACAAACATATACATACATATCTCAAACATCCAAACACAAATGTTTTTGTTTACATATGTTTATGTGTACTGTATATATTTATTATGTATTTATAGTCACACACATACAGTATATATTTAGAAAAAAATATGTTTATACATTTAGATATTCATATTCTTATATTTTATTATAATATAAATAAATAAAATATTTTTTTAAATATATACAATTAATTGTTTGATATACAGTATATATATATATATATGTTTATATAGTATATATATAACTGTTTATATATATAAACAGCAAAGACATTTAAAATTTTATAGATTATATAGATTATATCAAAAACATAAAACATCTTGAAATGATAATAGTTTCTTCAGGTAACACATGATTCAATGAAAAACCTATTATTACTTAATTGTTATTTATTATTATAACGGCCCCTTTAAAAATAAAAGTTTCTCAAACCTTTTGAATTACACAACTCACTTAAAGGTGAAAAAAGGAGGGAGTGAAATGAATTCCCTTCTGCTTGCAGTGTTGGAGCATGCATAATTGAACACAGGTTTGACCTCATGAATGAGATCTTTGGCTTGCACTGATGACCTGCAGGTAACAACATTCTTCTCCTCTTAAGCCTGACATTACACAGCTAAATGCAGCTTGCTATGTGGTTCACTACCTGCGTGAGGAATACAGCGATAAAAAAGTTCCTTCAGCTAAAAGCCATGTAAATAAAACACTCATATTTCCTAATGTAACAGAAAGAATGCTTTTCTTGAACAATAATAATACCCAGAACAAAGTACACAATACTTGCATATTCTGCGACATCTTTCATTAAAGCATTGAGTTATCGATGGAGGCAATAACAGGAAAACTAGGCTTCATTCATCAACAGAGAATGAAATATATGAAGAAGTAGCATTAGAATATCAGAGATGAGCGTATGCAATTATACTGACAGCAACTAGTTGCCTGCACCGTCTAAATATATTGAGATGGATGTGCTATCTTTGACTATAAATCTGGGCTCAGAAATGGGAGATGAAGACTGTCTGAAAGAGAAAATTGTTAGTGACAGATCTGTATCTTTGTCTCATATAACTGTCAGAGCTCCAGGGCCTTTTTGTTCAAAGCTCTGACAGTGTCATAATAAGAAATCAGAGTCCAATTTCAGCATCAAAGCCTTGAGAGTCAGATAGAGTTATATGTGTAAGTCGTAGTGCAATGACATGCATTAAAGCAACAGTTCGCCCACAAATGAAAATGTACTCAGGCTTTCCAGTTTGTTTCTGCATCAGAGCAGATTTGGAGAAATCTCTTGTTCACCAATGGATCCTTTGCAGTGAATGGGTGCCGTCAGAATGAGAGTTCAAACAGCTGATAAAAACATCACAATAATCCTCACGTAATCCACACGTCTTCAGTCTATCAATCAATGTCATGTGAAAAACTACATCATTGTAAAAAAAAAAAAAAAAATCCATTAAGGTGTTTTAACTTAAAACCACTTCTGGAAAAATACTAGTTCTTAGAAAGCATTCATTTTACATCAAAAATCACCAACATGTTTGGTTAAAATTGGACTGTTCTGGCTTGTAAATGCTCCGTGATCTATGTATATATCTCTCCTGATTCAGAAGAGTCAGCTTTTTCACAGTTCAGCAGTTACATGACTAATGTTCACTCTCTTTAAACCCTTGAAATTCTACTGTCTTGATATGTATATTATAAGAAAATGACTCAGTTATGATTGGTTGACCTCTGAATGCTGAACTATTACTTACTATCACATTACCAGAAGAGTTTAAGATCTAAAGTCTTACCTGGGATAACAATTGCTTGTTGTCATCCTCTAAAATCCGGACTTTAGTCTCAAGTTGGCGGATGTAGCTTGAAGATGAATCTGCAGAAAGAATAGAGGAGAAAAAAAAATTGTAGAATATATCTCATATGAACTCTAATTTAACAGTTTGGGCCAGGAGCATTTAAAAAAATAAATGTATGGTGTATTTATTAGATCAAAAATACAGTAAAATATTAATGTTGTGAAATTACTTAAAATAATTCAGAATAAGTCTAGTGTTGATTTGGTGCTCAAGAAATTGTATTATTATTATTATCAATGCTGCTTAATATTTTTGTGGAATTTCACATTTTTTTGATAAATAGAAATTTTAGAATTTTTCAAAAAATCATGCAAAAGTTTCATGCATCCTTGAGAAATAAAACTATTCATTGCATATATATGCATTCCTCTTATTTACAATAAATCCTTTGAGATCAGGACAGTTAATAGAGTCAAGATGATCAGCACTTCTGTGTGGCCCCTAATTTTTTTAGCCTGTGTGATTTTTTTTGGCCCTACTCAAGTTTCTCTAAACATAATTTCTTATGTTATGAAAACCATTTTACTGTGAAAACTCCCTAAAAGTGATTTAGTAATCCCGGAATCTGAGTCATTTTGAAATAGTGCTGCTTTCTATTAAGCGCTGACATATAATACCATATCCCAGAATGCACTGCGGCTAACATAAGTTAAATAAAAGACATCTGTCAAAGCAAAAGAAAGACGCTCAAAGACGAACGTTTTGCACAGTTCACATCCTACATGATCACATAAAGGCTCATACTTTAAAGAGCTCATTTAGACAACAAAGAAATCTCAAATCAGGAAATCTACACTGCCTTTGACACACACAAGCCGCTTTCATTTAAGCCATCTGACATTTGTCTCCAACAGAATCAGACGTCAAAGAAAATAAAAGCAAGGGTAAAAGCAAACTGACTTCAGGTCTGTGTATTAAAACCCAATCAGGATTAAAACAAGTTTTGGAGTAGTAGTAGAGGAGGATCCTGAAGTGTTCAGTCTTGTATGTATGCCACATTCCCAGCATGCCTTTCATGACCTTTTGGTGATAAAGGGCCTGCCAGCTTGTGTATAGCCGCAAAAAGGAGCCGATAGTCTTTTTATTTTATGTAAAAAAAATCCTCAAATATCCCTTACGTACTCAAAACCCTAACGAAACAGACCAAGAGGTGCTAAGTTATGTAAACTTACTCTAGCGATGTGTACAGTCATCTGGCCAATATCGGACCCAGACATAAAAAGAAAGATCTAGTATCAACAAAAAATAAAGAACTTTTTTAAAAAAAAAAAATTATGCATATGCAAAAAAGAAGATAAAGCAGCCTTGAAAAAAAAGGAAACAATTATAAAACAATACTCATGTACACAAACACACACACACAGTGTGTGTCACACGGATGCCTCAATGACAGCAGAATGAATCAGCAAGGATTTTCTTGCTTTTATTCTCTTCTGAAAGACCAAGGGGCCCTTTGGTGACAGAATAGGGACCTCCTGTTTAATACTGTATATAAAAAGTTTTGTATTTTAAGCCTATATATATATAAAAAATATTATATTGTGTACATTGCACCACAATTAAAACAAAAAAATGTATGAACGATTTTTTTTTATATACATTAAACATTTATTGGTTGAAGTTACTTTTTATTTTAAATGACATTTTATACACTACATTTATTTCATACACATTTATACACTACTGTACTTCAAGTTTTGAGACTTTTAGATTTAAAAGCTTTTAAGAAAATGAATGTGGATGCACTGAATTGATCAAAAATTATAATAAAGTTATTTATAATATTACAGAAATGTTTTATTTCAACTAATGCTCTTTTGAAATTTCTATTCGTCAAAGAATATGAAAACAGTATTTTTTCCACAAACAAAAACAACAAGCTGTTTTTTTTTGTTTTGTTTTTTTTACGAAAAGCTTTCTTGAGCACCAAATTAGTATATCAAAACAAAAATTAGTTTGAGATTTGTCTCACATGTTTCTGCTTACACTATCACTGATAGCCTTCACAAATATGTTAACAACATCAGTCAAGGATGGGCTGCCCTACCCTTTGAAATGAGATTCAAAGGTTTATCTCCTATGCCCTTTGAACCCAGAACCAATAAACCATGGCCAATCTTCCAATCAATCATCTTATGCTCTCCCGGCCATTTTGTGTTTCATCACAGAGAAATCAATGATCACCACCAGATGTCACTGCAGCCTCTTACTTGCTTACAGCATCTGATGATCCCTTAATTAGGAGCCCCAAACCATTTTGCTTTTTATTCATCTCTGACAATAATACATGCATGAAGATGGCTGTTTGAAAAGTAATTTAATTTTTAACAACTCTGGGATAGACACGTTTATGGGCCCACCAGAACCATAGAGGTAGGCAGAGGTCCTGCTTCGTTAATCCTCTTTGCCAATCCTTGTGACCCTATAATCTAACTACAGTACATCTGATCACCTGACACACGGCCAAGCTGATTAGCGAGGCTGTCCACAAAGCCTGACTGGTTCAGCCACATACATAACCCCCGCCTCAACCCACCTCTGGCGTTCCCCACCGCTGACCAGAGAAAGACGGAGCGGAACGCTACACTCCCTCCCGCTCCATTCACAGCCGGAGAGTCTTTTATCTCCGCAGGGTTGCACTGCAGCAGGAACTCTTTGAACATGCGAGAAAAATAGTTTTCTACACCCCTCTGTAATGTTTTGTTGGGTAACCCACAGAAATGAGGCATACGCCCAGATCTGAATACAGCCATTATCAGCATTGAGAATTAATAGAGAATTGTACAAGCTTTCAATTGTTGACTGAACGAAGGAAGGGGATTATGAAAGGAACTTATTAAACACATATGCAGCCACTTTCAAAACGGACGAAAATAAACGCCCCTGGGTTATCAGACACAAAGTTAAGGACAGACCACTCTGCTCAATTAGACAGTCTCTGCTGCTCTATGCACACAAGCGCTGTAGGCTCTCACACAGAGCAAGCAACTGAAGTCTAACAAGCTGTCCTACTGTGTCTTTACAGAAACTAAGAGAAACACGTGTTTGCGGCAGTGCCAGGTCTATCTGCTATCGTGCTGGCAACATCTCAGGGTGCGCTTGACTTAATTGGAGAGACACTGTGATGTGGAATAGCCTCAGAGAAAGCCTCCCTCTGTCTTATCTGATCCTGTCATAGTAGTGACCCACTTGTAGTGCCATGTTTTTAGTCTTTCTGTCGAGTCTGTCCGCTTGAGATGTGGTCTGTGTTTTGAAAATCAATTTATAAAATTTTCTGTTAACTGAAAACAAAAATAAAACCCAGCATAACTAGATTTTTAATTTTTTTTTTTTAACTTAGAAATAATGGTTTTAAGTTTTAGTTTTCAACACTTGGTAAAATAAAATAAATACAATTAAATAAATTAAATTAACTAAGTTAAACTAAATTAAATTAATTTGAATTTAAAATTAATAAATTTAAATAAATTTTGAACAGCCCACCTGAAAAATGTAACCATCGGGTATATTTAAAAAATTACCATATTGGAAATAAATTAGAAAATTTCATATAGTGGAACTGTTTGGTACTGCACCCAAACAAAACTGATTTGGAACATAATCTTTTCACAGTTTTAGTCTAAAATGTGTTTTGGGAAATATATATTCACATAAAAAAATTGTAGATTTTGTGCTTTTTTTATAATAATTTTTCTGCCAAGGGTCCTCCCTAAAAAGAAATGTGCTAGATGTGCTAGACCCACAGAAATACAAAATATTAAAAAAACAACAAAAATTAAATTAAAATAACTAAAACCAAAACTGTCAGTTTACATTCATTCATCTAGCAGACGCTTTTATCCAAAGCGACGTACAGGTGGGGAAAACAGCAAGCAATTAGTCCTAAAGAGGGAAAAAACAACTTAAGAAGTGCTCATTATACCATGTAACAGGCCATGTTCAGATAAGTGCAGGCTAGAAAGGGAAAGAAAGGATAGGTTTAAGATATTTTTTTTTTTGACACTATTTGATGTCAAATAGTGTTGAAAGAGATGGGTTCTCAGCAGTCGTTTGAAAGTTGTAAGGGAGTTGGCATTTCGGATAGTGATGGGAAAATCATTCCACCAGCCAGGAACGGTGTAAGAGAATGTTCTGGAAAGAGATTTTGTGCCTCTTTGTGATGGTACTGCTCACTGGCAGATCCCAGACTTCTGGAGGGAGTGTAGAGTGGTAGCAGTGAGTGGGGGTAAGAGGGATACTCAAATGGGAAATTTGAGCTTGAATTTGGCTTGACATATAGGTACCCTTAACTTTCATCCACAATTTCCTGTTCTCTCTCAACTATAAATCAATAAATGTCACCGGTGAGGCTCAGGACAAGTCAAACCTGGGTCACACTCCCCGTCTACTTACTATCAAAATAAGTACAAAAAAAATTATCTGGATTACAGTCCAAAAACAGATACTGTAGTAACCTCCATTCTGCAGGTTGGCCCAAACTTTAACCCTATCCATTTGATAGAAGCCATTACATTCTCACAGGAGTTTCCACAGAATGAACGTTACCATATAGCCATTACAGACAATAATGCCAAGAAATAGAAATAAAAAAGGACAAAGCATGTGTTCTTTACAGGTTGGACAAAGATTAGCAAGCAATGACCGAATGGACCTCAGAGGCGAATAACTCTGAGGACTTTGATCTCCGGCACACACTGGTTACATAACTTACGTAATCTTAGTCTTGTGATGTCTGGAAGATATTAGAGTACGGGTGTGGACGAGACATGTTCAGTGCCAACTTTTGCAGTTCTTGATTTGCACACAGCCACCCAGGCAGGTTGACTGCTGGAATCAATAAAAAGCTCATTAGCTTTTCCAGTTGACCCCACATTCGACTCATACATAAAGTACCACTCTACAAAAACAACTGTACACCCCTCCCACCATCCATGGGTGTACAAGTCCCCGAGCAGCACGGGGAAATAAGCTTCGGTAGGACGGAGGCCCAGGAATGATTTCAATTACTGCAAGATGTGGAAATAGGGCTAGCCAAACAGCGAGGCATTGTTCCACACCGCTGTGGTCCGGCTCGCTGGTGTTAAGCATTTCCCCATGAAACCTGAAGCGGGTTGATATTCAAAGGGGCCTGGATATAGTTCGCCCCGCAACAAAAACATCGATCCCCTCTAGCAAGAGTTAAAGGAACTAAATTTGTTTCTCAGGTAACGATTGCTACAGAGTTTCTCATAAGCATGGAAAAATTGTAAATAATCTGTATGAGAGATGATCTGACAGAATTATGAAGGTGAAAATCATCAACTTTCATCATCGAAATGTATGTGTAACTCAAAAGCTCTAACAGAAAAGCTAATTAGACAATAAAGTAAATAAATAAATAAATAAAATAATAAAATAAATCTTTTTATGTCAGTATAAATCTTAAAAAGATATTATAAACAAAACATTTATAATAAAACTATACCTTTTTATTTATTTTATTAATTTAAAATAGCTAACTAACACAATAAAAACATAACATAATAAAAAACATGAGTTATCTGCTTTTGCAAATGAACTCTTCATATGAAATACCATATCTATATGCTATCTAACGTTCCCTACAGTGACTAGATAAGAGTGTATTCAGAGATACAGTGTCCCTGCTGGTCCTACAAACTACTGATGACACATGTCCACTCCATCAGAAATTATCCAACCATAAATGATACGAAATTGTGCAGAACCACTATTCAAAGAGCTCATAATAGAAAATATAACCTTTCAGTCGTCAATGAGCCCGACCAAATTACAGCAAAGTCAAGGCCGACTCATTATTCAAAGCAATTGCCAATGACAAGTAGAGAATTAAACAGTCTGCTTCCTGTAAAACAACCTTGGCACCGATAGGCAGGAAGCTCTGGCGCAGGTATCCAGTTCAGATTGCGCAAGCTCAGCAGGGAGAGCAGCTCACACATTAACAATCATGAGATGTGCTGATTTCAGTCATTAACTGTGTTATGAAACAGGCTCCTGTCCTGGCCCTCTGGGCACATCTGCAGCACTGCTGTCAGGGCAAATACAGAGACGTGAGCTGCAGTGACAGCGATGAAACTACAGGGCATTAAATGCACAGTGGAGGAATGTTCAGACTAATACTAATGCCAAAGCACATCGTATCACTCACACACCGCTCTGTTTTTAGGTTCCAAAGGTATTACAGGTGTGATGCTTATTTGGCAAAATTCTGAAGCAGCATCACATAAATATACTCTCCAGAGAATCCCAGAATGCATTGAGACAAGTTAAGCAAAAACACACACACACACACAAAACAAAAGATCCAAGATGGCAGACAAACTAGGAAAATGTAATAATATTGTCAGAAGTTTGTTTATGCTGAAGTTTTTATGAATTTTTATTTA
>JAUMHP010000072.1:5737074-5816440 GCA_032361065.1 Enteromius trimaculatus | reverse complement strand
AACAATGCAGATTTATTTTCACAGCCACCTTTGCTCAGATTTACCAAGGGTGCAAATATTAGTGGAGGGCACTGTATATATATATATATGTATATGTGTGTGTGTATTCAGTATATTTCTAGACAGTATTGTACTGTTTTTGTCATGCTCAGTTAAAAAGTAATCTTTGTATAGTTATATATTATAAAACCTCTCTTCATTGTGCTGTTTTCTTGCCAAGCACCGATGTTTATGCATCTGCTGCAGTTCTGTACGACTCTGACTTGAAATGCTACATTTGTTAAGCCTCAAATTGATTTAAACATATTTGATTAATTTCCTTGTCATTTGTCATGCCGATCTGTCTGTCAGAGCGAGAGAAGAGGAGGAGAGAGTGACTGCTTTTGGAAACAGCCATGAAACAGCCATGCCAATCAATTGGACAAGGACAAGTTGGTTGAATAATAATGTTAATAATTACAACACAAGTCTAGGGAATCCCTGATTTGCCATGACTCTCTCATTGAGCTATCTTCCACAGAGACTCCTGCGTTACAATAATTAAGAGGACCATTCCACTCTTTCTCTTCGTTTTCTGCAATTCCCTCTGGATCAGGTACAAGTCCAAAAAAAGAGAGTGAGAGAGAAGGAGAGAGAGAGAGAGAGAGAGAGAGAGAGAGAGAGAGAGAGAGAGAGAGAGAGAGAAAGAAAGAAAGAAAAAAGTACAAAGATTCCACACCTCTCTCCAAGTTCTATTTAGCAGTTTGAATTCGCCCCCTCCCCGTCCGACAGTCAAATCTCGGGCCGTCACTTGAAGCCCGGTGGGGGATTTTGTGGGAAAGAATAGCCATGTTGATCTTGAAGTCTTAAGTCTCAGCGTACCTGTCAACACTCCGGCTCAGCAGCGAAGACTGTGGCTTAAGTCACTTGAAGTTGCCTTTTAATGAGAGGGGAGGTCTGCGCACGCTGTCAGACTGAGCCGAAATAATTCCATACCTTCTGAATAACCCAAGCGTGTCTTTTAATCCTGCTGCTGTTTATGTAATGGAAATAAGCAGGAACAGGTTAATGAGAGGGTGAGCTCTGGCCCGCACACACACACACTGGATCTGGTAGTCTATGAACATGAAGGTGATGTGTGCATGTGTGTGTGTACTAAAGGCTCAATGCACCTCTCCCCTTAAACATATTCTAATCAAGATGATTAGAATAGAACATTTGGCATTTCATTATAGCAGATGATGTAATTTCCTGTTTCCTCTAACTCACACAAAAAAGATTCTAATTTATATTTTTTACAACCCATACGTATTTTTGTCATTGTTGTTGTTGTTTTTTGAATTTGAAACACTTTTTACCAAAAAGGCAAATGTGACCTTTATCTTTATTTTTATTTTAACGTGTATGTACTTTTTGTAGACCGTAAGAAAAAGGAAATTATGGCATGAGAGGAAGAGAATAGATCTGACATCCCTCTACTTCACATAAGAATGCATTTAAAAACTCTTTAAATATTTATTTAAACATCAATTATGATCTTTATTTAATAATTTACATTTCACACACACACACACACACACAAACAATTATATATAATTCCATATAATTATATGTGTGTGTCTGACCTGTAGTTTAAATGATTTAAATGACTTATTCCCCTAGTTTTGTACTTGATTCTTGGAAATTTACAGGAAAATGTAAAGAGAATCTTTTTTTTTTTATTCCTCTTTCAATTCTCCTTCCCTTCCATCTCTCATTCCCTCTGTATTTTTTTCTTTCCTGCTTTTTCCTCCCTCCCTTACTCGATCTCTTCTTTTCTTTCAGTGGGAATAATCCCCCCTACAGGAGACTTCAAAGAGCAGGCCAAGCAGGGACAGGCTTAATTACCCGCCTGCCTTAAAACTGATGCCAAATCAAAACTTGCTCTGGTCCATCTCTGTCCTGCCTTGGCAGGGCTAATTGTGGCCTTGGATTCTATTTTGGGGAGTTTTTTTTTAAAAAAAGGAAAAAGTCACAATTAAATCAAAACGAGAAATATGTGGGCGGCACATCACACATCATGTACTTTATATAGTTCTGCAGGTCCTGCCTGATTGATGTGAATTTTGGAGCTATTTCAGAGTACCATAGTCATTTTTTATTGCAGTGTTTGCTTTGTGCTTAATAACACCTCGGTGCTAACACAGGCTGTGTATATATCGAGGGTGTTTTATTTGGCCGGTCCAAAAAAGGACACTATACTTTTTTCCATGTTTTAAATTTTACACAGGGGGTAATCCACCCCCTTTTTTAAGCGAGTGAAGTTTTAAACCTCCCTGGGATGTGCCGCGAGGTTTCGATGGTTGGCCGAGGGAGAGCATTACGTCGGGGTATTTAACACCGTGGAGAGTTGGATACGAGGGGGCTTAATGATGCCGTAGCAGTCGGGATGAGCGCTAATTCACCGCCCAGGGCCCGCGACGGATGGGGCACCTGCAGAGCCTGCCATCAGTCAGCTTACCCACCCTCGACAGGTCCCGGGAGGGGCTTCATATCCCTCCGACTCATGGAGCTCTGCCACTCTCCACAAAATGGCCTCGTAATGACAGACGAGGGCGTGAGGTAGTTTGCATCTTTTTGTTTTTCTTTTCATCATTCTGACTAAACGCAGTCTCACTTGTCACCCTCCGAAAACTGTTTGCAACTAAAAACACATCATAAGAATTTTAAACACAAACAAATATGTTTATGTGCGCTAAAAAGTCTTGCGTTCCCTTAAGATTTGCCACACGACAAGAACATGCCCGGGAGCCAATTATGTTTAGATTGCAGTAGCGTTATAGCATTGTGTGTCGCTTTAATCTGTATGCGATGTGGTTGAAAATAATGTGACATTTCCCTGTATGGCCCCACCTACTCGTGTTTTCATGTCAGTTACGTATAAAAGGTTTTATTATATAACAAATGTAAACATTATTAAGAGTCGTGAAATGTAAAAGAAAGAGTAAACAGCAGTAAAAATTCTTGTTTTTTTATTCAAGACCTGCATACCAAAGTTGCCTCAGTCCAAACAAGGGGCATCAGCGTCTAATGCTTGGAAGAAATACGGGAGAAAAAAAAAAAAAAACTAAAACATACACAGAAGGGCGGCCTTTTCAAAAACAACACAAGTGAACATAATTGTCAGTTTGAGATGAACGTACTGTATAAATGAGTGGATAAACAGTCGTAACGAGTTCTCTGACCTCCACAGAGTGCCACATCTTTTTTTTTTTTTAGATGCAGATACCAGAAGCTAATCCATTCTGGGAAAGGTTTTGAAAGTATACATGGTGGGTCAGGTTGATTGATTCGTGTCTGTGTGAGTGTGGTCAGTTTTAGTAGCTCTTGATGACTTTAATTGCAGCCTTTGGTTGGAGGCAAAAGGCTTTGATGTGAATTGCACACAATTGAAGAGAAGATCATATACAGCGAGGTTTGGCTCGGCGATCCTGTTACCTACACATTCGAGGTCCCCTGTGCCGATTATTTTAGATATTATGAGTGAGCCTGTTTCCCGTGGTGCATGTGTGTGTGTGCAGAGGGAGGGAGACTGAGAGAGACAGACAGAGAGAGAAAGACCTTCCAAACTTTCCAGACCTTTTTCTTTACTTCCTGATCAGAAAATGATGACACAATAATGACTTGGACAGGTAAAACATCTTGTATTTGTGCTCTATTCTTCTCATGCTAAAAGACCTGAACTTTACAGGCCCCAGAAATCAGGTATTACGCCCCACAAATCAGAGGACAGTCGGGGGCTTTGTTTAAAAAAGACAGACTGTTGCAGTGCTAGTCAGAACACACAAATTAAAAATAAAAAAGGAAAAAGATCAAGAAAGAGAGAGAAACAAACCAAAGTCTGGGCAAGCATAGAAAATTATTTACAACCAAGATAAGAGTGAACAAAACATTTACTGTTGTATATGTAGCTACAGTAAAAGGTCAGACAACCTCTTAAACTCATCTGTACATTTTTAATTTCAATTTTCACAATTGTATCCTGCCAATGTGTGTACATATACAGTATATATATATATATACACACACACACACATAAACACATCATAGTGCCTACACATGTATTTCATTCCAGCCATTAAGGAAATCCATTACCGAAGAAGAAACCAGAAAGATACACATGACAGGAACCTCAGTATTTTTCCTGTGATCATCTTTCTATACATAAATGTCGCTGGCCCCATTGCAGTTCTCTTTTAATCAATTTAATCTTTATTTTCTTACACCCAAGGCAGAAAATTACTAAAACTCAAGACTTTTACAGTTACAGTGACAAAACATTTTAAAGACCCACAATTTAAATTGGACTGTAAAATTAAATTTCTTTCCAAAAAAAAAAAAAAAAAAGAAAGAAAAAGAAAAGAAAGAAAAGACGTAAAGAAATAATAATTGGGAGAAAATATTTTTTTCTTTTTATTTCCTTTTTTTTTTTTTTTTTCCTTTTTGTTTTTTGTAAAATGCCCAGGCATTCTCCAATATTACAAATACTGGTATACTTTTACAGTAAACAAGAGAAATGTCATATATATTTTTATATGTATATATATATATATATATTTATATATATATATATACTTAAAATCCCGTCACCAAAAACCAATATACACACGCCACTATGGCATTCAGAGAAACTTTATAAGCAAACTTGGAAAAAAAAGAAAAGAAAAGAATTCTCGTTTGTTTAAAACACACATACACAGAAATATCATTTTACCCTTGTACTTGTTTCAATACTGTAAACGTATTTTAAGACAGAGTGCACTAAACGTTTTACTTTTTTCTTTTTTTTTCTTTTTTCTTTTTTTTTTTTTTACGTTTCTGTAGTTCCTGATTTTTGTCCAGTCTCTTCCTTGACTATTTGTAGCAAAAGAATCATCCATTATTTTCAAGGGACGCAGTCTTGTCCTGAAGTGAAAAATTTTACATATATATATATATTTATATATATTTGTCTATTGTGTGTGTTTTTGTGCAGTTATATGTACATATGCATACATATATACACACATAGACACACATTAGTATTGTGCTGGCTACTTTTCATTTTAGTTCAACTTAGTTCTTTAAGTGACCTACGTATCAGTTTTTATCATTATTCTTTTAGAAGCAGATTAAAACCACATGGACTTAAATTATTATTTTTTTTTTCAATTCTTTGCTTCACAAAAGTGTTGCATTTGTCTTATAAGACAATAAATAGGAAGATCAGTATTCAAGGCACACTCATGTCAAATTGAATGGCAGTACAAAAACTGTCCAAATAAATTAATTTCATTTTTATAGTGCCAGCATTGTGAAAGCCAAGCCTATCAACACTGGCACTTCAATCTCAGATGCTCCCTCTAGCAAGGCCCAATAAATTTGTATTTTAACATAATTTCTTGCTCAGAAGCCGTTTTCGCTATTGTTTTCAAATATGTAAATCAAAATAATAAAGTGCGGGTCAACTGCGAAGAGCTGCGTATGTTTACTTTTCTTTCTCTCTCTCTCTTTCTATTTCATTAGTTTGCTTTGCTCTTTTTAAAACCACGATATTCCCTCGCTTCAATCGTTTGCGCTGGTTAGGGCATCTTGTCGAAAGAAGGCTGTTTAACTGCCAATAAATCAGTTGGATAGAAGAGAAAAGAAAAGGGAAAATTCAGCTGTGCATTCTGTAAGCGTGTTGCTACTTCTGAGAATGCGTTCAACTACACATCACAGGAAGTCCTGAATGAGAAGAAAGAAAGAAAAAAATTGTCTTACTGTTTTAGCACACGCTCAACAGGTCATGACATACACTCTTTACTGTGCAATTGACTAATCTGCATACCTGCTGATGGCTCTGACACACGGGACGTGACCAGATTAACCAGATAAGTCAATATCATACACGTTTTATGACTATAATCAGATTCACTGTGCAGTATAAATTTGTTTCTCAAAATGATTGATAAATATATATATATATGTACAAAAATGCATAGGGCTGTTTCAAGTGATTTAAGAAACATCGTAATAGAATGACAACATTGCTGAAAGTATAATTGAATTCATTCTAATCTAATCTGGTTAAAGTGGTGACTCCGTCTAGAACCTCAGACCCTAATACCCAAAAAAATGAAACAACAGAACTGAACACAAAATAACAATGTTTAGATTTAAATGTCAGTCAACGGAAACAAAACAGTGGTGCTGCCTTGCTTTTGACTTATGTGCTTTTAGGTTTACTAACCCGAATTGGACTGCAAAGATTCTTCTCTCTCTCTCTCTCTCTTTCTCTTCCTGTGTGTGTGTGTGTGTGTGTGTTTATTTAAGTCACTCTCCTAGTGTACGAAAACTGCTTCATCCTCTGGCCTAGACGTCTGTCCTTTTAACTTTTAACTACGATGTAGTATGACAAGCCACTTTTATGGGAAAGATGGAGTTGATTCATGACATTTAGGGGTGGTTGGCAGTGTAATATGAAGTGTGGAGACGGGACGAGGGTTGTGAGCTGAACCAGAGGACCGGACTGCTTTATCAGAGAAGACGGCTGAGATCAGATAGCAGACTTGGCAGAAGTAGCTATGCAGCTCACCCTGAGTTGTTTTAAAGCCGTCTTCCTTCTACTACTATTGTGCTCTTCAGCAAAATCAAAGGGGTTTGATTAAGTGCAGTGTCTATGGAAGGGTGCTGGCAATTAAAATTGACTACTGAGACCTATAACACAATCCATACTATGACTAGCGTTGTCTGAGTCGGCACTAGGTACCGATAAGCAGCTGCCTTCACTTTTCTCTGTCTTTATAGTCTCCTCTCCTTGATTTCGAGTAGACAGAGGCCTTCAGCCCCACAGTTCTCTTTAGATTTACTGTTAGAACTGATATTCAGTGCTACATTCCCAATTAAATTGACATGCTTAAAATCGGTTTGTGCTACAAGGTCTAAGGATTGTTGTCCGCTCATTTTGTGAGTGTGAATAAGCAAAAAAAAAAAGGAAAAAAAAAAGAAAGACAAAGCTTTCTCAATATCAGCTTTCAAAATTTGAAGATTGAACGCGGCTTCTCTTCAAGAAATTACACGTGTAGCTTAAATAATCTACATTGTAAGCAGCGGCCTATGGATTTCTCAAACGATACTCTGTTTTGGTAAAAACAAACAAACAAAAATCTCAGGATGTCTTTTGGGTTTAAACAATATCTCAGCATTTGAAATAAATCATAAAACAATGGAATAAAAAATGAGGAAATAAAAATGAACCTGCACATGCCAAAACAGTTTTTAAAAAATCCAATAAATACAGAAATTATTGCACAGTTAAAGGCTCCATTTAAAATATTGTCTAATGTATCCACTCATAGATATGCGGTCCAATTTAATTTCTCCTTTTTTTTTTTTTTTTTTTTCTCTTTAATGTCTTTATCATTCTCAGATGGCAGTTTCTTAGGACAAAACTAACTCAAACCATTATCTTGATTTAAAAAAAAACAAAACAAAAAAAAACAACAAGAAACAAACAAAACAAAAAAACAGAGTATCCAGCTACCCCTTTTATAATCAAGGAATTGTGAGGCAAAATAGGAAATCTGGCTTAGCTTCTCTCTGCTTGTTCAATTTTGACCTCATTCGTCATCAAATGTTCCCCATGCCACTTTTTCATGTGTTTCTCGAGCGTGCTGTAGACGCTGAAGGGCATTTGGCAAATGTCACAGCGGTACACTTCCTTACCCAGCTGGCCGTGTGTCTTCATGTGGCGGGTGAGCTTGCTGCTCTGGGCGCAGGCGTAGTTGCAAAGCTCACACTTGTAGGGCCTCTCGCCTGTGTGGCTGCGTCTGTGCACTGTCAGATTGCTACAGTTCTTGAACACCTTCCCACAGTACTCACAGGTGTCACTCCTCCGGCTTTCTTTCGAGCTGGGCCGGCCTGGTCCACCCAAGTGTGGGGTGCTGCCTCCGCTAGCGGTACCACTGCGGCCGGAGAGGCCCCCGTCCAGCAGGTCCCCTGGCGGCGTGGAAAAACGCAGACTGCCGTTCTCGGAAGAGTGCTCCGAGGAGGTGGCGAATGGAGATTGTCTGGAATCGGTGAAGCCAAGAAAGGGATCTTTGATGAAGTGGCGGGATGCTGCATAGCCCACTAGCCACTGGGAGTAGACATTTTCAGATGGGATTAGGGGGGCAGGGGGTATGTCCAAATCCTTTTCGATTTTGATCCTCTTGTTGGAGGAGTTGGAGAGGCTGGGGCTAGTGATGGGAGTGGGCTTGCGGGGAAACAGGCCTGAGAAAGAGTCACCCGAGCCACAGTTCCTTCCGTTCACAGTCGCCCGCTCCACTTGGTCCATTTCCCCTGCTACTGAATCATGGTCACCTGTGTCCCTCTGCACTTCTGACATCCTTTTGGAGAACGGAAGCCTTTTCCGATTGTCGACTATTAAGTTATTGTACTGCTGGATGGAGCTGAGCCCTACGTTTTCCACCATCTTGCCCAAAGAGATGTTCTTCTCATCTGACAGTGGCTTTGAACCATTTTCCCTATTCCTACTGAACTCAGAGTCCATGCTGAAGTTTGACTCAGGCCTACTTTCATTTTCTAGTTCCTCCTCTTCTTCCTCTTCCTCCTCCTCTTCATTTTCAGGGCCCATGCCCTCACCTCTAAAATCGCTATCTCTGTTCTTCATAACCTCCCCAGTGACGTCACTAGTGCCTGGCTCGGGTGAACTGGTGGCAGACAGGCCATCGTCAGAACGCCCCGTCATGGAGCCAGACTTGTGCATGTGGGTCTTCATGTGGCGTTTCAGTTTGCTAGCCTGAGAACAGGCATGGTCACACAGTTGGCACTTGTAGGGTTTCTCACCCGTGTGGCTACGCCGATGAACAACCAGATTACTCTGAAACTTGAAGGTCTTGCCACAGAACTCACAGGACTTTGACTTGCCCTGTGTCTGCGGTGGGGTGGTGCTGTTAGGGGGCATTGGAGGTAGCGGAGGGGTGCTCAGAAAGGGCGACTTCGGGCTGGGCTGGAAAGGGTTGGGATTTAGGAGGCGATGCATAGGGTTGGCACGGCTTGGTGACAGCGGTGGAGTGGAGTTGTTGTTTCCAGCGAGCTCTCTAAGTCGGCGGGAGAAATCCATGGACTGGGACTCCATAGCCATGGGTGTCATGCGCATCACTCTCTCAAAGGCACTGGGATGCTGGGAGATTAAACCCATTTCCTCTGCGCTAAGGCGTTCTAGGCGATGGGGATCTAAGTGATGGCGAGGAGGGGGGCTGACAAAGGGAGGCGTATTGGGGAGGCGGTTTTCCACAAAGCCAGGTGGGGGCTCTCGGAGTAGGGGCCCAGTCATCCGTAGGAGGTGGAAGGGGTTGTTGTCCCCTAAAAAGGTGGTTAACGGGGACTGTGGTATGGATTCAGCACCGATGGGGGGAGGAATAGTGATCCGTGGGGTCAGGGAGGTATTCGAGGGGTTGGTCTCCAAGTAGATGCGGATCCCATGCGTGTTCTGAGCGTGTTGCAGAAGGAACCAGGCGTTGGTAAAGGGTTGTTTGCACGTCGTGCATATGTAACTCGAAGGTTCATCTCTACCTGCAACCAAGCAGAAAACAAAAAAGATCTTTATTTAAGTCTGAGTTTAAAACCTTCGCAGGTCACTTCCACAACATTTCTGTCATAACGCTAGAAATTTTGTCTCGTTAAATCACCCACTAAAAGTAGATCTGAGTTGATGAAGAATGAGGCATATGTTTGATTGCATGCTACAAAGAACAATCTTTGAGGTATATGACACTTGGGCTTTGGCCATTTTCTTGCACCCATCAGGCTGTCACACAAACAGGGCAACTCATACTTAACAGAACTGTGTCAAGTGCATTGCCATACTGTTCCATGAAGGCTCGAAGCTGTGGGAGCATTGCATTCCCCATTTCAACTTGCCTTTAATCTTCGCTTTTACAAACGGCTGACTCATTTTAGAAGCATAATGCCAGGCAAGAACACTCTAAACTGGGAAACCCTCCAAGCACTGAGACTTGTCCTAGGATGCCAGAGTAATATGCCACCAAATTGGAGAAGTACAACTTAAACTGTGATTTAGGGGACTCTCATCACTATCAAACAAATAAACTTAAGTCGTCCCCTCAAAGAAACGAATAAAAAATGAGAGAGGAGGGTGTGGGTTGGGGGAAAGGGGGAGCGCACATCAAGATAAATGGTTTCAAATAAAGAGTGAAAACACTGCCTGTGATTTAAGAGGCTGAGGGGAAAAAAAGCACACCGGTGTGAGTGTTAAAGTCTGTGGCATTTAAAACAGCTCAAGGGTATTATTTACTGTTCCATTAAGAATTTCTCAAGATTGTTTTTCTTACTTCCTCTTACGTTTTTACCTTATTCTATAGTTACACTTCCTGGAAAGCCCCCTCCCCCCTTAATGACATCACAGCGAATCAATGCTATACTCTGACAGCAAGTTTGATTACAAAAAAAAAATGGCTCACTAGTGAATTAATTGCACCGATAATTTTTTTTTTTCCGTATTCCACAGTTTAAATCATATAATTAAATACCAGCAAGTGAACGTGTGAAGTCTGCATACACTCTGGGTTCAGGTAAAGTGTGAACAGCATCAGTTCTCGGATCAGAGGATGTGTTAAAAAGTAGCTCCTCTGCTTGGTGCGGCTCTGGAGCTTTAACTATACATGACTAATTGATGCTACAACTTCACTGTTACAACGGTTCCGCCATGCAAAGGGGACTCATTACCATGGCAGCACAAACAAGCCAAGTGTACCGAGTATACAATGAAAAAGGATGCTAAACCATCGCTCCTGTACTCCAGGGGCACTGGTGTAAAAAAAATAAAAATAAAAGATCTACAAAGTCGAAATGGTAATTGTGCACTAGGAAATGAGTTTCATTTATTTATTAAATGAAAGCTTGCTGTTCTGACCTAATGCAGCAATTTAGGGTACGCAGAAAAAACATATGCCGCCGTAATTGTTTGGGTATTTGATTTCTGGCTGTGCTTTGTGTACCTTTATGAGTGTTTTCATGTATATGTATGTGCGCGAGAGCGAGCGACTGCGGAGAGAACAATGGGGCGGCAGTCACACACAGGGCTCGGAGGAGCTGGGACTAGGAAGCCCTCATGGGTGTCTATTTCAATCATGGCCATTGTGAAGGATCAAAAAGAGCAGAGAGAATGAATGGTTAGTATCTGTTCTAGCATTCCTTTACATGGTGCCGAAGAGCAATGCTAAACAGGGAAGTGTGTTTTCATCTGAAAGAAACAGAGACAAGGGATTATATACAGCAATAGCCCGAAGCTTCATCTTATTGGTATACTGAGATGCAATATTTCATCAAGGAATTTGAATGGTAAGCACACAAAAATGTAAATTAGCAAAAAAATGAGTAGTGCCATGCACATATGAAATTTTCAAAAGTGCCACATTAACAACATAAAAAAAAAAAACTTCACAGGTATCATAGCATCCTTTTGCGCTTAGAGAAATATCTTTATCACTAGTTTACACTTCAAGTCCTGTTTGGTGTCTGACCCTGTGCCATTTAATAACTTTTATTTAGATTTTAAATATCAGGTTGATTCGTAATGACCTTTCCTAATATTATAAAATCTGATCATAAGCAAAGGTGATAATATCCTTTAAACATCCTCAAGGAATCGCTTTTTTTCAAGCAATCAGTTGCAGACTGGTGTAAATGCATGCTTAGAACTTAAACATAAAATAATTTACTATATTTGATATCAGTCCCAGTTCTGAAAGATGCATATTTACTACAATAGATAAGTTAAATCTGTTTGCCAATTGAGTTTAAATATCTCATAAGAATTTACAAAAATGAATTATAATGTAATAACTAATATTGTAAACGAGGATCTAAAAAGTTAAATCTAAAAAGTCCATTTAAGATTATTGCATAGACCGTTTAGGACCTCAAACATAAAGCACAAACATTCACTCTCAACAGAACATGAGGCTTAAATCAAAAAGCTTCTGTCAGATGACGTGTGTTAGCTGATATGTATGACACTTAGAAAGAAATGTTCAATCAATGCCCTTTTAAATGTAAAAAAAAACCCTTCAAAGATGAAACATTTACAAGCACTTAAATGCATTTTAAAGGTTCGCTGAGAAAAAAAAAAAAATGCATTCCCCACTAGATGTTATTATGTGGCTGATGTGCATTCATAAGAACATCTGTTTACCTCTACTCTTGTCCTGTAAAGCCTTTGACTTAATTACAGTGGACAGAGCGTAAGCTCCACACAATGGCCATCTTTTTTTCCCCCCAGCCTCTCAAGGCCTACATACATCCATACACGCATAAAACACATGCACACACAATCCTCCAACCTCCTCTTGTTGTTTTATGGCAGATGCTTTCAAAGACTAATGCTCCATGTAAAGGAGGCCTAGAAAACAAGTAGCGTCTGTGTTTACCAGGCACTGTCCTTTTCCACTGTGTGTGTGTGTGTGTGTGTGAGTGAGTGTGTGTGAGAGAGAGAGAACCTTTCTCTATGCTAACTACCGGGGCGTAAAACACGGGCTACTGTACTAGCTGATCCTCTCGCAGACAAACAGAAGTCATCAGGGGGCCGAATGTTCATTTCTGCCCCACAATTAAGACGAATCAATGGCCGCTGCCTGAAATGGTATTTGTGGCCGTGCTGAAGGGACTCGGGCGTGAGTTTATTGAGAAGTGTTCAGCGCCTGCACTCCCGAGGGGATTGGAGTCCGACGCAGATGGCAAATAAAGTATGCAGCCCGAGGCGAGAGCACATTATGCTAATTCTAATGTCAGCTGTACTTTAATATACAGCTCTATTTAATCACCCTATTATTTCACATTTCCATATGAAAAAAGGAAGAGAGAGGCAGAGAGGGGGAGAGAGAGCGGGAGAGAAAGCCTGCATCGCTTCTCTTGCTACAAACACTGCTCAGGTTAGGTGGATGTATCCCCGAATTTTGAGTCGGTATGGGGCGCTATTCACTATCAGGTTCTTGTTTCAACACACGTTTACACCTAAAATAACCATAATGAATAATTTACACCGAATATCTGGAGACACACATTTATAAAAGTAATATTTTACAAAATAATACGTAAATAATAAATGCATTATTACTAATGAAATAATTAATGGTACAGCATTATCTTTATAAACATGCACCTAAAACACACATTCATAAATACATAGAATATAGAATATAAGGCAATATAAAATGAAATCCACTTGTAATGTGATTTCCAAAACAATTATGTAATTTTATTGGATAGTGAGTGAGGCTTTCTTGGGATATGGAATTATTTTAAACTGATTTTCTTTTTAATATTATTAATATTTTTAAAATATCGCATTTTAATATAGCCTATAACACACACACACATACACATAATAATAAAACTAAAATTCACTTTTAAAAAAAATCTTCAGAATAACAATCACCATCAAAACTAAGATCATAAATATAATAGGATTTATAAAAAATAAAAGGTTTTTGTGTCTTAATCTACACGCATAGATATGTACACATTTAACTTTGCAAATACAACAAAATGCATGCAGCTAAATTACCACAAATATACAAGACATGACCTGTATTATAGACTTCCACACAGAGACATTAACTGTTTTTTTTTCTTTTTCTTGTTTCTACGTTGCATTGTTGCAGTGCATTCTGGCAATTCCGATTTCTCTGATTTGGAAATGAAAGGGCCGAATAGCAGCCTGCCCATTCTGCTGATAAGTTTGGAGTGATTAGTTTCTCATGCTGAGCACTGGCTGATTCTATTTTCAATTAGATATTCCCAACGAGGCCCAGCTGCCGGGCGGGAGAGGAGAACGAGGACGGTATTGTGTGAAAGTGTGTGTCATCGGCAGTATCAGTCGTGCATGCAGACCCCAATTCAATTAAAGAGAAATTATCACTAATAACAATCGTGGCTCTTCGCACACACCGACTTAAGCGGCATGCAAATGCCGGGCTTTAAGACACATTAACCGAAAAATAAAAAGATGACAGTTAATAGGTTTCAGCGTCGCACTGAGAGGTACAATGATCCACTTTAGCTTTCATCCTGAAAATGGACAAAAAAAAAAAATTATTCAACATGCATTCGCCGCTTTATTTTACAGTTCACAGTCAGTGACACAAATTTACAGTGGCGATTATTTTGTGGTAGTCGTTAAAAGCAACAAGACCAATGTTTGAGCGTAAATTACACCTGAAGATGAATTCACGAATTCATTGGATTTTGTTGTTTGCACCTTCAATGAGATAAAAAATAAAGCATAAATCATTATATCATTAAAAAAAAAAAGATTTTTGTTTGATTTGGTATATATTGTTAATTACATTATTTGTTTTGAAAGCATAGAGTGATTGTGTGTCTGTATGTGTGCTAGTGAACGAGACACAACCAGATTGTCTTGCGAGGACAAAGGAGCAAAAATCTCCAGGAATTTGAGATTTTTGACACAATAAAGGCGGGTTATAAATTGACAGGGAGGGGGAAGGAAAGGGATATAGCATCTTTTAATGAGGTGCTCATTTGCTGACAGTGGTTTTCACTATAGGGACTTCATTTAGGCTGTCATTAAGTTATTATCTAGCGTAAAGAATTTTGCCGTCCTGTAAGTAGCGTGTTGGGTCTGGAAGCTTTTCTCTCTCTATTAGTGGAAGCGTGCCGCGCTGGCCTGGACGGCTGCCTGTGTTTTGTTTGGCTGTGGTTCACACACAGCTTTGGCAGGGGGCTTCTTGGATGGCTTACAGAGGAAAGAGGGAAAAGCGCGCGCAAGAAAGAAAGGGAGAGCGAGAAACTAGCTCACTCGTGCACGGTAGCTTTTCTGAGCCCACGAGGGAGTCCGGTGTCCCATTTTCGGCATTTACAGTTACGCCATCCAAATTTCCAACAGAAACTACTGTCATAGTACAGTAAAGACAGATCCAGAGAGAGTCACGCCGCTGACCGAGACGCCTTTGAGACATAAGTGCTTCATCATGGCGGTCTGGAAACGTTTTGCAGCTTGAAACAAAAATAAAACGAAGCTGCTGAAAAGTGAAAAATTACTGTAATTGTTAATAAGAACAGGTTAAGGGTACTTGTGTAGAAAACGCATTTAAGAGCACCGTGATGTGCTAAATTTGGCAGCTTGGAATTATAGGTCATTTTTCTAAGAGAGTAACTTTGAAATCACATCCCAGGCTAAAGTGTTTCTTCATTTTCCATACATTTCCAAAAAAAAATTAATTAAATTCAGTACATCTGACGGATTCTCCAAAGCTTAACAGCCTACTTTTATTACGTTTGTTTAGAGTAAGGTGGCATGCTTTTGGGGCCCTGCCTCACGCAAACGCCTTCTAAGACGTCTCTAATAAGCTCCACCTTCATCCCAATCCTAGGCATGCTCTCCTAGACTTTTTTTTTTGTAATATTGATTAAGTGTAGTCTGGTTCTTAATGATAATTTAGAAGGACTAAACTCCACAGGCCTCGGGATGACTATTCTGTCGAATGATTATTAGTGTGGACACCCTGCTCGAAAATTAAGTTAGATTCTCCTCGGATAGATATGCAGAGCGACGCATGTCCCATTAATTAGGACTCAAGCTGCTGTTTTGCGGAGCAGAGACGGGTCTCGTGAAACATGGCGGCAGCCTCATTCAAGCGCGGCGTCTGGCTGCAAAGCACCATGCAGCTGAGTGTAAAGAATCGCCACACGTCTCTATTCAACCAGATGAGCGCATCAAACAGAGACGCAATTGTGAGGCAAAATACTTGTCTATCTGAATCTACGGAGGGAGAGCGAGAGGGGAAAAAAAGAAGCAAATTGGAGCCCCTTGCGAGAACAGGGAAATAATCCATGGATACGTAAACGACACAGCACGTCACCTCACGCTAACCGCTATACGCTAACAAAGCAAGACTCTTGAGATAAAAAACAAAATGAGACTGTAAACACTGGTAGAACTAAGATGATGTTATGGCTGGAGGATTTCGACACTATGGCTAGCCTCCCTTTGAGGAAGGCAGGGTGCGGGATAAGCCTGTAAATGAGGGCCGCGTGCATACAGTAACACTGGTCTCTTCTATGATGAATGCCATTGTACTGTAAGGAAGAGGTGGGTGGTGCAGACAGAGAGGGGAGAAAGAGAGAGAATGAGAGAGCCGCACGGCATTGTGGGTCTCCCCTGCTGTTCCTCCCTGGAGTACTGTGATGTGTGCTCTTCAAAAGGGCTCCTGTCACTGTCACTGCTTCATTTAAAGTCAGACTCCCCTGAATTTGCATCTTGCAACGTCTTACAGGACGTGCCATATGCCGTCCAAAAAAAGACAATGCTCACAAATAAATTGGCATCCCCCCACCCCACCCTACCCCATCTCTCCCCAGCTCAGAAAAACAACATCTGAGGATGCGAGAGGATGTTGTTTTAAAGATGGCACACAACACAATCCAGCCAGCGTTAGTAACAAACCAAACAACAAAACATCACCTCCGATTCGGGGGGTTTAAAAAAAGAGATTTTTTTATAATGACTTCCTTTATACCCGTACAAGGTGTGAGCGGGAAAAGCTGGTTAACACCGTTTCACGGCGCTGATCTGAGAAGAAATATTTGCCGGTGTTAATTTAGCCGGGTTTCCATGTTCCGGAATCCTCTCAGGAGCGCACGCCGGCCCCGAGCGGAGACTTCATACCTCACAGCCCAGTCGGAAAGTGCAATAACGAATAAAAATGCTCATTACCGAATGATTTCAGTTTTCTCTATGATTCAATTTGCAGTAATTACTGTGGCCCGCGCTAATAAAAACTGCTACAAAACGCGAAGGTCAACTACCAGTTAGGCGTGTTCATTTTCATCTCAATGTATTCATCCTCAGCGCCTAATGGCCCAATTTTCTCCCCTCGCTCTTCAATAAATATTGCTGGAATTACAGGTTAAATAGCTAAATTAAATCATGGCTATTATGGTAGGCTGCACCAGTCGGTGAGGGAAACAGGTTTACCTCTAGATCGACAATTGCTGGGGAAGTGCCAATCACTAGACAGTTTACGATTAATGTCAACTGTGTCAAGGCCATCAAATTACAGCATTCATTTCCCGCTCTACACCCTGTGTGCTGTGAAATAAGAGAAACATATGCAAATGCCTTATTATGGCAAAATCAAAAAGGTATTTGTCATGCTCTGACGCAGATTAGGCTTTTAAACAAACTAGAAGCAAGGTAACTTAGGAGAAAACGGCCGAAACATCTGATCCGTTTTTTGAGGAGGAATTGTGTTAAGGTCAAGCTTTTAAGTACTTCGCTCAAAGTTATTAGATTAGCAGAAAAAAGACCAAGACGATGACGGTCGAGATGCGCAGTGAAAGGTTTAATTGCCAGCCACCGGGTCTTGGAGGTGTTTTTTAATTGCTCGGGATGAATTTTGTTCCATCTGATTACCCAGCATACTCTAATGACCAGGGCTACTTATGACAACTGCAAGAGGTGCAGGCGGATATTGAAGCTGGGAGGTAATTTGTGTAATGACTGCAGAGACCGAGAGTGGAGAGCAACTGATTTGGTACCTTCATTCATCCCGGGCTTCCTGACTGGAGCACTAGGCAGTCTGTTTGTGAAGAGTCCCCCTCATTATCCGTCCTCTCGCCCCTTAACGTTTAATTAATATCTTAACCTTTGGAGTTATTTTGGGAGACTCTGCCTTTTCATGCTGGAGATGAGCAAAGGGAAGAAGGAGAAAAAAATTGGTCACATGGGACTGCAAATCCCACTTCAAAACTGGACATCCTGTTAACCAGGACTTACTCAGATAACCTTGGAATTTCCCGAGCGTTAGAAGTCTCCCTTTCTGAGCCGGAGTCATCTCTCTTTGAACTGCCTGGAGTTTTTCACACACTGGAGTTCTTAAATTATTAAGGTCGAGATTATATTCCTTGTATTTCATGGTACCTGCAGACTAGGCGGATTGAGTTCCTGCTAACAGACTGACTCTCTCAAGCGCTTTGCTGTGTTGACGTCTTTCTGTGAGAGGGCTAGAAAACAAGAAACAGAGAGGAGAACACAAAAAACAAGTACTCCACGTTGCGGATCGATAACTCAAAATGCCATGAAGTAGGCGGAACAGGACGAGAGAGTCCGCCGTGTGAGCTACAGTGGACCTGGGAGACTAAGCCAGACCTGACAGCCCGCTTCTGGGCCTGGGGTGTCGGAGCGCTCCACATTTGATAGAGTCAATGTCACGACAAACTGATTTGCATTTAGAACAAAGATGACATGAGCCCTAGGCACAGGGTGCCTCCCTCCCGTCCGCCCAGCTTGTGGAAAGTTTCCTGACATTTCTTGCATTATTAAGCCAGGGGCTTCATTACCATGTGTGTGATCTGGGAGTCTCCCAGGCCTCTAATTCCTCACCTTGAATTGCTAATGTCTTGTTTATGACTATCATGGCAAATCGGAGGCAACAATTACATGCAAATCAGTCCCGGCGCATTGTGCTGCTGCGAACAAAGCTGTGAAGAGTCAGAACTGCGCCTGCCCACAGTTTCCTCTCGTATGGAGGAACGCTTCACGCTTTTTACGCATGTGACGTCCGCTTGTAGGAAGAGCTACACCTGCTTTGTAAGCCTCGGAAAGGAGAGATAATCGTGAACTAGAGCGGCGGCGTCCTTAGCCACAAAGTTACGCATCTCGGAGTGTGCTCAGCGGGGACAGCACAGTCCGCCACAAAGACAGTGGGCAGATCTGAGGGGGAGAGATATCATTCAGCAGGGGAGCAGGGAATCATGGGTGATTTGCTAAGTGTAAATGAGGCGAAGGAATCTTGAAGCAGCTGTTTTTTACAGCCTGCTTGACATACTAGTGCAGACCTGGACTGGACAGCACACAGCCATTTCCCACAGCTAACATCTGCTTTACATTCTCTGCCTCCCATCTGCCAAATCCCCAACTGGACAGGTTGAGTTCAAGAGGATAAACACACTTCAGCAGTTTGGACAATACTACCATTTTACCCACTTTGTCCTCCCTATTTTTTTAACTAAATATATGTCACATCTTGTCTTTATTTTATTTATATGCATGCCAATTGTATTTATAGTGATAGGAAGAAAGGAGTCTCATTGAAATAGTTAAAATTCATAAAGATATTAGAACTTACATTTTTTTTATGGATTACGTCTTGACTAAAAGTGCATCACACTTAAAATCTGCCAGTGAAATAGTACAAAATATACTTGTGCTAAAGACACATTCTCTAAATGTTTGGATACTTTAACAGGAAAATAATTAAACTCTTCTTAAGAGTAGAATTTTTGCAATTTCAGTCTGGTATCTTACACATGAGTAGCATAGCTAAAGGTGCAAACCGCAGGGCTACCTAGGCATTTTTTGCGAGCACTAGATGTTCTTTAGCAGAAAACAGTAAATCAAGTCAGAGTTTGAAACTAAGAGTTCTCAGAAACGTTCACCACAAGTGATTAGCCATTTCGACTTGTGCTTAAGGTGGAGCATGGAGCCCTTGCAAAATGCCAAAACCTCTACTCCCATAAACCAACACGAACGTCCATTATCCTGTCATAATTTCACGCAAAGGATGTTATTTATATTCATCTCTGACAGGAAAAGTGCGTGACCGTGAGAACTGACATTTATATGACTGTCTATGTTAAAGCTTTTCCCCTGACTGACAAAGACGCGCTCTCCTCTCCTCTGCCTTGTGGAGCGAAATCCGGGTGCACGTGGCAGCGCCGCGGCCCATCTCCTCACGTGAGATTAGGGGAGGCAGGGATTAGGCAGGTCGGGAGGGGGTACGGAGCTGAAGGGTTACTGGCATTATTTCTTATGAATTTAAACGAACGCTGAGCAGCTTAGGAAAATCAGAATGAATTAAATTCATTAACTCACCCAGTGACAGCAAAGTGGCAAGGCGGAGAGAAGAATTAACAATTTCTCTCCAATGAGGTCATGTCATTCCAAAACAGGCCAGCGGTAGATAGGCAGGGAGTGTGTGCAAACACACGCGTGTGGGTCATAACTTTGAACATCGTGTCAGGAAACCGTGGCTCGCTGGGTCACTGTCAGGCAGAGGGAGCTAGAGGAGAACAGAAGGTCTCATCTCCCTTCATCCTCTCTGCGGACGGGGGAAAGGTGGATGTCAAACTGTCATTACCAGTCCACTGGATTTACTCCCTCTGGAGAACATCAGCTTTTAAAGAAGGCTTTAAAATTACCATAAGTGTGCCCGTGTGCAAGTGTGGCCATGTGTGTGCGACAGTGTGGAAAAGGTAGATGCTTTCAGTAGTTTCTGGATGAGGAACCCGAGCTAATGCGGAAGGCCTAAGTCAGCAGCTCTGTGTATGAAAGCCTGTGTCATGTTAACAAATTAAAAGGATTAGAGGTGAATGGGACAGACATGGCTTAACATCGGCATCAGGCTGGTCAGCACTGGGAAGAAGGGGGGAGCGAGGAAGTGGGCAGCGTTTAGATGAGATTGGGGGAAGGGGGGGCAATTCAAACCTCCTAATCCTGCTACACAGGTCTTAAGTAGCACCAGCCTCACCTGCCTGCCTCGTACCTGCCTCGAAATGCAAGAGAGAACTTCTCAGAATTGCAAATGTTGGGAGTTTAAAACATAAGAATGGAATCAATAGAAATATATAGTCAAAGCGCATTCTAATGCTAAGATTAGGCACCAGGCAGTTTAAGCAAAATTCACAATGTTTACATTTTAGCTTTAATACATTTCTGTTCAATTCCTCTTGCTTTTATTCATATAGCAGTTCGGCTTACCTCAATTCAAATTACGGAATTAAAAATAGCATTCTTAATTCAGTTCTGAATGCCGAACAACCCTGGGCACTAAATCAAACAAAAACATCACAAGTGACTGGCAAGGTAATTACGGATAATCTCATCCATTTAGTGAATATTAACAATTGCATTAATTGTTAAATCGCTGTCTAAATGTTTAAAGCTAGGATGTTTGTTTTGTTGCTACTCATGTCATGTTTTTGTCTAACCGTGTTTTTTTGCATCAATGCCATGACTGGTGCTTCCACTGTGAACGCACCATAAGCCTGATTTGCACGGGACTACAAACCAACAGATTTTTGGACAGCCTCTTCAGTCTGCCCTCATGCCAGAGTGAGAGGGTCCAAAGTGTACAGGCCCAAGAGGGAGCATCCCCACATGATATGCCTTGCTCATTGGCTCAAATCTTTGTCTCTCTCTGGCTCTGTGTGATGAGCCTCCAGTCTTTTGGGGCACAGGCACTGCCATTACATTTACACAATATACTGTTAAAACGTTTCGATGCATATTCATTAAATTAATTAATTAATTAACTAATATTAGTACTTTAATATGCATATCAAATCAGATTCTGTATAGCAACAACAGCATAATGTAAAAAAGTGATCAGATCAGAGACAAAACTGATACCCAATTAAAAGAGAAACCTCTGAACTACACACACACGCAAAAAATCGTTTAGTAGGTTGTTGCAAAGAACTAAAAAGGAACTATTAAAGCAGAGATGCAAAATCCAGCATCCTGAGTTACTTCTTGACTGACTCCTGCAATTCTCAGACTAATGTATGAGGAAGGCGACTCAAACATCTGCCTCGCTGATCGGTCTGTGTACTCCTAAACACGTTTACACTCAGCCTCAATAGTGGGTGTAAAAATGTCTCCCACGACAGAGCAAAAATTAGGTTTTGGCTTGTGGTTAGGCACCTTTATTTACCCAGCAATTTTGGTGCAGAGATGCCAGCTTGGGAGAAATTCGAGAGAGGTGCATGAAGCCAGGTGATGCTTGCATTCCGAAAAATAAGCAGGATATTATATCAAGCGTAATCATACAAACAGACAAACAAACAGCTAAATCCCTTACTAGTACTACTACTACTAAAATAGATTTTTTTTAGCATTTGCCTCACTAGTGTAAATTCTCTCTCGCTCTCTCTCACTGTTTTTACAAACAGAAAAAATAATATATAGTTTGAGTTCAAAAACTAAGATAGTCCTTTTGTGGTCAGTCCGGAGTAACTAGCTAAATTAAAAGGGGCTGTAAGAGTGTCGACACATAGAAAAAACTCCTTATTATCTGACAGTAACATATTCATTACTTTATAAAAGAAGATATTTTGGGAACTTTCTATCTGTGAATCATAAATGTGTTGTAATAGAAGTTTCAGAATGGCTAACAACACTTAACAGCACCTTTTAAACCATTAGCAGTCATCTCATAAGTATACATGAACAAACCTATGAGTGTGTTTATGTGGTTTCAAAGGCAGCGTCCATGCGCTCTGGTCGAGGTCTCTGTGTTTACACTGCTGAGACAGAGAGAACCTGTGCGCTGTGTCCTGGAAGAGCAGATTCAGACCAGACATGGGTTAGAGTCGTAATCCAGGGGCTGGAGAAAGGGGGAGGATGTCGGCCCTCTATCATGAACGGCCCTTATAAGGGCCTGATCACACGCAAGCTGCACCTGATGGACTGCGCTGAGACAGGGGGCAGCCGAGGCTATTGGACCTCAGGAGTGGTGAAAACACACACACACATACATACGCGCGTACATAAACACATGACCTGTGCGAGAGGTGCTTCCTATCATCAGGCAGTCGGGAGTGTGAAAGGCTCGCTTTAACAAGCACCTGTAAAATGTAATCAGGCGTACCAAATGCACCCAATAATCGCGCCAGCCATTGTGTCCCGGCCCACTCTGCACTTCAGACCAGGGAGGAACGGCTAGCAATAACGTACTAATTGCACAAGCACTTCATTTCCGTGGCACTCGGCTGCACTGCAACTGAATGTAAATGTTGTTTTAGAGCAACACACAAAAAAGACTGTAACTAAAGCCATTCTGCAAACTGCATGAAATATTTAAATCACTGAGCCAGACCAAACACTGAGGATGATGTAGCTTCAATTAGCAAACAAAACACAGAGGTTTGTGTACTGACAGGCCGGGGTTTTTTAAAAAATACGCTCGAAGGGGGCCAGGTCTGCCTTACCCAGGCAGTGTTTCGTATCCCTGTCGGTAGAGCATTCAGCTAGACAAAATAATAAGAAAAATTGGGTGCTCCAGTCAGCATAAACAAAGTACCCCTCCCTGTCAGCACAAAGAAAACATTTTCTCATGGGATGATTATAACCGTGAGTCGAAGTTGTAAAATGGCCCCAATGTCAAAGAGATGATGATAATCACATGACTCTCAGCGGCATGAAGCCTGGCATGCTCAGCGTGTCAAACCACACGCTTGAAAATGCTCTTTGTGAGTGAGACTTTAACTCTTTGGGACCCATTTTTTCCCTGACAACAAAAAAAAAAAAATGTCTCAAAATGGTGAGCATGATTACAGGAGCCGTGAGCTGCTCTCCTTCTGTTTAATTCCCAAGTGAAAAAGGGGGCTGGAAAAAAAAAAAAGCTTTAAAAAAAAAAAGCTTAAGAAAAGAGCACAGCAGAAAGTAATGCTGGAAAAAACATGTCAGAGACTGTAAATGGAGGAAAGGGTGGTGGCAGTGGGGGGTATGGCATTCACACAGTACGCCTGTCTCCAGTATAACTGAAACCAGGCCCTCTCCCATAACCAGTCCAATCTGTTTTCATTTGCCAGAAACAGAGCTCCTCGAACGCCCCCATCTCTCCTCCCAAAACCTGGTCCTCAGCGAAGGAAGAACTTTAAATATCAACTCCTCGCTTCTAACTGGTCGACCATTGGCATTCTATCATGTTATAAACAATGGGACTAAATTCAAGGGATTGTTTGATTATGGAGCTGGTATATGCACTAATAATACCCTGAGATAGCTAGTTAATTTGGCGAATCTCTGATTGTTTGCCCTAAATTGAAAAATCTGTATTAATTTACTCACCCTAAAGTCATTCAAAACCTGTATGACTTCCTTTCTTCCGTGAAACACAAAAGAAGATATTTTGAAAAATGTCTCAGATGAAAATTAGTCAGGCCCAGTGTAGTTTTAGACCACAATGATTTTCATTCAAAATGAAAACCATCACTTTCTCATACTACAGTTTGGATGAACAGCTCCCATTAGAATTCACAGAATAACAATCTCCAATAAAATCCAGCTGGTAAATATTTGTTTTGGAACATGGTACTGTAGGTTTAGCTGGCCATTAATTGGTACAGGCTGCATCTTAGACTAGCAACAAACCAGCTGGTCTTGACATCTTAAGCTGGTTTTTGGAACTTCTTAGTCAGTCCACCAGCTAATTACTAGCCAGAAACCAGCTAGCATATTCTAAAACAATATAAAGACACTGTTTTAACACAGTTTTAACTCCTCACTTCATGTACAAGTCAAATTAGTTGTACAAAGTGCAGCATGGATTTAGCAAATGAGAAAGTAAACCCGCTAAAACGTTTAACTAGGTTGCCCCAGTCCATGCCATCAAGGAGAGCTGGAACAGAGACAGTCAGACACTAGAAAACTGGAAAATGCTCACTGTCAAAGAGAGCAATGGTTTCTGGCACTGCCTTAGCAGAGAGGGAAAAAAATGGACTTCAAAAAAATTGCATTAGCTGAGCTATTCATTTCATTTGAGAGAATTTACATCACTGCCTGGGAACGATGTCACAATAAGAGCCAAAACGGACCGTCTTCCCTTGATTCCAGCTCTGTTATGGCTGAGCGTGGCCCTGAAATAATGTCAAAGTGTCTCAAACACCCAAAGAGGACTGCAAGAAAAGAGACGGAGAAAAAAAGGCATTGTGCAAACTGAAAGGATAATGATTCATTCTCTTTTATTCCACATCAACCGGAAATTACTAAAAGCCAAGTGCTTTCTGCCAGTGCAACCCTTGGATTTTAGAGGGTGATCCACATGCATGTTATTGCTCTGCTGGGTTATTGATCGTGAGCAGAGACTTGTGCGGTCCGCCGAGGAGTCCTTCGGAGATGCAGAAGGAACAGAGAGGCCAGGCGGGTCTTGGGAGCCGAAGCAACGAGGGAAGATGGGGGCCTGTGTGAGCGAATTAATTACACGTGCATTTTTGGATGGCGTATACCATAATGAGCCCCAGCTGGGCCAGGCATCCAACTCCCTTTAAATGTAACTATAAAAAGCTGGGCATTCAGCAATCCCTTCACAAAGAGAGCAGGGCACTATAAAAGGTCCCTGTGATGTGTGTGAAGAAATGTGCAGGGGGCAGGCAGGGAGCTGTGCCAGCTGGGACGGCCAGGCGCACATTTTAGACGTCGAAGGTTGTAATTGCACAGACAACACCGTCTTGACAGGGCCACTCAAAACCATGGTCATGTGACATGGGATAAGGTGATGAATCAACACTAAAAACTGATTAACAAGGAAATTTATTGTAAGGTCACTGTGAAAAAGTTAGCTAGTAGAATGTTAAATAAAAGAGATGCTTAGTTTTACTGACTGACTTCACACCACTCATTTCACACCTCAGGTTTAAACAGGGTTGATTGATATCACTACCATCTAAGGACGAGGCCGATTACCTTCCGCTTTATTTCAGCTTTGCTGATTAACTTTAATGATGCTCATTTAGCCTTGCAATTCTTATCTGATTTCTGAGCCCAACTGAGCAGAGAGAGAGAGAGAGAGAGAGAGAGAAGATCGGTTAATGCCATCAAGGGAAGTGATGTTTGAATTGGCGAAAAGAGAGAGAAAGTTGACTCTCCAGCCCCAATTAAACTGGGCTGATGCACTGGCCTCCGTTTAATTTAATTTCACATGCTACCTCTCACTTTCAAATTAGGCAGATGGCCAAAGTTCCGCCAGAGGCAAAATTCCACATGGCATCCTCTTCCAACAACAGGGGCCACAGACTGCGGACAGAGCGATGCTCCCAGCCGGGGGTCTACTGATCTTTCCCGACCAAGACGTGGCCACCTGGGACACAAGAAAATTCTGCACATACAAGACCTAGCATAAAGACTTAGCATGGGTGGCCTAACACAACTGCCCACAAATAATCCTTTCCTAAGAAAACTCTGGCCTAATTAGGAGACCAGAGAGGGTAACTAAACAAAAGTGGCTCAATTATCTGAAAGATATGCCTTTCATCCTTAATTTTTGCTTCAAGTCATGCCAGGTGCATTAACACCTTTCCATAAAGACAACAGGGGTGCCATCTTAAAATAACAAGACTCTCTTCTCTACTCCACTCAACCGCCACAAGCAATTTCGCTGGATTAACCGGCGGGTTTCTCTGGTGGCTTTGAGTGCCGAAGAAAGTGATTTATTTTCCTGCGTCTAATCAGAAGGACGTGTATTAAAGCACAATAAGTGACTGCCGTTGGCTGAGGTCCAGCATTGTTTACAGCTAAAAGGTCCTTGAGCTAGCAAATGAATTAGCCTGCCAATGGGTGGTTTTGGCCTTCCAACAGGTTGCAACAACAGCGGCTTTTGTCAAAGATATGAAGTTATCAGACGACCGCAGCTATTTGCCGATTTTTGTTTTTTAGGAGTTCAAAAAGTAATCCAATTGATTTAAGGCGAGGAAAACGCTAGCATGGGCAGCCATATTGTTTTAACAGATTAAAGGGGCTACTGTTTTCATGCAATTTTGAGGGGAATAATTTGATGCGTCTCATCGAGCTTATTGTGTTTTGATAAAGACAGAGGTAGGATTAAATGTGCAAGCCTGAGCCTCTGATGAGTAATCGGGGGGAACGCGGCGTTCAGTGAAAGCAAACACTTGCTTCAGTTTCACCACGCTGCCACCCAGACAGTCCCGCGTGTAGAGTAAATAGTAAAGTAACACCAGAATTCACCCGCAGAGGAACAAAATAAACTCTTGAAGGCAGTGTGTGCCAAACCTAAACAGGGTCGGGTGGACGGAAAGTTTGGAAATGGCAGCAGACTCACCGAACGCCAATCGGTTCGTCACGGTGAAAGGCGAGGGAAAGGGTTAACCTGAGAGCGCCTCACGGGACAATCGAATGATGCCAGCGCGTGATCCCCTGCTCCAGCCAGCGCTTTGATAGAGTGCTTTCTCTAAACTCCACAGACGAGAGCAATTACTGTAAGAGAAGCATGATTATAGGTCTGCCATATCCACACAGGCCTGGCATTTTGCTGTTTTACATGCCGGGGCTTTCAGAAGAAGAAAGACAGAGGACGGTATAAAGCAAAGGGGCAGAGGGGGAAAGAGAGAGAAGTCCACGGGGAACAAATATCAATATTGCAGGATGCATTTCAGCTTAAAGCGGTTAGAGCCATCACTCTGGCAGGATGGAATGTCTAGGGTCTGCTCTGCGACCGTTAGCATGTGAAATTGGGTAGACTTAAAACCCCCTAAACAAGGGGATCAACACGCATTCGTCAAGCTGTGCCGCCCGCCCGCGCACACCAGCGCACGCAATCTCCATAGAGCGCTCCGGTCCTTCCGAACGCACTCCGCCACGCTTCCTACCTTCAACAGTGACAAACAGCCCCTCCGTAGACTGTCACCGGGCTTTAATTTCACTCTTAAAAGCTTCTCCCCCACCTCTCCGCATGATCCACAAACTTTGTATTATTCAACCGCTGGCCCCTAATCCTCCCGAGCTAACAGAGGGAAAAATTAGCTTTTGTTAAGTGGTGATTTCTCCTGCTAAATGGCAACACCCTTTTGTGGGAAGTATTCCAGGCTTGAGAGGCTTCATTAGACAGTTCGGATTTAAACCGGCGAGATGGACTAATTCCCTCAGACGCGCCGTGTCAAAAAGCCTGAACGGCCCAGGAGAATGTGCAAACGCTGGGAGGAACCTGCACTAACCTGGTAATCCCATCCTGTCCACTGCTTTCTACACCCGCCCCATTGTTTGCGGCGCCAATCCACTTTTGCCAAAGCGGCTTTAGAGGGAGGTATACAGGGACTGCCATCTAGGCCTGCTTAGACCCAGTCTGAGGGGCTTACAATACGCTCTCGTCCCCGGCATCTCCCCCGCTTTACAAATTCAAATCTTCATGGAGACTAGTTCACAAAACAAACACTGTCAGGTTGATGGAGCCTCTGTAACGATATGCAAAAGGCGAGTCGGGAAGGTGCTCAGTTTTCCTGAATAGCGCTGCAGCTTTCAAACCTGCAGGAGGAGGACGGGGCTAAACAAATGAAGATAAATACAAAATACCACCCTATACGTATTTGGTTTTGAGAAGTGGCTTCAACTCTAAAATCTTAAGAGGATTTAAAAGCTGTTGGTTACCTTGAATAATTCCGCACGAGCCACGTAGGAGAAATCTGTGTGCTGTGTACATCTCTGCTGACAATAAAAGAAACGGAAAAATAAATAAAACAAAGGCCAGCGTGAGGGCGAAAGCCACCAGCGTGTGCACAGAGCCTTGCCAGCGCTCACAGTCCAAATTAGTGACAAGTTTATTCCCTGCCTGTGGTCGGGAGAGACTAAAATCCCGCCATACGACAGCCACAAAGTGGCACAGGGACTGTTTGATGTCTTCATGTGGGATATAGTAACCTCTTAAAGCTTGTACGCAGTCCAGAGCACACAAGATTACACTCTCACAATTACAGTAGGAGGGAATTGTTTACTTCTTTACAGATTGCTGGGAAGTCTGTCAGTCCCTCGCCTGTGACAAAAACGATAAACTGCAAATTATTTGGGGGGTGAACTGGGGTAGCAGAACGAATGCTGAATTCGAATTTAAAGCATGAGTAGAAGTAGAATTTGAATGTACTGAAATAAATATTTGGTTAAGATTTAGTATTACATTATATAAATTAAATTGATATTTATATATAAAACCCCCAACTTCCTGTGGGGTGTGGCCAAATCAATTCAAAGTCCAATACGCAAATTGAAAGAGAGCCAATTTTCGCTCAACTCTGCTTTTCTAAATAAGTAATAAATGATTTTCTAAATACTTATTTTTGCAAGTATTTCACCCTCCACCTCAAAAGAAATCGCTCGCTCTGATGTTTAAGGTCTCATTTGATGCATGTAATATGAGCGGGATGATTGACTGGCCATGATTACGCTGCCCTTGAGGGTTTAGCGGCGTTGTAAGTTTCTCTCGGCCATTATCACAACACTGATGGCACACATGGCAGCGTTTAGAAAGCGCCAGGCTTCAGGTATGCCAGAGCCGTCACACACTCTGTGCATTGCAGCATAGCGCTCATATGCTGAGCGTCTGTTGGCTCACAACACATCTCTTTGTTTTGGAACCAGCCCCAGAATCCTCATGCTGGTAAAAGTTGTGTTTAATTCTGTCGCTATATCAAAATGACAAGGAGACCACCGCTTTCTGAAATAGAAAAAGAAGAGAAAGAAACTCGCATATACACTTCTCAGTCTTGCTAGCGAGGGGCATTCACTCATACACACACAACCGGACACACACATGCACACACATCGCCGTGTGATGCCTTTGCCAAACCACAAGCGAGGGGCCAAAATTCCATAGGCGAATGCTTGAACCCAGCAGGGCTTTGACAAAGGGAAAAGAAAAATCAGTGGAAAGGTAACATTAGTGAAGAGTGTACAAATTGATATGCTTAAATTAAGGCAAATCCCTAAGGACTGAATAAATGAAGCTCATTTCAAAAGGTAAAATACTCAATTATTATTAAAACACACACACACGCAAGCAAGTAAAAAGACACCACATTTAGAAACATTTTATCAGGTTTGCAGGGAGGAAAAATGATCACAAGCTGACGCTAAGTAAACCAAAAAAAGAAAACGAAACGTAAACATGTTACTTAATTGCATACTAGCAATAAGACGGATTAAACCAATCAGGTGTGAGACTAAAAAGGCGGAAAGGAGGAGGAAGAAAACGGGAACAAAACGAAAATTAAGAAGGTAAACGATCCTATTTTTGGTTCTATTCTCCCAACGTCCTCCATTCAGATGTTAAAGACACCGAAGCCCTCTATTGCAGAGTCTTCTTGTTCAGAAATAAATAGGCCAAACAATAGATTTGAAATGCCTGTCTGCGGTTGAGGGGCTGTTTTCTTCTGCTTGCTTTATGACGTTTCATTACATAGAAAGCCGTTTAAATGACTGCTCTTTTTCTTAGACCAATTACAGGAGATATCTGAGACAACAGCAAGAGAGCGATGCAATAAAGAGGCCCGCACAAACACACAAATGTGCTATCTCCTCTTTCTCCCCGGTACATCCGCCGCCATCTCCTCCTGACCCCCCCTAAAACACAAATACGCAAACACACACACACACACACACACAAACAAATCCCCACATCCACAAGCGCCACCACCACCAATCACAGCCCTGACGCCAGGACATCAATTCTCGCAAGTCGCAGAAAATTACCATGCATGAATGCAAAAAAGCCTGATCAGGAGTAATTAACACGGCTTCATATGCAAATTTTATTAATGCAGAACTACAAAGTCATTATGCAAATGCAACTTTCGTCAAGCCTCTTGACAAATATTCAGAGCTCCAGCCAAAGAACAGGTTTTTCTCCCTCTCGCTCTCGGTCTCTCTCTCTCTCTCAGACTCTGTACTTTTTTCCAAGGCACAGAGAATGTATAACAAGTATGTTAAGTTATTTCGAACTTGGGAAATCTTTTTTTTATATTCTTATGGAAGTTTAAATCTTAGCAGTAAGGCGATGATGGCCAGGCATCCGCAATTAAAAAGCTGGCTCTTGGTAATGACTGTTTGGCTTTGGAGCGAGGTAATGAACCTGTAATTCTGGGGGAAGCGTGGGGGGGGGATGCGGATATGAATATGCATGAGGCTCACTGCCTTTGATGATTAAAGAAAATTTTAATATTTAAATGAGTGCATGCAAAGTGATTAACTGAAAAAAGCAACGAGGCAAAAATCTGAAAAGGATTTCAAGATGCTGAGAAGAACATGGATGCAGCTTTCCTTTTTTATGGTCTATTAATGACTAAAACTGTTTTCTCTCGTTCTTTCACTCTCTCTCTCTCGTTTTCAGCTTCTCACTCCTCCTGGCTTTTCCTGTTCTTGCCGCTGCTGGACACGACCCAAATGCAAGGATTTGGAAGGCATTTCAAAAGCTAAGTAAAGGTAGCACTTTCCTGAATTTTGAAGTAGTGGATTAAACACACAGGAGGGAAGAAATTAAAGTCTGGTTCACCAAAGGGAACGGCTTTAGCAGCATGTAAGGCCATGTCATAACTACGGAGGATGGTTTGACATGAGCCGCTGAGGGACACGTAATCAACTGCCGATTAAGAGAGATATTGCTAAATCCAGACACTCTACTTTACTTGATGGTCATGAAACTAATAGCTCTAAACACATAAATCGAATTGATTTTGCAGGCTTGATTATGTGTTGCAGTAATGTAAAAAAGCTAATTATTTCAAATGCAAATGCAGCATGTCTACATGCAAAGTCTGTTAATGTAAATTTAAATGTTAGTCTTAAGTCTTAATAAGTTTAAAAAGTGCAATCTTGTCCAGGAAAACATAACAAAAAATCCCTGCCTGTTTGATTAAACATTAGAAGCACTATTCTAAATGCAAAAAGACAAACGCTTTATTTCAAGTCTGAACCAACAGCTAATGTGGCTAATTTAGACATTTTAAAAAAGGGAGGAAAAAGGGCAATTTTCACTTTAAAACGGCCGCTTGGTCTGACTTCAGGAAAATTAAATAAGAAGACCAGCAAGAGAACTGTATCTGAGGCAACATATTAAATCAAACATCTATCTGTGCACACTGATTCAGGCATAGCCTCTGCACCAGGGCAGATCGTCCTCCTGCCAAGCCTTTGTGAATCTTAATTGAAAAAATGGCATGTGTGTCATATTATGGAAGCATGTTTTCGATATCTCTGCGCCTGTGTTCTGTCATTATTTATTGAAGAGCCCTCCCAGTGTATATGTTGATTCTGAGAGAAGGACATGTACTCTCAATTGAGATGTTCTGCGCAGCGAGGGAGGATCCAAATATCTGTTTATTCTGGACTGTGCAAGTTAATCTCTGCTGGGCAGAAAATAAGAAAAATATACCATCTTCTGATGTACTCAAAATTCAGTCTGCTTTACAACAATGTTAAACATCTAATGGGCAGCGCATGTTCTCTCAATTCCCCTCTGTAAATATTGAATTTAGACAGTACTAATAGACCAAACCACGGAACCTACATAGTCAACCTAATGGCTAATAACAAACAAAGATGAAATCTAAATAAATGCTAACATTCGAAACAAATCACATCATGCGGGGTAACAAAGCTGGCAAACCATGCTGGCACCACACCGCTGCAAATGAAACTCTGAAACAAATCTTTCTGGGCAAAATCTCAAAAATAGGTAGGAAGTGAGGGCACGTAACAGGAACCGGCTGGCCAGGCTCAGTATCACTAAAGCCAGCACTGGGTCGTTCTCCAGAGCATTAAAAGCTCTGAGATAAGAGATACACTACAGTCTCGCTATTGAGATACAAAAACCACATTTTATAGTACACTGCTAATATTTTACAGTGCGCTCCGTAAATGGAATGTAATCAATTTGCATATTTAAATAATAAAAAATGCACTCTGTGTTTTCTTTAAAATGCTTTTTGCACTGTACAGTATTGTGCTAAACGTTTCAGTTTAGCAAAGCATAAATGTGCATAGTCAGCCACAATTTATTTACTGGGCGAGCAAAATAATATAATAATGTGATGGTATTCAGCTGGTCACGTGATCTTAACATGGTGGCACCCTTACCAATAAGACTGGGATCTGTTTTGCACATATTATCTATTAATTCAAGTACTATTCATTCCTTTACGCTTTAAAAATTATATAAAAAAGACGCATTTAATTACCATTCACAATGAATCTGTGACCATCAAATATGCTGATACTGAGGATGTCAGGCCCCGAACATCAAGCGTTTTGGCTCCTGATGAATCGATTTGCATAACACCTACAAACGGTTCTGGCACTAGACTCGAGACAGCATTAATGGCAGGTGCGGGCTCCGAAGCGACAGGGGCCTAGCGGTCTGATCACTCTCAAGGAGAGGCAGGGTGAGAAAGGAAAGTGTTTGAGGTAAATTTCTTTATAAATATAGCATGTCTCATGAAATATTCACCGCGACGATCTGGTGAGCCAAGGGTCAGAAATAACTCCCCCTGTCGCAGCACTTGTTAGACGTGTAAAGCTGTGCGAGTGTGCTTGGATGGTGTGAGTGGGGAGAGATTGGGAGAGAGAGTGAAACGCTGACAGAAACAGGGGCCCATCATGGCAAAAGACATGTCCACCATCTCACCACGTGGCCAGCTGGCGTTCCTACGGTGATAGAATGCGAGCTAACTGATGCAGCGTGCTGTGAGCTTTTTGATTGAGCACTAATGCAATTGTATGGCATATTACAGTCACTTTCTAATAACAACAAAAGCTATATTTTTATGTTTATTCCTTCCTCAATACTGATAGATGGAAGCATTAAACTTCAATTAACTGCTTAACATGCATTCAAATTTACAAAATATATGTTCACATGATATGAAATTATCTAAAATATATATTTCTCTCAAAGATCATTTGAGATTTGGGTTGTTGTTGTTTTCTTTTTGTAAATTTGATACTTTTAATATCAAAAAAGAGCATTGAAATGGTAACAGCGATGTCAGGCTATTTGCATACCGAATTCTGATTAGTCGTGCTTCTTATACCTGTTTGCATGCTGAAATGTGATTAGTCTAAATATAACTAAAAACGCCTAAAACATTTTTTACAGGTCTTGAATGTCAGTCAACATAGTATGACTAAATAAAGCTAAAAAAAAAGAAAGACAATTTAATTAAATTAAATATTCAACACAGTAGTGCAACCAAATATATCTGGAACAATCTGAACCCTTAAGGAAATGTTTGCTTTCTATTTGTCACTCTAATTTACATCCTTATATTTAAGCCAACCTCAAATGCAACACTGGTTTGGAATAGTGCACGGCTGCATCACCACACATGCACACCAAAAACAGCTTGATTACAACCAACACCAAACACTCTGAGAAATAAGCCTTTATTTACGCTCTTTATTTACACCACATCTGATTCGGTTTTCTTGAAAAACTAAAACACAACCATCCCTGTTGGGTGCTGTAGAACACAAACAAACAGATGACAAACAGAGCTTGACACAATCTTCTTTCCTTCCACCATCGCGCATGCATATTTAAAGCGTACAAATTTTGCATCTGATCACTTATAGCCCATAAAGTCGGCGAGTGTGAATTTTGAGAATTGAGCATCAGTAAGCGAAATAAAAGAGATGGAGAGGAAGCTCCATCATTCCAGCTGTATTTATGAATATAAATATCTACCTTAACCAAAAACACTTATATTTTCTGCATAATATTATCTCATAATCCTTTTGTTTCAGGTCCATGTGATCATATTAAATTATTGCTCTTTAATTAAGGCATCCTCACAGCGAACAATGCACCGTGGTTCAAAGCACCTCTATCTACAGTAAGATCTATAATTAAATAACAAGTACCATTAAATGCCTGGCCAGCTTCAGCAGGCTAAGCCATCTAGATGCATTACTGGGTGGTAAATGTCTTATTTATTTGTTTATTTATGTATGTATTTCACATTTAGAATGCTTAATGGTGCAACTGCCAGCTCTGTCGGCCATCTCGGGGCCCTATTTTTCAGAGCCACTGAACTGTTTTAACCTAGCTGTGTGACACGAGAGGGGCTCTAGTGACTCGCGCACGCAAACCAAGCCCTCCCAATGCCCCCAGCAGCAGCTCCTATCGCCTGAGGGTATGCAGAATGTCATATTTTATTTAATTAGGGCTATTAAATATAATTAAATTCCGCTGAAACTTAAGATGGCTAAGTGGCAATACAATACGGTGCAGAGCGAGCCTGTGTCCTGCTGATATTTATGCGAGAAATATTGAATTCAACCCTCAAGTGGTTCCTCTTGAATGGCTGTCCCGTATTGTCATAGATAACGTTGACTTTTTCATACACACTAATAAAGAAAAAGCCACTGGGAGAATTATCGCTAAAAGCAATTTCAGTAATCAGAATACTTTATCACAAGGTCTTTTTGCGACTGATTATAGGGTTTCCAGAGCAAAGCACACAATGTTTAGTTATCATCGCGGAGTCTCTAGAGAACAGTTATGTATATGTGACTTAATGAAGTTGCCGTTTAGTACCTTCACTCAGCCAAAAACCAAGAATCACTTGGATGATTTTCCTCTTAAAGGCATCTTAATGTACGCAAGATATGAGCCGTGATATTGGGAATGTTAACTTCAGGAAGGAAGGCAAGAAATGGTGCTCTTCCTGTTGGACTATCTCTGAATCACAGGCCAAGAAAAGAGGGCTGATGTGATGGAGGCTGACATGTGGGAATGAAGCGGTGGAGTTTAAGACCTGTCACAACATTGCTCGTGTGTCAAGGTTACTCGGATGGTTTAATGAAAAGATCAAAATGCACTTCGGCCTAAAAAAAACAAAAAAAAGACGTAAGGGTCTGGAAGAGCAGGGAACTCGTTCGAATATAATGTCGGTCTGATCAGAGTTAGCTTTCGGAATCTTATTGATGGATTCAGAAGTGGTCTTCCTCATCAACATCTCTCTCTCTCTTTCCCGCATTCTCATGCTTTCTCTCATTTCTCCACTTGAAGCTGGCAGATGGATATATTATAGAAGAAAAAAAAAACAAATTCATGAAAAATGATCTGTGCTTTGCCGAGCAAGAGTACCACTGCTATTTTCAAGGCGGAGTGGCTGAGTGTTTTTTTTTTTTTTTTTGCGTGTCATTTTCTGTTTCACGTGGGAAAGGTTTAGCATAAAAGAATACTTTAACCTGCTGGGAGGCAATTATGAATACAAGGCAGCCTGTGAGTGTTTAGCCGCATGCTCAAGCTGACATTCAAGCGTCTTAATCACTTTCAGAGGATGTTTCATCTGCCGTTATATTCTTCTCTGCGAACTGCCTCCCTCTCCAGCCCTGAATTAATGAAAGGTGTAAAATTTACTCTTGCTAACTGCAATATGATTTACAAAGGCAAATGTTCACCTTTCATATGGCTTTTTACAAATTCTGAAGTTTAAATGAGATTAAAACTACTTTTTAGTCATTTTAGATGGCATTGACTGAAATAACATTAATTGGATAATCTAATACTAAAAAGAAAAAATAAATAAAAGCTAATGCAAGCAGATGTTTTAACATTTTGTCAAGAATTATATTTTTTAATATTCAGAATAAGTAATTTATAATATAAAAAAGATGTGAAACCCCCCTGTCAAATTGACTCAAACTATTATATAATATAATACAGTCAAACTATGAGAATGATATTGGCGTGTGTGTGCCTTTGCATTAAAACATTTGTTTTTAAACCCTGACCTAAAGTTAATTTTTTTTGAGGTGTGTGTGTGGTTAGCAAAGCGCATGCTTACCAGTCAGTCTTGTAAAAAAAAAAAAAGGAAACATCAATGATGAACTGTAGTGGAACAGTTTGCACGTAACTGTGTGGACGCTTGCATCATATTTCACAACTGACGCCAACACTCTCTCGGTGCGAGCAGCCAGCCAGTCAGTCAGTCTGGGAGTGAAGTCTGCCTGCATCATGTGAGGTACTGAGTAATTTAGCAGCGGCCTCATTATTACAGACATTTAAATACACGAGGCATTGTGGTGGCATGGAATAAATTGTCTCTGATGCCGCGGGTAACTTTCGCAAATAAGGATTGTGAGGCATTAAAAAACGACGTTATTAAAAACCGAGGCAGTGTCATAAGCCGCTCCCCTGCATTTCCCCCGGTAACTTTGTCCAACCTAGAATATTATTTTATGAGACCCATTTCCCAAGATCCCTCCGGGTTCTTTGTGAAGGACTTGACTGCGCTGTTTTGTAAGATAACTGGGAGAGTTCTCTCCCTACAGCTGGACTAAACTAAACTGCCTCTTTACCCCTATTCAATAGGAAACTCACTCTTTTAATCCTACTCTATTTCTTTCTTTCTCTCCTCTCTCCCTCTTTTTTTTTTGAGCATTTGAATTTTAATGAGCTTTTCACCTTTTAAGCAGATGGCTCAGGCTGGATTTCTCCGTGAAAGTAGGGTGAGTTCTCTGTCACGTCTTGCACAATTTGTTTCAACTACCAGAGTCCTTCAGGGGGTTTTAGGGCTTTGAGTCAGTAATGTGATGTTTCACTTTGCACGGCGTAGGCTCCCCTAATGAAATCAGCTGAAGGAAAAACAATCTCTCTTGAGGCTCGCAGATGAGCGGTATCACAATCACTACAGGACGCCCAGAGTCCTACCGAGGTAAATGAGTGCGTGTCTCCCTTTGTCTGCAACTCTGCAGGCTCTAAGTGTACGTTTGCGCACATCAGTATTAGAAAACACGCTGGCGTGAGAGAACGTGCGTGTGAGTTCATTAGCGTCAAAACTTTTCTAGAGAGAGTTTGACCTACCTGCCAGGCCACTTTCTTGCTTGGGGCAAATTCCTTTTGGGGGCGTCAACAGTCTCTCGTCCTCTTCTTCAGGTGTCACCTGGATTCCAATTTCGACCGGTTCCACCACTTTCCTCAGCTCTGCACGGGGCGGCGAGGGGCTATTGCGGTCCGCCATCTTGTCGTAGCAGCCGTGGCCGGTCATCAGACCCTGGCATTGCTTTTTCTTGTGCTCGATGAAGAGCAGAATGTCCCCCAGGGGAAAGGTTAGTTGGCACTGGCCACAAGTGAGGAGGTCGTGGTCACCCAGGCCCGGAGGCAGAGGCCCAGGCATGCTGGGATCCAGCAGCGGGTGAGGGTGAGAGTGGAGATCAGCCACGGCCAGTCCCGCATCCACATGCTCAGCTTCCGCTATGGGGCAAAACAAAACAAAGAAGCATTTTGAGATTATAGAAATCTTAACAAATGCTTCATCTGTGCACAAACAGTGCATGCTAGTCTAAACCATTTTTTTTTAATGATTTAAACTTAATAACTTTCTCTGCTACTGAAATTAGTTTTATTTCTGCTGAGGTAACCAAGGCCATGTGGGTAAGGAAATATATTATCCAATCATAGAATAATTTGCTTAACCCGATATTCAATGCGGATGATTACAATGAAATCCTGCCCTGGATATTTTTCTACATAATGTTCAGGTTCACTCAGAAATGTGTTAGATTTATTCAGATACATAAGTATGGGAATTCAAATAAAATACTAGTCTCTTAAGTAAAATTATTACTTAACATAATAATGACTAAATATCCATCCATGCGTTTTATTTAAATCTTACTTATCCTGCGTTCTTCATCATAGAATTACAAGGGACACAAAAAAATACTTATTAACCAATAATAACATCCTAAATCAATCAAAAACAAAATCAAGTCTCATTCTAAATTATTTCCTACTTCATATTGTGTTTCACTCAGAAATGCGCTAGTCACTATATGCAAATTAAATGAACAAACATTGATTCATCTTTAGCTCATAATTTGCCACTGTATTTACATCTATCCATGCATCCCTAACCGCCTTCGCACACTAATTCATAAAAAACACATCAGCAAATCAGTGAGGGAAATTGAAATAAAATACAAATGGCGTGGAACGTGAGATGTAATCACACATTTTCTAAGAGTTCAGGGTCAGGTCATTTAGCATTTCGTTATTTGGCAGCTTGTTAAAATAAAGGAAATGAATGTTGGGGCCCTTTTAAGCGTTCACCTACGTCCCATGACAGTCCCACTAAACTTCAAGAGCAGAAAATAAAGGCAGACTTAAATTTAATCATCCCAGCGGCCACACACGAGGCACCTCGCTCCAGTTCGGCAAGTTCTGTCCTGTAACCAGCCAACTCTTGATAAACATCCATACGTGAGGCCGAGACCCAACAGCAAGGCGCTGTTATTAATATACAATACAGTATTTGTGAGGTTGAGAATGAGACAGCCAGACCTGAAACAGAAAGTCTAAAGGGAGAAGAAAAAAAAAAAACAAGAAGGAAGGAGGGAGGGCTCCGTTTTTGGCTGTGAGAGATATTTGCACAGCCATGAGAGCAAGAGGCCCTGCAGATCTTCTGGTTGATTCTGTCACCTAGATAAACAGCGAGGAGTGGCGGGCGCTCAAACCACAGAGTATAACCTCGGTCCCTCTGCCTCCATTTTGAAATTTCAGCCTCACCTTTCAGCACGCGGCCACAATTGGCCCTTTGTAGCCCAACGCCGAGTGCAAGAGCAGTTTTATCAAAGACAGTAGAGGCCCTTGACAAAGCCCCCTCGGGACCCCCTGACAGACAGCTCTGTTGATGTTACATTTGACAGCTTATCCTTGCGCCATACTAATCATAAGATCTAGACAAACACCTCTCTGACTGCCACTTTACACTCTTCAGCTTCCTGTCACTGCTTTCATGCTCTCTCTACTCAACACGCTGCATGATTTGGGTGAAAGCGGGAAAAAAAGAAGAAAAACACTACCATAGCAACACTTAGAGCCACACAGCGAGCAGGTGCGGATTTTTGAAGTGCACATAAATCTAGGAGGAGAATGAAGGGAGGAATTCTCAAATTGTCACAGCCTAAAGGACAAATGTGGGATGTTTTTAAAGAAACAACAACCCTGTGGAATTAAGAATTCATTTATTAGACTGCTTTAATTTTCACACTTGGTCTGTGCACGTTGCACCCTTTTCACCAATATGAGGCCTAGAAGCTTCTTTGAGAAACGCAGTGAGGAGAGACAGACGGCGATAGAGACAAAGATGGAGGAACGGACCACGCTGCTCACACAACACAGGTAGCCCTGTTTACATCTCCCAGAGGAACCGGCTAACCACTAATTTTCGATGATAAATTACGAGCAGCCTTGCGCATCCATCTGCAATTTGTCCACGGTCCAAATTATGAATGCGGACAGATTTGTAATGTCAAGCTCAGAATGCAGCTTTGAAAACGAAACCACTAAACTCCCTCTTATCTTTATTTCAGACGATACACGCTACATTAGAGCGGCTTTAGATGTGCATCCTGTTAAACAACAGCATCTAAAGACTTCGCAATCATATTAAGGAAGCATTTCGATTAAATAAAGCATTACAAAATATATGTATGTATTACATCTGCACACACACGGCGCTGTTCTCAGATTTTGCACTATAATGGAGGAAATGACTGAAGATGACTAAGGTAGTTGAACTCCTCTCAAATCCAGCCCCCCTGACTGAAATATATAGGAGTGGAGCACAGGCCCCCTTTGGGCAATATCAGGCCATCTGTGCATTAAATTAGTTTGCATGTAAATAAAGAGAATGGCCTGCACAGAGACTCAACAACTTATGCATTAAAATTAAAATTTTATTTTTTGGAGGGGGAATAAAATGAAAAATAAAATGAAGTAAAACTAAAAGTAAAAGTAATTTTCTAAATAAATTAAATAGCATACAATTTTATAAGCAGAAGGAATAAAAAAGTAACAGTTATTTATTTATTTATTTTTATTTTTTTGGGAGAAGTTAGAATCTTTCGTCAGGAGGTTACATGTCCAATGTCACAATTTTTAGAAATCTTAAAAATAAAATTAAAACCTTTTTCATTTTACATTATAATATTACTTTTTTATTGAAATCTCTAAAAAAAAAAATACACTTTTTTTTACTTATTTTTATATGAAGACTTTGAATTTTCACTATCGCTGGGGAAGGTCTCACAACAAAAACTGTTTTGCATATATCTATAACTGTACTTGCACCTGTGAGCACATGCACAAAAAAGCACATGCATTTGAACCAATAAATAAAGATTGCTTGCAGACATGTACAACAGTAATATGCGTGCATGTTTGTGTGTCATGCGTTTGTGCATCCTGGGAAGCTGCACCAGCAGAGATGCGCATGCATACACAAACATTACTACAGGAAGAGGTAAGTTTCAAATGATTTACAAGTTCAAGAAGACAACATGAGCCACAGAGCATATTTTTGACATTTATATTAGACTCAGATAAACAGCTATTAGTTATACAATAAAATAAAGGAATTTTTTAAGCCGTTATAAGCTCTCAAACTGTGTACAGGAGGTTAGAGTGAGATTGCAGCCTCTTTGTACTGTGGGAGAGAATTTTGAGGTGCGCTGGTGGAAAGCGTTAGTTTAATGTGTCATAGGTCTAGCACAGACCTGAATCAAAGTGACAGCTGGAGAAAAAACCCAGAGTGGTAAAGAACGTGCGCAGCTGAAATTTTCTCTCTCCCTCTGTCCCCTTCTTTTGCTCTGTCTGTGCCAACCACAGGAAACACGCTGCTTGCAAGCAACGCCGCTAGTACGCACTTCAAAAGAAGGGACCCCCGTACACACAAACACACACACACACACACACACACCAGGTGTTGTAATCATGTAAACATACGGCAGAGTCTTTGATTTGCCTATAGAGTCAGAACTAATTCATAGGTGAGTTAAATGCTTCAAGACGTCAATTACTCACACTCATGTCGTTCAATACCTGTATGACGTTTTCCTTGTGAAATGTCTAATCAGCTTTATTTTAAGAAAAATAAAGGAGAACGGTGACTGTTAAGCAAAATTACAACTGTGGAAAAGAGCAGCTTGACATTCTTTCAAATGCCTCCTTTTGCTTTCCACAGAAAAAAAAAGTCATACAGGTTTGGAAAGACAAGGGGATAAATAAATGACAGAATTTTCATTTTAGGAGATCTTTTCTTTTAAATAACTCTGTGGAATGTATGAGATTGAACTATGCAGGCCCGATCCGACGGTGTACATTTCCTGCTCTAGGCAAACAGGTGAGAGTCTGCAATTCCTCGCAGTCACACACACTCTTACACACACTCTCATCCACCAGCGATAACAATGCTGTCACCAAGGTAACATTACAGCTCATGATTTTCTCTGATCCCTCAACAAATACTCCATATAATTCTATCAGGGCCACCGAAATGTCAAATGTTATTTGTCTTTATCAAGCACTCTCTGGCAGCCAGAGAGAAAGACATTGAGGGACAGTGGAAGTAAGAAAGCCTGAATAATATTCATAGGTGGCTAAAAAAGGATGATACGAAATGAAATCTCGGCTTTGGATAAAATGCACACTTACTAACATACCTCTATTTCATTTTTTTATGCAAAATAGTGCAAGAAATAGACTACATTTTTCATGCGCATGCTACCTTGCCATCCTGAAATCAGTAAAACGTGGTAATGTTAAAAATAAGCCTCATTAGCCTAAGAAAGCTAGTCAGAATGAACACTAATGGGATTTCAGTAAAACATAAAAAACTAAAAAAAGACATGGCTTCCAAAAATGAACGCATCACAAGACGCGTCTTAACACAGTTTTGGATTTATCCTTTTCCATTCTGGATTTACGCACTATTGTTCAGGGGCCCTCTGACTCATACTTAACGGAGTCTTTTTGTTTGTGAGGAAACCAAATTGCTGTTGACAGGTATTTGGCTGATCACGGTACAGTCTGGCTTTCCCTCCAAAACACACAAAGGTCTGCGAGTTGCGTAACAACGCTTTAGCAGCCCGTGTTAACGTACCTTTCATCCTCGGACTGTCACCCTGCAAACCCCACCATTAACGCTCAGCGCTATTTGGCTCACAGTTGAACTGTTGAGATTTTCCGTAGCGATAGCAGAATGAAAAGTCACAGTCAAACAGGTTTTGGAGGGGTTTTTAGCCATTGCAACTGTTAGGGCCTAATTAGACAACACACACCATTTAACGGATTTCATATTGTTTTTTACTGGGTCCATAAATTTTCCTATTTAAATCTTGAAAGACTTTATAATGCTGTCCAGATATAAAGATTTACCCTGCGCCAATTAAAGCCATTCACAGAACTGTGTATGCTGAGGGTAGAGCGTGCTGAAAATGAAAGCCAGGGAAAGGGCCTAATCAAAGGCTCCGCTTTACTGTTTGTGCATTATTTTCCTATGTTTCCCATCAGCCCGAGCTGCACAAAAGCAGAAGCAGTGGGTGGGGGCTTCGCTAGTCATGCTGCTACGTACACAAACCTGACCACACCAGCCCACAAACTCCAGTTCAGAAATACCCACCCCGTTACCCAAGCACAAAACAAAGATACGCAGGCTAGCTGAGTAGGACGGGCTGGATTTGGGTTGAGCCTTCCACTCAGACGGCATGCAAACAAACAAACAGGTCGACAAAGAGGTAGCAAGTCAATAACAGCCGCCTTTCCAGTCATTTCACGTTCGCAATAGGCCTGTGTAGCACATGCACATGTAGCAACGGCACTTACAGGAATCTATCAGGAATTAATTAGTCTGTCATTAATCTGTAACCCACAGTCAAACGCACTGGCGCTTAAACCGCAAACCTCCGCCTTGCGCTAGGCCTCTAGTTTTCCTGTTTTCTCTAGCTAGAAAACTTCTCTGCGACCTGTTTGCTGAGCTGAATACGTGTCAAAACGCATGACATGAAGCACTCTTCCACGAGGGAGACCATCGTGTTTTAGTTCTGTTGTCCTGAAGGCAAAATCCTGTGAAAGCGCCGTCTTGTCCAGGATATTTAGCTGCTTTAGCTTGCAGATCGCTTGCTTCTGTGCAGATGCAAAGGGTTTAAAAAGCTACTAAATGCACGGTGTGTGTGTGTGTGAGCGTAAAGCGTGGTGCATGTGCAAATGAAGCTGTTAACAAGAAGAGAACAGGGATCATCGTGGCACACGGCAGCGGTGGCGGAATTTTAAAAGCGTGATCCTCGGCCACTGCGGCGGCGCTAGTCCATTGTTTAATTAAAAGGGGGGGGGGGGGGATAGAAAATGAGTCGTTTTGCAGGTAAAAAGAGATTAACATGATGATGTCCACTGGGAGCCCGTCTAAGCATCGCTAACCCTTTATCGGCAAATCTCATCAGGGAGATATTACCTAATATTTTCACAAGGAACGGAATTATGGGTAGCTGAAACGACTAAATATCACCTGAAGCTTAGCATCTCTCTTTTTTTCCCCAGCAAAGGCTTTCTTTCTAATTAAATAGCACCTCAAAAGGCACATATATCACAATCACAGAGCTAGTAACACATTCCCACACAACACGCTCATCTGAAACTCGGGAAAGCAGAGCGCTTCCATGTTCGGAGCCGGTCAGAACTCAGCCAGCTGTGGGACGTCAAACTATCAAGCCACTATTACGAGTGTCTCATAAATCAAGCCACGAAAAACTATGCCCACTTTTGATGCCGTCCAAAGGATTCAGCCGCCTTGATGCATTTACACTGACAGACAGGCATAGACTTCTGTACATTTCATCAGAGACGGCTTTCTGCTGCTCTCTCACTCTCCCGCTCATGGCGCAAACAAAAGCCACCTGAAACTGAAAGGAAGAGAGAATATGCAAGCGTATTAATCAAACGTGCCAGGCAGATATTTTGCCCATTGTTATGGGGAGAGTGTAAGCTCTGTGGAGGCAACCATTTTTTATATCACAGACTCAAATTTATTTATTTAGATGGCAAGAACAATAGGTTCTCAGTCAGAGGGGCCCACAAGTTCCAGAGCCACTTCATCATTCACATTTTAAGCACACTTGGCAAAACGAACGAGGTGACGTTCAGCCTAAATTTGTTTGTTTTGGTGTCACGCTTGATGTCCTATCCACATTTAAAGCTACACCTATCAAATACATATTACATATCCAAATGAGCACAGAGAAGCGATCCAGCTCTCACTGTAAATAATTAAATAAGTTTTTGAGTGCTAAAGACAAAGTCAAAAAAGGAAAGAGAATGACGGAGCCTTCATGTTGTAAGACCAGCTGCTGCTGTGAGGCGTTGACAGTTTGCATCTGAGCATGTGTGTTAATGGCAGTATCGTTTGAAACATCTATGCCGAGTCGTCGGAAGCCGCAGCCCCCTATTTCACTCGACTTACCCATTTAAGTACATTTAGGAAATATGTTTTTTACACTTTTCAGAACTGCCTTTCACCCCCTCTGGCAGACTTAGAGCTCCCCCTAGCAGGTCATGGCCAGCACAGTCTGTACTGTGCACTGCAAACGTAAGGTGGCCCAATTCAGCACCCAGAGAAAATGAAACAAAAACAAGGATATTTGATTCCCTGAACTGTAACAGAAATAAGTCAAATAAGCATTTAGATATTAAGCTTAAACATTTTCAGACCTGATTAATATGACTTTTTAAATTCTAAATAAAACCCTAGCTATTTCATACATGCAAATGACAATGCATAAGCTTTTTAAAATGGTTAAATTAATAAATAAAAGAAAAGACAATGACTCTGGGTTTCTGCAACTGCACACCTCTCATGCATTAACGCTGTGACTGTCTCCATACTCAGTGCAATCTTCACTTTTTTTTTTTTTTTTTACACTATAAATCAAATATGTTATTGTTTATATCTAAACAAGTAAGAATGCATTTCAATACAAGCTGTTATCATAAATTAAAATCTCTGAGATGTGATGGCATGAAGCACTGCCTAAAATTTATGTCCTAAACGCATTCAAAGCAAAGTTCCGATAAAGACAGTTTCCTGTGCTGGCAGGTCTAATGTGAAACATGCATCTGAAAATTTATGTTACAACTTCATAATTTTGCAGTTCACCGGAGGAAAATTACCTTCTCGCTGTCATCTGATTTCCTTCATTTAAAGTCGCCATCTGTTAACTCCCTTTTATGTTTATTTTAAAGCACTACATTATAAAGCACACTCAGTGCAGTGACATGAAAAATGATACTGGTGTCAAAAATCTAATATAAATTCGGACATTTCAGTGATGACACCCTCACATGAATGCAATCATTTAGAAATTTTTCTGGAAATTATAGTAACTTATTGAACGTTAAGGGTTTGGAAGGCGCTTGATAATCAGAATTAATTACTAAAAAAAAAAAAAATTGTAAAATACCCTTCAGTTTATAGCATATAATGAAAATCCCAGCATATGTAAAGGAAATGTGAAAATGCGCTAAACACTGCAACTGGTTGCATTTCACGCAGAACTAATAAACCACTGGGTTTATAGAATATGCGTTTGAGTGGCTTAATGTAGCACACAACCACAGCCTGCCAAACCCTTAAAACTACTGATGTACAGCACTGCAAAGTTTGCAGATCGCTCACGCCGAGAATACATAAATTAACATGTGGACGTAAACTTCACACACACACACACACTTGAGCAGACAAAAAATGCCTCTCACTAACTTGAGGCTAATCCAGCTAAGACACCGTGGTTAACAAAAGCTAAATACCACAGAAGACATGCTGACAAGCAACATTTGACAATTTAACTATTACAGAGAAAAACCAGATATATCAACTGTCATCCACATTTTTCTGCTCTACAAGAAGCTATTTTACATAATCAGCCATATATCAAATGGAATAAGAGTGAACAGGGGGCTTATGCTTGCACACACACACACACACCAGTGTGCGTGAAGAGTTCATACACTGCTTACTACAAACAAAAACACTCGTTACATCAAAATCATAGCCACAATCAGCATGTGATGAGAATTCTGAACTACGAGGAAAGAACGCAGCCCTGAGCTCAGATGACTATCTGCTAGCACCTGGCCCACATGCCCTCTGCATAAAACCCACTAAGGCATGATACGTTTGAGGACCCTCTCTGAAGCTTATATATTCATTCACCGGTGATGCAATGAACACCTTTCAATCTCTAGTTTCTTAGGAAGAGAAAGTCGACCACCTTCCTTTCTCTCTCTCTCTCTCTCTCTCTCTCTCACCATGTGCATGTAAAAAAAAAAATACAAAAGCTTGATGTTTAAACTGGCGTACTCTGTGCACGTCTGCATTTGTGTCCGTTTGTGAGTGTGTGTGTGTGTGTGTGTGAGAGAGAGAGAGAGAGAGAGAGAGAAAGCACTCAGGGAAAGTTCCTTGGTGTAACTGGAGCATTCTGAAATTTAAAGCCCAAATTAATAACCACAGCCATTGTACATGCAATGACTGATGGGACATGTGATAACTATAGCGACAGGAATTCAAAAAGGGCCATTTTCTACTAAACAAGAATGATTGTTTTACATGCATATTGAACGGATGGCATTTATGCAGTAAACACAAACAGTTTGCATGCTAATGCACAATTAAATATGAAAAATATAAATATAAATTAGAGTCATAATCGCATATGCGGATGACATACAAAAAGAGCCGTGCATGCCCTATGGCAAAGCTAACTACATGCAATGCAAGCCAGATAATGTGCATTAAGCTTTAAATAACATCTCCATTCTCATTCGGTCATTAGTCATAGTCATACTCGTAAGTCATATTTGTAAACTCAACAGTAAATTCAAACACACAATGCACAGGCATGCTAAATGTTTACAGTGCAACCGTGTACATATGTGCATGTACAGTAACAGATTAAGCCATTAGCGAAAGAATGGTGTGCGTTAGTGTATATATGCAAAGCATACATGGCTCTAACCCTGCAACACAAAACAGATTTGGGTGGTGTTACATCACTAAGCTCTGCTATGAATTATCTAGGTTCTGTAGACTGCACTAAAGCATAAATATGAAACTACGTCGGGAAAGATTTCGTTGCCTTTTAAGTGATTCGATTTTTTTTTTTAATTGCAACAGATGCATTCTAAGAAAAAACACACTGATTTAAAATAAACAGCTATTAGTAATTTTGTGTAAAAGCCTCTCAAAGAAAAATCTAAAAGGTACATTATATCAAGCATTAATATAACTGCTGGCTTTGAATATAACTTTGTCAAGAAAAGTCCCTCGATTTCAGTGTCTGCCTCACATTACCTTCACTTCACAGTCACAACCTTGACTCGGGGGCAAAGCTAAGTGTGAGAAACATTATTAGACCCATGTCTGCTATGTTTCTTTCTACACTCGTACTGATTTAGCCAACTTCATTTTTCTCAACAAAAACAAAAACATTGTATAAAAAGACGAGTTTTGTGTAAGAAGGCAAATTATTTAGTATTACAGTAAAGTAAAACTACTTGAGTAAAACGAAGCATGCTTGACATTCGTATCACCTAGTTTGACATTATGATGTCAAATGAATATTATTAAAATCATTTTCCCTGCTCTGACTCCTCTTTTCATCCAAGTGCACATCTAAGACTTAAAAGCACAAATGTTGCATAATTACAATACATTTTTTACGTAGTCTTAAAAAAAAAACCAACAACAACAGCCTATTAGCATACGCTGCAAAAGTATAACCTTAAACCGTTCATGTGCTTGGCGGTTACAGGTAGCTGCTCACCTTTGGATCTACTACAAATATCTCGTAAAAAGTGCAAAAGACTTTGCTTTAAAATGAAACATGATACATAAAGTTTCACTGCATCAGGATTTGAGAAGAAAGGCCTACAACTCTGGCATGCCACCTTTGGAAGTAACAACAAATAATAAAAAATAAAGGAACTTGAAAAATATGTGCTGCAATAAATTATTTTAAAAACCATATATAACCTAATAAAGATCCAAATCTTACATGGACTAAAGTAGAGAAAATACAAATACTCAATATTTACTCTAAATTAGCATAATTTATTAAATTATGCTTAAATATTAACATACACCTAACTTACCCAACACTTTAATTTAATGTAACTAAACTTAACAAAAACTTTGCAGGGCATGATGAATGACTGCAATTTAAAGTTTTTAATCTGATCTCCTGGCCTGCTAACAATTTTTGCATTAATCTAACTACTGATATTAACAATAAAAATGAAAGATCTTAAACAATACAAACTAAATGAAAGATTTGTATTTGAAGCAAGTAAAAACAAAATGCTGTATTTATTTCTTTGAATTCAGTTTCAACAAAATCGCTTTTTAATTCTTTTAAGTAGCACTATGCTCATAAACCTGTCTGTTCGCTTACAGCTGACGCTATTAATATCTTAATTTAATACCTTTAACTGTTGTATTTTATTGCACTTGAAACAAAAAAATAAAGATTAATCGCGTTTTAATGAAATCAGTTCATTACTAACACCACACATAAACTCTAAAACACAGATCGTTACTCCTATTACTAAAAAATGGTCGAAAATGACCGACCACCCTCTTAAACACAAATAAGTAAAATTAAAGATGCACTTACGTGTTATAATTTCTCTTTGCGACAAATGCTGAGGGTTTCCCTGCTTGCGACGGGACATTGCCCTGGCATTTACACTGGCATCGCCCAGAGACCCGCACAAGGAATAGTCGGCTCGCGCCTTCTGTCCTCCGTGTCCGTGGCGTGGGCTTTTTCCCCCCTCGGTAACTAACTTTTCCCGGGACTTCCAAAGAACTGCCACAGCTCCGGGCCGTGGATACAGATAGGGGTCCCGTGAATGTGAGAGAAGCGAAAGTGTCTTTGCGCTCCGGCTCTCCAGATGACCAGAGACGCGCAGACGCTCAGTACCTCAGCGACACACACATGCACTTCAGCAGTGTGCCGAGCGCGATCTGTCCGAGGGCGAAAATATCCTTGACGAGTGACAGTTGTGAAGAAACCACTGGAAATGTCTCAGAACGTGATGCCCGGTGCGTTTGGGTAGGTTGGACCCTCTCGTGGCTTTCTCTTCGTCCGGTCTGCGCCTTGTGGATTTGTCAAAGGCAATTTGATTTTTTTTCTTTCCGAGTCAAAATAATTCTAAAAAAGAAAAATGGCCATTACTTATTACATTGGATGAAACGAATCCAATTTCTCCTTTAGTTGGCACTTGAGTGTGCCAAGCACTGGACAGTTCTTCTTCTCTCCTGGGCTCTAAGTGCATGCGATGCCCGGTTACTTTGCACTCTCTCCAACTCTTTGCACTTGCTCCCCTATTCGGCTTTGCGCACTGGAGACCAGGGACATGGACTTGCCACCTCCTTTCCAAATGAATGAAGCTTTTTTTCTCCCTTTTCTGCCTCTATGAAGATGGCGGAGTCCTGCTTCTCCGGGAGCTCTCTGTGTCTCTGTGGCGAGGGCTGCCTCCGTACAATGGGATAAAATTCAAGTTCAAGTGCGGACGTGACGTTAAGTCTACAGTGGGAACGAAAATTGGAGACTGCAAGAGCACTGGGGGCGACTAGTGGTGGCTTTTCACAACTATCGGATCACCAGAACAGTGGTGGAGAGCGTGGACATCGCGAGCCGATGTCTTACACACACACACACGCACGCACACACACAAACACGCGCACAAACACACGGCACCTGATAGACCGGCGCACTGCTTGTCTGTATCCGCTTTAGCGTAAATAAAACAAAGCAATATTGCATGCACTACAACGTTTGCGATGAATTTAAAGGGGAAATGTTTGCGAACAGCTTTTGTTAAAAAAAAAAAATTATAAAATACTTTTCCCGTGCATGTGTGAATGCGCATTAAATTAACATCTTTCATGTAAGCAAATAAATAAATGAATAGAAAATCCGCGATAGTGATAGTCACGCATTAACAGTAAATTTTCAAATCAGACAATTTCAAATCATTTGATGGAAAAGATTAAAGCACGGCGGATGTACAAAGAATACACTTCAGTTAGACATAAGTGTGCTGTTTACCTCATAAGCAATAAATTACATGAGACAAGACAGGCGCTGATATACTCACACATCACATTTCTTCTTTATGTGTTTTATGTCCTACAGAAATGACATTATTAAATTAAACCCACATTTGGAGAGGAAAAGAACATCAGAAAGAAGAAGTGTCAATGTGCATTTCTGAATCCTTTTTGTTAGGCAATTTAATGTATATTTTTGCCTTTAAATCCACATATAGCAGACATTTAATAATGTGAACAAATAAATGAACACTACACTAAAACTGTTGCATGAGTGGAATGCAAGACTGAATACTGGAGGAAATGAAAATAGGGAGGTGTGTTGTGCAAATACTTGCATGATTTGAGTTTACTGGGTGAAATGCAAGCGATGTTCCTTTGCATCTATTTTACACTCAGCGTACAGCAGTAATATGAAAGCTGGTCATGTGGCTCAGATTGTTTGGATAATTTCTTATTGAGTTTTGAATACTGTAAAAAACTGTATATGTGAGATATAAGTAAATACACAGATTAAAAAAGGTTCTTTTGTATTTTTTATTGCCTTTTCAGAAATATTTTTTGCCTTTATAGGATTTTTTGGACCGTTTCTTCAGGTCAGTGTATGCTTTTTTAAGATTGTAAAAAAAGACTAAAGTAATAAAAATGTATTTAATTTACTTTATCAGATGTCAAACCTTCTTTTATTCTAATTAAAATCTAATTAAAAAATGTTAAATTTATTTTTAAAAAATGTTTTATTGAAGTCAAACCGACTAAATATGATGACAAATGATAATGTGACATGACTATTAATTCAAAACAAATTCCTATGATTCATGCTTTCTGGGTAATCCACTTTGTAAATGCAAAGAGGGCAGGAAGTAACCCATAATCACCCTCGTTTTGGAGTTCTAGGGTTAAACTGAGGTAATTACTGTAAATATCCAGCAAGTTTTTTCAAAATGACATTTCAATTAAAAATACAGAGGTCACACTTTAGTGTTTATACATGTGTTAACACTGAGAAAATCTAATGAACTACATATGTAATTATTTTCTAGAACTCAGTGTAATTAGGTATTCTTTTTGTTATTGCCATAGCACTTAATTATAGTAACATGTAATATGTGAACATGTTTAGTGTAAATTGAAACCAATTAGATAGACATGCAGTGGAAAAGTAAGCTAATGGTATGAGATTGAGGGGAACAGAACAAGTTATTACCATTTTAATTCATGGAGACTGTATACCTGCAACTGTTGATTAACTAGAGTCATGCGTAATAGACTCATGGCGCTACCAGAGGGTCCAGCTTGTGCCAGTTCAGAGGCAGGTAGATTTCAGGCGGAGCACCCAGATGAGAGCGTGTCTGCGTCGATCCATCTGCTCATGATCCATCATTGGATGTGACGCTGGGTGGCACAGCCTCGCCAACAATGCCATATATCCTGCCGCTGTCTCCGATACATCCTCCGCCCCTGAAATCCGTTAAACAACACCCCAACTTTCATGTCAATTCTTTTAGTAATAGATAGCTAGATGGCAAATGTGGCAAGAATAACTCAGTGATTTAAATTAGAAATACCAGGTGTTGCCAAAAAAATGACATTTTATGATTTACAATCATCTTCCTGGAAATCAAGATTGGAGGAGGTTGTTGCTGATACGGGCTCTGTTACTGCTGGATTACTCTCTCTATAAAAAGCGTGAAATGTTCTCTGAAAAGCAGTGGTTGCCTACAGCTGAAAATCCTATTTTATTGCATGAACTCATTGGATACATCCTGTACTTTGCTCAGTCCTCTGTTTTGCAATGAATATTTTTCCCTTACGCCCATAAATTTGTCTGTATAACAATAGTTTTAGCTCAAACTGCAGGCAAAAAGCTCTTGAGCGTAAACTTTCTCCTCCATATATTATAGTGCGGTGTGTATAAATAGTCTTTTGTTCTTGTTAACCTCAGTAAATGCGTGCACATATACATTCAAAGTGTTTTAAAGTTTTTAAAAATGATATAAAACAACAGGAATCAATGCTTGCAGTATTACTGCTGCTGATTGCAATTTTACATACATTTGTTTTTTATGTGAATTGTTTTGGTTACCTGTATTTTGAACTTGTGTTTTGTTTTGTTTTTCTCTCAGGTGCTTATGGGTAATTTGCACACACAGTGATCTTCATTTATGGCAAGATCCATAAAAGGCAACTTCCATATATGAGCCTATAGAGGAGAAACACAGAAATGACATAAAACTAATTTTATGCATCTCAATTAAATTTTAAGCATCTCAATTAAATGTAGTTCTTAAAAAACACACACACAGAGAGGGAGAGAGAGAATAAAACACAGACATCATTGTTTTTCTCAGCACAAGTGCTTAGGTGAAGCATAAATCAAATATTCGAAGCACAAACTCTAAATTTAGTTCACTCCAGAATTTAGATACAATACTACATATTTTAATATTGCAATGCTCCTGCAAATAATATCTTCACGTGTGATGTAAAAGTCCAGGACATTAAATTCTCTTTTTTTGTTTCAGTTATAGGGACTAAGTGTGTCCACCACACTTAACAAGATATATTTATTTGCAATCTATCGCTCCTATGTGCTGAACTTGCAATGCAACAGTACCCTCTATTGGCCAGTTACTGCCACAAAGCTTCACAAGCATGCAACACAACACTCGTTTTCTTCAATTTCACTCTTCATCATTTAAAAAAAAAAAAAAACAATTCATGCCAAAATAAAACAAACAATCTAATTTGGAATCACTGACATGTATTGTGTCCGAATTAGTTATCAACGTGTTTTTCTGAAAATACAAAATGACCCCATTTGTACAGAGCTCTTGTTTGCCCTTTATCTACATTTAATTTAAATGATAAGATTGAAGAATATCAAATAAAAAGGTTTCTTGAATTACAATGTAGTTTCATTGTCTCTTCAGTGTTTCAACACTCTTCAACATTTTAAGTTTAATCATGCAATCTAGTTTAAACCCCAGACTCACAGTTGGATATTTTATTTTAAGATGGTAATAAGCATTTAGCCACCTTCTTGGTCTTACTTTATGACTTGTCATCTGTCAAAAAAAAACAGTACTTGGAAAACAACAAATAAGCCAATCACAAATGTTTAAGATGAGTAATGTAAAAAAGCTATTAAAGTTATTAAAACAAAAATGTGTTGATGAAAACTGACACATTTTAAAATGTGCGTGTTGTCATGGATTGCATTAAATATGATGGTACATTACAAAAACATTAGTGATGTGCACTATCAGACTTCAAAAAAGGAAAAAATAAAGCTAAAATTTCAAATCAGTTCTGAAAACAAACCCTAAATATTCCCTAAAAATCACAATGGATATGAACACACAACCAGCATATCCTCATCATAGAGCTCATTAGGACTAGTCTATGAAGATTCATCTTATTTCATCTGTCCCCAACTCTCTCTCACCCCTGCTATGTCACCAGTAAGAGAGAAACATTAATCTACTGAATCTGAAGGAATGTCAGCCTTAATTGCTGTTCATTGGGGGAAAAGAGATAAAATGGAAAGACATGGCTTTGTCAAGCAATAAAAGATGTGAGCGATAAGACTGTCTGATAAATCACATCTCAGCCTCCTGTCATCACTCAGCTCAAAGCCTGGTGGCCATCTTGTGGGCGGCTTTAACCTCAGGCCTGCAAATGAATCCAAAACAGGTTTGTTTCTGCCCAGGGGCTTCCAGGACGTCTCCTATCACCAACCCCTGTTGGGACAAAGCATCCCCTGCACTTTTCCGGGACCCGGCGAGTGAGTCCAGGGGGTAAAACACGACTGTTTGAAAAGAAAAATGGCAACAGAGTGTGACTAAATCGGTTTGCTTGGCAGCCGGACAAAGGCTTGATTCCACCGCTCCCGAGAGAGAATGCGAGGTTCGCAAATCCTGGCATCAGATCGGAAAGTTGAACGTTGCCAAAGGCGCACATTCACAACAATTAGCTACCTTTTCAGTCCCAGCCCCCTGGTTATCCATCCCCTAGGTGGTTATCTAATCGCCTGCTTTTGTTTAGAGGAACGGCTCTCTTTCACTCTGGGCTGACATCGTTTACGGCTGCCGGCTGGCGCTTCTCTAAATCTGCAGTGGCGGCCCATCGAGGAGTCTAAGTAGATAAACAGGGACGTACCCGACCTCTTAATGCAACTTCGTAAGCCTCGCAAACAGGCCGATCGAAAAGTTGCCAACACGCTCTGTGAAAAAAAAAAAAAAACAGGAAAAAACTTGCAGCAGAGGTGGTAGAGTGCCGGCCTGTCGACTTAAAACCACCACAGGGAGGAAGAGCTGGTGTTTGAGGGGACCATGGGGATTAAACAGAAGAAATGTGAAGAAGATCTCGTCTTTATCCTTCAGCTTCGTGGCTGACTACAGAGTTTGCTCAGCGTCCCTTTTCCTGCGCATTCCCCCCTGGCAGCACATTTCATCACTGAGGTATTTGTGGCATAAAGCTGTCCATCATCAAATCTGGTATGTTTTAATGGCCCATATCGTCTCTATACTGTCTCTAGCAAGTGCTGGTCAGGTGACCGTGAGGTGTGCGTCTTTGCAGTGATGAATAGTACAGACGCCATCTCCTGCCGTCCTTACATAGAAGTCACTCCCGGTTCACACCGATAACGCCGCTCTGGCTGTAAATACGGGGCACATTTACATCAAGCGATGACAAATGTGTGTGTGGGATTGCGTATACACGCATGTCCTCCCACCGAGAGCTTGCGGGATGGTTCGGGGCTGTACCATATCAAAAGGCCTGACACGCTTTCAACAAGAAGACCAGGCGCTACTGCTGCAAAATACAAAAATGATGACACAAATTAGTTCTCATTGTTTTCTTGTGGGCATGTTGCAATGATGCAATCATAAGCAACGCTCACGCTGCCATTTTTGAAGTGTCAGGGTACAAGAGAACGATGGCAATCCGGTTGCCCTGCTATCATGCGTGCAGGAATGACTAAGAAACTGCTTTGCCACATACCTGCGAGGTGAATTAATAAAGTGGTAAGGCACAAGAGGTCATGCATTACGCTGATTTGACCAAAGTTAAGCACAGCATAAAGCTTAACTGTGTCTGTAACTAGTCAATATCTTTTAGAAAATGAAAACCAACAGCAATATGAATAAAGTTTTTTTTTTTTTTTCCAAAATCTAAAATAAAATAATAGTGTTTTATATTGTCACTATGCTGAAATGGTTAAAATATTATTTGGAGAATATTTACATTGATGGTGTACCCTCAGTTTGAGTAATAAAAGATGTGTGTATTTATGTAAAAATAAATAAATGAATAAATAAATACACTGATAAATCGTTTTTTAAATAAATGTATTTTAAAAATAAATAATTTTAATTTATAAATAAATTACTTAATGTATATATTTATTTGGCAATGATTTATAAATTAATATTATTATATTATATTATTATATAAAAATATATAAATGTATTTGGAAATTAATAAAGAATATATTTTTTATAAATAATATCTAAATTAATAAACAATTAAAATAATGAAAATACATTTAAAATAATTACAATTAAATTAAACTGAAAATTATTTTTATTATTAAACAATACTAACATATTATACTAAAATATAATTAAAACGATCATATAATGCCAGATGACAGCAAATTGTTGCGTTTATGCATTAAACATATTTAATAAATAAATTAACTTTGACAGCCCTAATATTATATTTATGTACAAGCTTTTTCATTTGCTTAAAATTATTTGCAGACTCCCAAATCAAACCCCATGCAAGGTCCAGTATTAAAACACGTTTTTGTTTTGCTTTAAAGCAAATTTGATATATTCAATTAATCTGTGTCACGTATATCAGACATCATTCAACATGGCTCATCCATTTAAAATATAACTTTTATAATGTAAATCATGTTACTGAAAAATCAGCTTTGGTCTGCTCATAATGTTAATAGCAGAGACGCAGATTCTTTCACACCATGCCTGTAGCGATGGACAGAGTTAATCAACATGTCACACACACACAGTGACCCCACAGGCTGAACCTGCTGTATTTGTTTGTCGCCGTGACTTGTTATCGGGAATCGGCATTTCGAGGGACACTATACATACTTTACACAAATAGGTCTTTGCGCACACACTATCTCTTAGACGCACACACAGACGCACAATCTTCGCAGGCCCTGCACTCTGATGGTGAATAATGGCGTTCTTTTTTGAAAGCGGCACTTCCAGCCGTAGTCTTCTCCATCCAGCACCATCAGCACTTTAGAAGATTAAGTCCTACCTTCCCTTATCACACTTCGCTCCCTCCTGCAGGCTCGACACGGGGTCCTCGCAGGCCGGCCATGTCCCCCTCTGCCAGCCCTGCGTCGCCATCTCGACAGGGCCTTAATTTTGGCCTCTCGTCGACTATCTTCTTGTTTCACATTTCTCTCCTCGCCGCTCCGAGCTCATCTCTTTCCGGTCGTGCGATTCATCACCCCAGGATCAGCAGCAAACGGCCTCTCCGTCATTGAGCGTTATCTACCATCTCAATGTCAGCCCCTTCAGCCAACAGGCAGACTGCGCCACATTGCACTGGGAAGAACGAGAAAAAGAGAAAAGTCATACAAGTAGATCTTAAATAAAAGGCGAATGGATATTTATGGATGCTGGATGCTGACTGATCAATAAAATGTTCCAGCCATGCAGCTAAAAACACAAAGTTCTAACTCTAAACACAGAAAAGCAGGAAAAGATCTTTCAGGAATGGATAAACTGACCTTTTTAGTCTACTAAGGTTTAATAGCGACCACAGAGGGTCTGATGCGTTCGTTAGAGGAAATGTACTGCCTTGTATCCGGGTACGCTTTAATCCCTTATCAATACAGTGCTTGCCCTTAATTATGCAGAGGTGACTGATAAATTAGTTTGGACAGAATTGTGATTATCAGTTCAATCTGCCTCTATCTAGAATTAAAATCAATGGCTCATCAGCACATGCTACACTAGTCCAAAAGGTGGAATACACAATACAGTGCACAGCGCACACAACTGTGCGATAGCTTTTCACACTCCAGTTCACACACTTTTTATGCCAAATAGATTTTCCTTGTGATTATTTATGTAATCAGTTAAATGGATGTCACTTTGTTTTAAAAAGTAGTGGGGAGTTATAAAATAATGATTTGTTGGTCTAGGGGTAAGCTTTCTGGAACGAGGGAGTGTTGATGGTAACGTCACTTAAGCTTACAATTTTATCTTCCAACAATCTTTTCTTTTTTTTTTTTTTTTTTGCTGATGTAAATATGTCATTATCAACATTAACCTAGTTGACAAAGAGTGATTAAAATTGTGAGAGTGATTTGAGGTCTGACTCTTGATTCACCATAGCAAATATGCCACAAAACCTAAAAAAAAAAAAAAAAAAAAAAAAAAAAAAATTGTAAAATGCTATGTAACCCTAACTATTTTCAGCAAAATAAATGGCTTAATAAATTGGTGGGGAATAAATCAATAGCAAAATAAATAAATGACACTATACAAGAAAGAAAGAAAGAAAGACAGATAAGCATATACAGTATAAACAGCATAAACAAGATGAATATTCATAGATATTAATATTTTCGGATGGCCAAAAAGGAGGATTTGCAGACCAGTTGGTAAGTGCTTTGATTTGATTTCTTTAATGCATGCGTTATTCGCCTCCATTTTTTCAGTCTTTAGATCAGAATTGAGCTGGACACCTTCATTAATTACAGGATTTGTTTCATTAACTACCCACTACTGCCCTCCTCTGGTTGAATGCATCATAATGGTGAAAATGACAAGCCACTGCGCGCTGTTGCATGAGAAACAAATACAAGTAAGAAGTTGAAGAGGAATAATCATCTTTTAACTCAAATACGCACTCCCGCCTCGTATCATTTAGGCATTACAGAGCTATTTGCAAAAGCAACAAGCAATCAGTCTTGTCCAGAGCTGTAACAACCCCATTGTATGATTGCTCCAGCCCGTCTAATGCCGGTTCTGTTCATAACTCCTGCTGGTGTGTGTGCTTAGCACCACTCACTTTAATTAACAACAGTCGAGGTAGCACAGTCACATTTAAAAGGTTGCCATTCCACCAATATGAAAGCACAATTAAATATTAATTGCCTACTGAATAATAGATGAAGAGTATCTGTGTACAGTTCAGGAGCCTAATTCCTGTTAAAGTACAAGTCTTTAATCAAGCAGTAATGAGCACTGCTATGTCAACAGGCGTTGTGCCCTATCAGCAAAGAATAGAGAGAATTACCATCGAAGGCTCATGCTGCCGAGAGCCTGTATCAATTTTAATGTAATTATGCTTTACTAATAACAATTCAACTCATTATAACAAGCGCTCGCAGAAATTGATTCTGTAAACAGCAGACACGCACAATTCTATTGTGATTATTCTCTAGAGGTTTGTTCCTGCTGTGTGGTACTTCGCGGCGACAACTATATGCAAGTTTACAGACGAAGCAAACTGCTGGTCTCCACGGCTTCGGAGATTGCAGATTGACCTTTCGGCTATCATTTTACCCAGTATTATAATAGTTCACCCCCCAAAAAAGAAAAGAAAGTAGCACTTCCATTAAAGCAGTCCATGTGACTTGAGTGCACTTTCCCTCTGACTGAGTCTCAGTCAGACAGAAGTTGATGTAACTTTTCATAAAAACTAGTAATGTAACATAGCTTGTGGTACTTTTTTAATTAAGCAACATTGTCCCAACACAGAGTTATTGTATTAGGGATGCACTGTATATTGGCAATACCTTACTGTGATAATGTACTGTAATACAAAATACTGTAAAAGCAATATTATGAAACATTATTACAATAACCATTTTCTTAACCATTTCCAATTTCTTAACCTTTTCCAAATCGCTGGACTATTGTTATTCAATGTAGTGCACCGAATATGGCTTTAGACATGAGTTTCATATATAATATTTAATATTAATATTTTTGTCTGGTTTCTGTCATTTGTGGGCTCTACAAGTGTAACTTACGCTGCAAAACATCTTTCGTGTTCCCTTTGAAGAAAGAGATGCAAATGAAAGACAGAATTACACATTTTTGGTAAATTATTCTTTGATAACATAAAATGAAAAAGAATGTAAAGTACTGAGAGCTTTTTGGATGCGTGACACTCTGCAGCCCGGTCGGTCAGTCTCTGGTCTTCCTTGCGAAAATCCATTAAGAAAGATCTTGTGTCCTGCCCCACTTCTTCTCCTTGAGCTAGAAAAGACAGAGAGGAAGAGAGACGAGGTGATGCCACATTCACCTTTGATCAACTATGATTTTTCACACCGCACCGGTGAACTGCACTTTTCACAGTCCGCTCGCAGAAAACAGGAGATGCTTTAGTGTCTGACCATATCTGCATCACAGCCACTTTCCCGCCACCCTGACCTAGAAACGGAGGACCCGGTGAGCCGGCTGACCGGTTAAGGGGGCGAGGGGCCCCGGCTGACATGAGCTGGCCGCTCAGGTGGACGTACCAAGGAGAGGAAGACGAGATGGCTTGTGGCACGCTGGCTTTCCAGCTGGCCAACTCGTCCCACTGTCAGGACGAATGTCTGTGGAAGAGGAATGCAGAGGAAGAGAGGAGAGAGTTCAGCGTAAAGGCAGACCTGATGAGGAGAGGCCAGTGGAGCTGAAGTCACACCTCAGGGACTGGCGCTCCTCTGCAGGGTCAAAGTGTTCGACTACAGGGGGTCAGGGAAAGGTGAAGGAGAGTCTGATAGCGCAGCTGTAGCCTAGCCAGATTTTGGCCATCAGCATAAAGCCTGGTCCACATAAAAACACATTCTAGCCCCAAATTGTCTAGTTGGACTGAAAACAAACATTTAAAGTGACCGGTCATAGTTTGGTTTAAAAGGTGTTTAGGAGTGGTTTAATCAAAAATTGGATTAAAAAAGCCCCCTGACTGTCCTGATTGGATGTGCTACAAATGCATGTTTTTAATTATTACATTATTAAGAAGGATTCTTATTATCATTATAATATTTTATAATCATCAATGATGATAATAATAAAATGTATCTTTTTACCATTTTATTGTTTTTGTCTATTAAAATAGTTTCCGTAAATTTAAATAAAATGTAAATATTAGATTAAAAAACATCAAGTACTAAAGAACTGAAGTAAAATGACAAAATGAAACACTGAAATAAAAATATGAAAATAATTAAAGAAAAGAAATAAAATAAAATGACAAGTCAGATAACAAAATCACAAATTAAAATGAAAAAAAAAATATATATAACTCTTATAAAAACTCTTATACATAACAATATAACATAAGAGTATATAAATAATCCTAAAATAACAAAGTATTACACTGCTTTCAGTGGCTTTAAAAAACCAATGGGGTAACGCAGAATCAGAATAAGTGAAAACAAAAAAAGGATGGACAGAAGGGTGGATGTTAAACAGACGTCACATGATACTGGATTTAGGGGTGATATGATTTTTAAGTAGCTACACATGAAATCTTAGTTGTCTGGAATGCGGTAAAAATACAATAAATGTAAAACAATTCAATGCCATGAACCAAAAAAATGTGTTATTTCTTCCTTTGAAGCACTGATCGCAATAGCCTTGTATGACCTCTGAAACTGTAAAATATTTGAAAGCCAGACAGTCACATAAGACCCTTAACATGGTTGAAACTATCCCAGCTCTTACGGCAAAGATCCTAACATGACTAGAATGTGTTTGCATCAGACAAATTCTATGCCCATTGTGTTGTGTAATATATCCTTTAGGGTCAAATATACGAATGAACAGCTGAAGAAAATTGTGGAAGTGATAAACACTGATTGAAACAGGACTGTTTTTCAAAGTGTGAATGGTGTAATACAACATCTCACCTTCCTGTCTCAACAGTTCCTACAGAGGCAGAGAGATTGGCATTGGTGACACCGGTCTCTTGAGGACTTCTTTCACCAGGTTGCATGTTCTTAGGTCTCAGAGGGCATGCTGGTCTAGTGGTTGTAGTGTCCACCTGAAAGAGAGCATGACTTTTAAAGTCTATATTCTCTCCAGAGAGTTTGAAGACAAGTCAAGGTCCTCAAAGCCACATACTAGTACCAAGACATCCATTTTCTCTCTCTTCTCCTTATGTTTCTTCGTGCACTCACATATTGATCTCACAAAAGACAAAATTCGTTTTCCCCAGCAAAGAAATGTAATTCTTTTATTACAGAAATGTACCCAGTGAAAACAACACAACACGCTCTCTATCACTTTCGGTGCGACACGAGCCAGAATTCTATTATGGGAAAGCTGCACCAGATACAATGAAGTATTTTCAAGGGATCTTGAGGCAACAAAGTATATAAAATGCCATAAATAAATTATAGCAGACAATTTTAAGAGCATTAAAAGTTTGATCTCCTTCAGGGGAGGCCGCGGGGGACTTTTGAAGCAGTAATTATTCATAAAAATGAAATGTCATATTAGTTTGTCCCGCTCTAATTTGATTTCACGTTGATGAATTTTTTCCGCTTCGACAGGATTCAGTGGGACAAATGTGGTGCTCTCCTCACATCATTTTCTCTAATAAAGACACATTTGTTTGAATATACAGACGAGGAGTTCCGAACAATGACAGTAATTAAAACTCTGGAGCCAATCACTGATGTTTAAAGATTATGTCTGTTGTTGCATCTGATTAAAGTAATAGAAAAAAACATGAACTAGGTTTTAATGGATTGATTCACTCCTAAAAAGGTGTTTTATTGGTTCTTAGTTTTTATTGGTTCTTAGGTGGTACATGCACCTTTTCAAGCTGTTTGGACAGAAATATGTGTTGGGAGTGTGTGTACACAACCACCCTACAATGATAAAGATCCACAGGTAGTTTTTTATTTAATAAAAATAAGTTGCCCCTTCTGAAATTAAGCCATTCTCAAATGCAGGAGCCACTCCTACAATATTTGATTGACAGCAGCGTGTCACACAGACTGAACTGGTGTCTTACCTCAGACCCGCCCTGAGTGATCCGTCATCAGACCGAGATGCAGAGACAAGCAAGACTCCTAAGAGATTGCGGTGTTTTGTTGTTGAATGTATTAATTAACATAGCAATAGTGATTTACTCCTGACATCTGAGTGACTGAAGGCAGAAGATTAACGCTATGTTTGGTTCTGAAGGGAAACGCCCCCTTGATCAACCGAAAGATCCAGCCTCACCTACCGAAGCAGTGAGTATAATATCTTTAAATGAATGTTTGTAAATTGCCTTTCCTAATAATGTGCTAATTAGCAAGTTTAACTATGAATATGGCTAATAAAAGATCGCCCTAGAGCGTTTGGAAAAGAGGGGCGGAGTCAGCGGAGCTCGTGAAGATTTAAAGGGGAAGTACACAGAACAGAGTGATTTCAAAAGAGGTGTTTATGACAGGGTAAAACTTGCGTTTTTAAAACTATCTTTGAGAAATTTTAAAACAAACTATATTACAAACTTTCAATTAAGACCCTAAAGAATCATATTAGCTTGTGGAAAACTGGGTTTGTATAAACCCCTTTAAGGAAAACGCCACTGTTTTTCCATATTTCACTATGTTCTTCCATCTACACTAATCCGGATAAGTTTAAAAACGCTCCACGTCCACATTATCTTTTCCGAAGAGTTGATCATCCACACTGAAACGACCAAAAACGCTTACGTGTGCGTCATCGTTTTTCGAAAGCCTCTGTTTTTACAGTCCACGCTGCGACGCAAAAATGGCATTTTCAAATCTATCCACTGTGGAGAGCAAAAAGCTTTGTTTTCCTTCACCAAAAACGCTGTCTCAGTGTGGATGGAAGGCCAAAACGGAGAGAAAAAGATGCGTTTTCATATGAAAACGTATTAGTGTGGACATTAGACGAGTTGAAGTCTCTCCCGTCTCACTGTGTGCACTTAATCTCTCGGACACGACCTCACCAGCCTAGTTTCCATCCAGTTTTGTTTTTGGGCCTAAGAGAATTTGCGTAAAAAATATTTGAGAAATTTTCTGTCTCCAGACTGTTTCCATCCATCTGGCCTTTTAACGATAAAATGGTGTGAGTGATGACGTCATCCATAAAAAAGTTTTCATGTTTTTGTGCTTTGTTATAGACTATTTAGATACTCCAGCATCAAGCTATAGGCTATTCATAATCAATTTTAACTTTCAAAAGTATAAAAAAAACCCCATCAAATTAAGAAATTTATGTTTGAAAGGTAACTTGTTTTTTTAACATATATAAAATGTTAGATGCAATAATATGAATATGATTTAATGCACTTTTGAACTAGGCTAAGGTGCTTTGAAACAAACACGGAAGCTGTCAATAGGCTAAATCTGTCATGTGACACTACATTTACTTGCGTTAAAGCCCATTTTCTTGACAAAAGGTGTTTCCAAAATTTTTTTGCGACATTTGAAGTATCGATATAGAATTTATGCGCTAAAGTTAAATGGAAAAATACTGTGCCGACATTTACAAAATTTTATCGATAATTAGCATTTCCATCAGCTATATCGGTAAAATATTTAAAGTGCTAAATATTTTGTTATCGACAAAGAGAATTTGCGTAAAAAAGTATTTGCAAAATTTGCTGTCTCCAGCATGAATTGAGCTAAAATAAACGCTAACATAGTGGCGCCGCAATCTAAAATGATTAAGTACAGGCACTGAGAGTTAAACTCTGATTGGTTTTGGTTGAAGTTATTCTTGGCTTCCTTTGGTTTCCTTGAATATGAAACTGCTAGGTCAAAATTTTATGGTGTTTTGATATTTAATGTATTTGGTCGCACTCTCAGACTTCAAACACATTCAGTTACTTATCTTAGTCAGTAACTAGCAGCCTTGATAATATTAGCTTGGGATGTTTTTCATTCCTGTTATCCAGCTGAATTATTAATTTAATAATAATGCTACAAACAAGCAAAGAAAAAGACAATAACATTAAATATACATTACTTAAGAGTTACACTCTGTGATTTGTTGTTTGGCTATAGCGAGATCATTTGCCTGTACTTACCTCACTTGAATGTTTCTTGTATAAAATGTGTCTTTCAAATATTTGGATGCATATATTTGATTATAAATACAGTAAAAACATGAACATTGTGAAATATTGCCACAATAAAATGCTAAAATAAATGATTGTGAATATTTTAAAATGTAATTTATTAATGTGGTGGCAAAATAGTGACATTAAAAAATCATAAATAAATATAATATAGACATACAAAAATCATTCTAATATACTAATTTGGTGCTGAAGAAATATTTTTCAGCATTATTATCAATTTTAAAAACAGTTAAGCAAAAACAGTGCTGCTTCTCTGATGAAAAGATGTACTTACAATGCATTTACAGTTTAACCCTTTATAGGGCACTCACTGAAATAATTGGAAATTCATAATTTCAACCCTGGAATGTTGTCGGAGGCTATAACAAGACTTTTAAGCTTTTGTGACTTTATAAAAATAATTACAATTTTATGTTGTAAATCTAGGTCAATGAAACTAGCCTATAAGGTTCCTTGCCAGTCTATGGTCATATTTTTTTCCCAAAAAGGGCATATATTTACAATGTTAAAAACACACATAAAATACAGATAAATAGGCTACATAAAATGTACATACACTTTTTCTCATTTAATTTATTTATTTTTTACCTTTGTTTTATATTTTTTTAATGTGCCATAGTCTCTTGATTTCCAAAAGCTGGATATATACAAAAATTTACAGTTTAGATTTACTGAAAACGAAGAATACTGACAAATATGTAAATATATAATAACAAGTGAAAATAGCACACTAGTCTAGGTGGTACCACTTATCTTAGCAGTAATAAGGTTCACGGTACAAATAAACACCAATGTATGCCATAATAATATAAACTGGGTTACAAGTAATAAATGAATAAAATCTAAAAAAAGTAATAATAAAAAAGTTAAACTTTATATTTCACTATTTATGGCTTGATCATTTCAATAAATCTCCCCCTGAATCACTGCATAATTTTACACAAACCCGTGTCTACATTACTTATTGTCCTACATTTGAATGCATTATTTGTATATACATAAAAAAATCTCGCTTCAGGCGTATGTCTAAATATAGACATACAGGCAGTTACCTGAATAGGGTGTATGACCAAATATGATCGCACCATTTTTCATGTCACAGCGTTCACTAATTTCTAGAAATGTTATGCAAACAACACCGATCTCAGCATTTAACACAACTATTCAACCATATAATGCATGAGTTTCGTTAACTTAGCATTGTTTGTTTCGATGCTATTTATATTTTTGTGAGAGTGGGTATGAGCGTAAACGCATACTTTTCAAACTCCGGAAGTACTGTACGCTGATGTTTGAAACGCCCCGGGCAACTCCTGATTGGTCAAATGCCACGTGTCGCCATCTGTGACGTAGACTGATTTCTGCTGATTGGCTAGAAGAAATCCATGTGTTTACACAAGCTCACGAAAAGGCACGAGACCGCTCTAATGAATGATCAATTAAGTTACTATAATTCCTTGCCCGATAAAGGGTTAACTTTCGATCAATTTAATTTAATGCATCCTTGCTGAATAATTCCCTTTATTAAAGGGTTACTCTACCTCAAAATGCTAATTTTATCATTAATCACTTACCCCCATGTCGTAAAATTTTCATTTTAGCGTGGAGTAACTCTTTAAGACCCCAAACTCTTAAAAATTTGTGTAAATAAATAAATGTTAAAACAGAACCTAAACAATGCACTTCTTTAAAAGGATACTTGGTTTTTGGGAACATCACATAATAAATTCAGTGCTGATTTGTAATATTTCTTAACTTTGTTACCAGCAGTCGGGAGCAAGAGGTGCCCACAAGGTATGTATGGATGAAATGAAGTCTGAATCATCACCTTTCTTATCAGCATAAAGCACCGGAGGACACTTGCATGGACAATTTATTTTAGCTTGTAATACTCCTCCTGTTTTGCAACCACAAGGTAAGCAGACTTACTTCCTTTTCAATATTTGACATTGCTTACATATCTTCATACAAGACCTGGTCTGTTTTGTTTTAGATGGTGGACCACTTACACTGGCTTACATTAGCGCTATCCAAAGCAGATAATGAAGTGTATATGGACCTGCACTGCAGCAAAAAAGGACACAAAGAGTACAACTGGGACACTATAGTGAGCTGACATGTCCTTTGAGTCCCAGACACACCTTGTTAAGGGTATTAGGATCAACACCGTGATTGATCTACATGTCAGATCGGTAAATGAAGGCGTGGAGTTAGCTGTCCACAGCTCATTTTCCACCTGGAGGTCAATTAAGACACAGAGAGGTGAGGAAACCGCTAGGACGGGTGCCTTACAGTGCACAGACCCTAACATGGAGATCGCGACATGCACACCGCATACATATACATACACAAACCTAGCCTTGTTTGATTGCCCAATGTCACTGCATGGGGGAAGGGTTCTGTCATGATAGACAAAGTGTCGTTTCTATGAAGGTATACAGAGAAACAAAAGGAGGGGGTGGTGGATGAAAAGATAGATGAATAAAGGGTAGAGCTTCATCTTTTACTGGGCTGCAGACTGTCTGTAGTCATTCAGTACTGCCTCATTTCCCTGTAACGCGCAGGGCTTTTCTTTTTCATTAGCCGAGCTCGGAGCACACGAGGAGTCAACCGTGTGGATATTCTGACACCCCTACAGCACTCTATTTACCACAGCTCTTCAGTGATGTATCAAGGGGAACGTCTTCCCGGCATTAAATATAGATGCAGTCGGATTAACATATCAGGAGAGAGCATGATTAATGTGAGATTACACTGGATAGCACCGCTGCTTTTTCCATCACTGTTGGAGTAATGGACTTTGATTTGATTCAAATCATCCTTTGCCCATCAACATAAGCAGGCACACTTAAAGGAAAGACGGGACATCGCTTGACTGGTTTGACCGCACGTACAAATAATGCAAGTTTGAGAATAAACTTTTCTTGCTTGCCACGGGTCTAGATTGGCATTTGTTGCCCTTTAAAAACTCAAAAATATGCCCCGCAGTTTGTGCTACAATTGTTGAGGCGCCATTACCTTTTAAAGCAATCTACCTACGATTTTGACCTGCAGGTGATCAAACTAAGAAATAAACTTTCTAAGGATAGACTCGAAAAACCTAATTAGAAAACACCTTGAGTACTCACCAAAAACACAGCGTCACATCAACCACTGCTGAATCATGTTGACGTTTACTTCAGTAATTGCCTGTGCGAATGTAAAAATCCAGTTTGTGAGTACTGAACATTCTCACAACCAACTAGTATACTTAAGTACCCACTCAGACACATAGAAACATGCTAACCACTGCAGAATCACAAGAATGACAACTTTTGAATGGATAAGTAGTACTTAAATTATCTTCAGAACATAAAAAAATGCTTTCTAAACACACACGTTAACAACTTAACAACACCCTGACCATTGCAGAATCATGTCAGTAGTTTTTTTTTAATAGTCAAATTATCTTTAAAAAATGTAAAATAGATTTAGCAACACATTAGCCCGTGCAGAATGATTAGTTTTTTTTTAAACATAATGCAACTAGCATTTGACAGCAAGCAAACTAGTATACCTTAGGAACCACTCAAAAGCACATTAACAACTCAACTATAGAATTATGTCAGTGTTACTCACGTTCTTCAGGAAACTGAAAAACTAGTTTATGAGTACTGAACATCCTAGCATACAGTAGTAACCACCAAAAGCATATTAACAACCACATAACTACATGCTAACCACTCAGAACGTCTTAGCTACCGCACATAACACTCTAGCATCATAGCAGTGACGTTTTATGCTGAACATGTGAATAGTCTAGTTTGTGAGTAGGCCTACTGAACATTTTAGCAACCACCTACTGCAACATTCATCCAAAAACAAATTAACAACCACATTGCAGCATGCTAACCAAAGAAAACGTCTTAACAATTATGGTGGAAACTCTCGCACCACTTTTTCTTAGAAAAATGTTAGTTGTACCTGTCCCTGCAAATGTGAAAATCTATTTTGTGAGCCCAGAGTCCAGAGATTGCTAAGCTAGATGCTAAATCAGAGTCAAGATAGAGTCAAGTGCCACTCATAGGCTACATCAAAAATACAAATGCCTTCTTTTATCATGACTGTTAAGTTTAAGTAGTACAAGATATTCTTTAAACAGTATTTTTTTTATATTACCACAGTTTTATTTAGTATAGTATTTTGCTATGGTTATTTTACACACACACACAAAAATAAAAAATTAACTGTAGAGATCATAAAAGGTGCAAAATGAACATGACCCATGTTGTGAAAAAAGCACCCAATAACCTGACCAGCCCATGACCACCTCATTTATTTTACTTGCTCTCTGCACCTTAAGAGATAGATCACAAGTCTACGTGTGCATATCGAATTTCACACCCTCAATAAATTGCCGAACCAGAGTATTGATATTTTCTGGCCTGGTCCTGCTCGCCTCCTTTCTCCTTGAGAGAGACACCCGCAAAGGGTTAAACCCTCCCCCCTGTTCTGCCCCGTGCCACTGCGTCTCTCTCGCTCCCTCACTGTGTCTCCCTGCATCCATTTGCAAATGATCTCGCTTGTCTGCATATTGTCACTTGCAGCCTGCCCACACATTCATCAACTGTCGGCCGGCTCGCCGCGCACTCCCCGCGCCCTCTACACTTAATTGTTCCCACTCTGACCTGGGAGAATAGAGAATGATGTTTCCCTCATTCGTGCCGGAGCAGGGCGAGGAGAATTAACAACTCTGTGGGGATGGCCGAGCTGTGGTACGGTCGGTCAGGCTCTCCCCTCACCCCCTCTTTGTGTTTCTGGGGCACGGTCCTACAGTACCCTATTACCGGAGGCAGGCGAAGATTCACTAGCCGCAGGAAGAAATGAGACAGATAAGATAGGTGGAGACCTTCCATAGGCCGCAAGTTGCGAAGATATATCTGTATAGACAAACGGATACTATAACTGTCAAGTTACATTTTGCACATTGTTACTTTGTACATCTATATAAGAGAAAATGAGCAATTTAACCACGATTAGTTAAAAAAACAAAAAAACATTTAAAATTCAGAAATGCATATACCGCTCTTACTAGCCTATTTCTGCCATATATATGTATAACTTTAAAGCGCTGCTGTATTTAAAGAGGCAGATGACATGCTACAAACCGCATCAATCATTTATATACGTTATCGTCTATAGGAATGAACAATTATATATTCATCATTCTTAGTGGGAACAAACCTTGAGGGGCTGTTCACACGAGACATGTTGTTGTGTCCATCTGTTTATTTAATTGCCTTTGCTTGTAAACATGAGCTAGATCAGCAATTTTCAACCAGAGAACTGTGGACCCCTAAAGTGATCCATGTATAATGTCAGAGCAGCAGCATAAAATGGTAAAACTATGCATATTTTGACATCTGACCCGTTTCCATAACTTAAATAGCCAATATAACTGTATAAAAGTGTTTTTTAAAAAAAAAGTGAATTAGGCACAAAGTAAATTTGTTCTGGGGTCCAGTGGGGATGGTTTAAAATAGGTCCGGTACTCAAATAAATGTTGAAAAGTTCACTGCGCTAGACTCTATTTAAACGTACTGTGTGCCTTGCCATATTTTAGCATCCTGTGTTACAAGTGTCATGTTTTTAATATGCTGTTACAAGTTAAACAAGTTTTGGTTTTATCTTGCTAAATTGCAACAATCGGTTTCATTGTGTGAACGAAAAAAAAAAACTACTTGTTTAATGCATATTAAATCACATTGCGGGGCTCTAATTTCATAAAGCATTACTGTTTTTTTTTTTTTCTATGAATGTGTGAATTAATGACCAGTCGTTTGCGAAGTTAAGCCCAATTAAGCAGTTTTTAATGAATTTTAAATTTTAATTCTAATTATACCAATTAAATCATTTAGAAATGATATTTGTTAGGTCCACATTTCTCATTTCGATACATTTCTGGATTTCCTTCACTCACAATGCACTTTTTTTTTGCTACATTTGCACATCATTTAATAATTAGAGACCAAGTCAATGCTCTAAATGAATAAAAAAAAATGTCTGGCCTTTTTCACTGAGGACAGTAAAACCGCATGTCATGTCATCCACCTATCCAAATATATAACCATCGCGTCTGGTGGGGCCCCTGCTCTGTTCCTGGTGACGAGGGGTCAGTTCACATATGCGTGTCACAGAGGAGCGCTCCAGGAACACGGTAACGTCACACACAATGGATTTATGGCTTCTTATCAGCATGCCATTTGCATTTGCGAGGAGATCTGCAGCACGGGCCCATTTTCTCCGTCTGGATAGCAGAGCGGCCTCCACCGGTGCCCAGGGGCTCCTCAATGCATCACTCTCTCCCTCCTTCGGCTGCTAAACATTCCCACTGCATTAGCTAAGACAAGACATCAATTATACATGCCGTGGTTTCACTGTTGCAAAATACTATTTCCAGTTGGCTTAAATAGGATTAAAAATTAAATATTGCTTGCTGAAAAGGAATATGAAATCAGCTTGAACTTCTTCTACTTTCAAGCAGGACGTTTGGGGCCAGTACGGAGCAAAGGGCCTGTTTTGGGCGAGCCGCTTGCGTGTGTTGTCCGTGTGACGGCAAAAAGGAAAGACTTTTAATTAGCTGTTTTTGGTCTAGCAAATATTTACCCAAGCATCTCACAAACAAGTGCTTTTTAAAGTTTGATTTAAAGCAGCCCTAACAGATGGTGAACCAGGCGCTGGCTCATAACTCAACTCATAGCCGAGTTTCAGTGTGACCACAGGGTACCATTGCATATGTTAGCTCTGAAGAAGAAAGATGCTAATATTGGTATCAGTTCAGCCATTAAAATCTTAAACAGCATATTCAGAGCTACAGCATGTGGAAACTACCTCGCTTTATGAAAAAAGCGCACGCCACCAAATGTTCTTCACACTTTTCTTCAAGCACTCAAGCGCTCCTCCATCCACATGTCAGTTCCATAAAGAGCAGAGGTCGAAAGTGGTATGGGATGGTCATGCCAGGTCAGTCTTGATGGCTCTTCCCCAGACCTTCAGTCCTTCCTCATCAATTATGAATAGCTACTTCCATTACGAGCGCCACATCTGTTTTAAGGACACACTTGCTCAAAGAAAAAGAACACTTTGGCAGTCATCTTAGACTTAGACGTTTTTTACACAAATACTAATGATAAAGGTCAATTGTCAAGTAAGTAATGTGTACAGATAACTATAAATAAGCAAAGCAGTTGGTTTATTTGGAGTGGTTTAGGTCAGGAACAACAATCCAAGCAAGCCAGACTATATAGTATAATCAATTTAAAAAGTAATTATAATATTGTTTTGCCATTTAGTTTGGCGAGTAGTTATTTTTTATCACTATGTTAGCATATTTATGGCAAAAAATTTGTTGCAATAATGCTTACATAGAACATAGAAACAAAATAAAAACAGAAAAATAGTTAAAATTATTAATAGATTATATTATTACACTTCTACTTATTAAAAAATAATAATTTTGTCAACAGTCAAAACCTGCTGTTGTTTTTTCTTACCTATTGTGATGTTTATTCAAATGAAACAGCTTGTTAAACAAGAAAAAATGTAGGGAAGGATTTATTTTTGCCATTTCAAGTTATTATTATTATTACATTTTTAAGTACATTATAATAAACATTAAAAATGCCAATTTTTATTTCATGGGGACTTTAATATACATTCTATTCTAACTGTAAAATAGTTAATATAAAATATTGTTTTTTTAAAAATCACCCAATTCTCTTATTATTTAAAAAAAACTAAGCAAAAACATTTAAATTTGTTTACGAGCCAATCAATTCCCAATAAATAAAATCTAGTCCGGACACTTGAAAAACAAAGCTTGTATTTCAAGCAGTAAGATGTCTTTCTGAGGGTCAACAGACATTAGCTGTTTAAACTCAGACAATATAAACACTGCACTCCCAAAACCCTCATATATTTACACTCACAAGGGTAGCTTGGTCAAAGGAAGCCACAGCTGCTACATGAAGAAAACAGAAACGTAACAGTGACCGCTTTAAAGGGTGGGAGGATACAAGACAGTTTCTCTGTGATTGTTCAAGGGGACTTTATAAATATGACTGTTAACACTTTCCAGCCATGTGTCATTTTAACTAAGCCCAGGCTGAGAAACCACAGACCGGAAGTCATGTGTGCTGAAGTATTCTCATACAAGAACACCTGCGCGGCCTTTACCTCAACTGGAGAGCGTTTCCGACCACCTAATGTCTCATCTGTTTGCAGAGGTAGAGCTTAGAGCTTAAAATACAAGCAAGCGGGTCTTCTCACGGGTAGAAAAGTACAAAACCAATAATCGATTCAAGGCAAGAAGCCGTGTGAACCAACTGTAGAGCAGATCTTCTCAACATGCTACTGACAGAGTAACATGGCCACAGACATTGATTCAGCATTAGAAGACCTGAGTAGCTTAAAAGACAAATCTAACTACAAGAAGAAAGCATTCACAAGACGACTTTACCACTTTGCATTAAGTGCTGAGAGGCATAGGACTATGAAAAAACTAAGAAAGATGCCTTCCATCTTTTACCCTCATTCCTAAAAATAAAAGGTTCACTGGTTCTTAGAAGATGTGTTGTAATAGAGACCTGCTCCATTACATTTCAAGACCTGAGCAAGCCTAGCAAAGTTTCAACTCAATGAAAGTATGACAGGATGGACCTACAACACAACCTCCTCAAAGGCTATTTTTGCCGATTATGGGCTGTTGAGATGCTATATTAATATTTACGAGATTGAAAGTTTTCTCTAGTTAACTGAAGCACTCATTGGTTCTTTGAAGCACCGGCAAGGTCCAAATCTGAGGCCGCACTTTCGCATTTACACTTTTAAAAAATGTAAAGGTCACATAAAATGACAGAATATTTTCACTATTGCTTTATCATTGTTTATGACTCTTTGTGAAGACAATCCCAAGATAGCACACTTATGTCTGCAAGATATTTGTAAAAGATTTCTTGATCTAGAAAGCATCTGCTGTCTACAAACATCTCACATAGATTCTAAATCATAAACATCTTAAAGACATCTGTCAGACGTCTATTTGAAATGTCCTATAGACATATTTGCAGAGGAGCAAACAGCAATGTAAATGCAGACGTCTGTAAGATGTATAGGTTCCATCAGGGTCAGTTCTTGCTTCCATTGAAGCACAAGATGCTCTTTGAATCATTTTAAATAATGGAGAACGATATCATCTGGTCTTACACAAACTTGTGAAGCTAATGGATCTTGAGTGTTGCCGTCCTTGGAAATAAGAGAGACAAACCGAATACATTTGTAGGTTTATCATTCTCATTCATTGTAGATTGTTTCCTAAAGACCCTTGTATGGCAGTGAGCTGAATGGAACCACTTATGGAACATGTATTTCTACAAGCAAAGTGGTTTGGATCTCGACTACTTAATGTGCATGGAAATGTGACCCCGCAACCTTTGAAGAGAACCCCCTTCTATCAAGTACGGCACATGTATTGGTAAATACTTGCATGACAATGGGTCCTCCGCCCAAGGTCTGACAGCATTCTATATTAATAGAAGCGCTGTGTATTATTCATAGGCAGAATTACTTTGGTGGCACGGTCCCAGGCCAAAGGGAGCTCCATGCACTCCTGCTCTCAGCCCTGACATGAAGAATACTAACAATACCGGACATGTGCAGGGCTGCCCGAGTTTACCACTGCCCACACTATCGCCCATTATAATAATCTATTCAAGGATTAAAGGGGTTTTATCTTGAAGCCCATGAATAATGAATGTAGAATTTCAAAATTTAATTGCCCCGAATTAAATGATTCAAGATAATGTTTCTTTTATAAATTTGTAATGGGGCTTGGGGGGCAAAGAATGAAAAAATACATTAAATAAAACCTTTTTTTTTCCCCCCTGCAAATGAAACGAAGAATGAAAGGACAATGGACGAGTGCCCTTACATCTCCTAATGGGAATTTTTTTTTTTTTTTTTTTAAAGTCCTCTTAAAGACAGATAGACAGGGTCAAAGATTTGAAGAAAAGCACTCAACCTTATTTGATTCAGGTGAAAAATGCACAGAACTTTAATCTTGGACTCGTCATTGTAGACAGACTCTAATGGCTCTTACCTATACAGTTGTACTGACGAACTGGGAGTCAGTGCAATCCACTGTGTATTTTCTTTATGGCTAGATCACATTAAAGATTTGAGAATAAGTGTATTAAAGCTGTTAGCTTTCCAAAGCTATAAATCTATATACAGAAGCAGCAAGAACAAGTGACAGGCTTCCATACACTCATCATCTTTCAACATAACAAACCATTCTGAACAGTATATTGAACAGTGCTGTTTAGTCCGGCTGAATACTTGAACTGAATGTCGTTTCCATTTTTGTACATGTACACAATTTCAAAAGCATAACAAAACATTGGGTGTATATTTTGATGAATTCTTCATCACTACATTGTGACTGCATAGGAACACGGCTCTAAGGTTTGATAATCATTTTACCCAAAAATTGTCATTTACTTACCCTGATATTAGGTGTTATTTATTAGTATATGTTATATTATATTGATCATCATTATGCATCTCTCCGACAGTTTGTATTAATCAAAAGCTGTGCCGAAGAGCTAAAAAACAAAAATCTATATTCAAAGTCTTCCAAAGCCATATGCATATCAGATGCAAGATTATCAGTTAATAATTTGCTTATGTAAATAACAGAACAAACTGCATCACATAGCTTTTAAAACACTCAGTGAACGAATAACAATACACAGATCTGAAACAACATTAGGGTGAGCGAATAATGGTAGATTTCTCATTTTTGGGTGAAATAATTCTTTAACTAATAGCCCCCAATGTTTTGTTATTTAAAAGCTGACAGGAAGAGAGTTTTGCCTTGTGGGGGATGCGCATCTTCATCCTGGATCAATGCTTCTGTATCTGGAATCCAACTAAATGACGTTTGTTAAGGCTTAAAGAGGACAAATGCAAGAGATCATTTTGGTGTTGCAGTGAATACTTATAAGAAAACAAAAATAGATTTCCCAAAAATCACGTACGAGAGAAGTTAGTCCTCTGAGATCATAGTCTCGATGACCATTAACTGCAAAGTGTTTCATATGCACAGGAGGATTAAAACCAATATATATCACATAATGAAGAGTGAATGGCTTTAACACACAAACCTTGAATTACATTCACAGCAAAGAGTAACCGCATGGTCACCGACAAACTTTTATCCTCTTTTTCAAAAGCGAAGCTAATGCTCACTCTGAGAACGCACTGACTTTCCTCTGAAGTGCATGAAAATATAGCCACTTTTTGGGACTGACGTCTTTCAGTAACCTTACTTTTTATGCGAGTAAAGTAACTAGCGTGCAGCGAGGCAGTGGTGATCTCTTTACAGATCGATGTCAGAACATAAGAGTAATGATTGTCAAGCAGCACTAAACGTCAAGCACGTTTCTGGCATGATCTACAGCGACGGCTGGTAAAAGACAAGAAAAATTCCCAGTCAGCATTTTAGAGGACTTAACAGAAACATCCTTGGCAACGTTACCATGTTAAAGTCTGAAATATATATTTATATATATATATATATATATATATTTTCCTTTCATTTTGTGAAGTCCCAGAAAGCCTTCATCGAGACAGGAGTCCATATGTTTGGTTACTTCCTCACTTTGTTACCACCTTTTACTGGCAGGACAAGCGAAGCTACTACAGAAGAAACCAAATGTGGCACTGATAAAAACTTCAACAAAACAAAATAAAAACAAACAACAGGCTTCTTATAGCTTGAGCTAGCTTAAGCTGCATTTAATAAAAAATGAACCCAAAAAAAAAAACGTTTAAACCGAAATCCACTGCTTTAGTTTAGAAAGCTTTAGCTTCTATTTGTAAGTCTCTTAAACGAAAATAAATAAATAGCAGGAACTAAGATTGCCACCGTGCGCTGGTTATGACTATTTCCCGACATCTTTTGGTTCACCTTCAGTTCGTTTGGTACTCGGATCAAGCTTCTCAACCTCACTCTCTTTCACCACCGCATCACCTCCTGGAGGATCCTCTTGAGTACCATTAAGATCTTTACACTGGCCGTTAAGTATGGGTGTCTTGGAGGAATCCAAGCAGGCAGTGTCTGGCTTGATTTGAGCCAGGTTCATCTCGTCATCTTCTTCCAGTTTGTGCAGGATTATGGGGAGTTTAGTATCTGTGTTCTCCAAAAGGGCGATGTCGCTTTCTTCGTACAGTGGCAGCGGGGCACCTTCGTCTAGCTGTTTCTGGAAGTGCAGGCGTTTGGCCCGGCCGCAGGACACGGCACGCTCCAGAATCTCTTTCTCTGCCAGCCGTAGCTTAATAGCGATGCGGGAGTGCAGGGACAGATCGGGCTTCTCCAGCATGGAACGGTCATCCTAAACAAGACAACGACAGAGATCTTAAACTAAAGATAAGTGGTTAACATGATCACAAAATCAGTTGATGACAAAACATTCTGCATTTTTTTTTTGTTTTTTGTTTTTTTAAGAAAAGTCATTAGACATTTTGGCTCTGAATAAATTGTATGTATTATATATATATATATATAACCATCATGTGTCTAAATGATATCTCCTTTGACTGTATGTGCATAACTATGCAGCATATTTAGTATTTAAATAAAGCAGGACTCTTTTGTTAAAGGTTATGGTGTGAGGACTGATCAAAAGTAAATACGTTTGATAAAAAAAAATATATATATGGCTTTAAAGAATTCAGAAAAATCCGAAAAATATTAAGCAGCACAGCCATTTGAAAAATTGCTGAATATATCTTTGTTCTCTATGCTGATATCAAATGATTAATTGCTTACAAAATAAACATTTTTGTAATAATGTGTGTTCCGTGTATATTTATTAAGTAAAATACTAATACAAATATTTACATGTATTTACGCTAACATTTATATTCATATAACTATAATATCATAAATGTTTAAATTATAAACAGTTTTTTTCTGAAATGTCTAAATGCATGTGTGTGTATTTATATATACACACAATAATAAATATAAACAGCATACATACATATTTTGTAAACGAAAACTTTTATTTTGGATGCAATTAATCGCTTGGCAGCACTACTTATTTAAACAGGTTTTATGAAAACTGTGTGAAAGTTCAAAGATTGTTTGCCATTCTTCCAGCACCTCTGAGGTCGTCTTGTAGGTTTTAAGAAGCAGCGCAGCCCGTGTTTCCAGGAACGTCCACAGCTTGATTTCGTTCTCCCAGCTGACAGGGAATTCAGTGTTGCCCAGGGTGAAGATCTTGTTGATGGCGTGATCGCCCACCAGGTAGTCCCTGAGTTCCTCTGCAATCAGAAACGCACACCTCTCTGGTTAAGGGAGTAATCTGCCGTGCTATTGAGCCGGCAGGTCTGATCTGGGGCGATTATGTAAGGTATGATTACACGGCTGCTAACGAGATGAAAGGGCTTGCCAAACGAGTGCTTTGCTCGTGCACACCGCTGAATCCTGTCACACTGGTAAAATAGAAGCCCCCAGTACAGGGGCTTCGCTTCGTTTAAAAATTTACATAAAAATTCTGAATAATGTATCAGCTCAGACTTAAGAGGTCTTGCCAGAGGACATGGCCTTGCTTTATGGGATTTATGACAAAAACTTCTTCTACATAGATGCTTATAAATATTTCACTGACTCTGGATCAGTCCTTCCACACATCTGCCACATTGTCTTGATCAATTAAACACCTGAAGGACGCTTGTTTAGGCTTTGTTGTCCTGACTGGTTTAATGTAAGAATGTGATATGAAATACGGCAACGCATTTCCTGTTTTATGGCCCACAGGTGTATCTTATTGGCAAGCGTGAAGGTATCGGGACGAACAAAGAGTCTTACCTTCAGTCATGCAGAAGACACGCAGGAAGGCCAGGAGCTGAGCCGATATGGGCGGCTCGCTGCAGTGCAGGGCAAAGATACTGGACCTGAGGAGCAGAAGAACCGGAGAGGGTTCAAAGCAGGGTGTTACTTCAACCGATTTCCCCCCACCTCTCTCAAATTAAACCCCAATTAACTCCAGCGGAACGGGCAGGTGCTAATGGAAGCCTCCTGCCTGCACGAGACCACGGAGCTGCTCCCCGTCGCATGACAACTGATTGATCTAAAGCGATGAGAGGCCACTGAACTTGATGCATTTTTAAAAACACGCTCAATCATTTATAATTTACCGTTTAATTACTGGAGCATATCTATGGCCTCTTCCTGTCTGACTTACAGTGGGATGAAAAAGAGCATCTCGACTCTGACCTGAATCAAAAGGTAATTTCATATGGGCCTGTGTGGATTTTGTTTTAGAGACTTAAAGGATATTGATCTGCGTGACAGAAAATTCACTTATAGTAGGTTTTAGAGCACTGTAATTCTGTTACACCTGGATGATGATTCCTGCAGTGCTATGACTCTGTACCGGGTGAGGACTGAAGAGGGATTTAACATGAGAAAGGGTTACACATTCAAGATTACAGCTACAAAAAAAAGGGGATGGGGTGAAGGAAAATGTGGAAATACACATGAAAAATATAAATATATATATATTATATATATATAAAATACGGCTCTCTGGAATGCTTGATTCTGATTGGTCAGTTGAGACATTTGCAGGTTCGTTCTCTTCAAATAATAACCTCTCCAAAGTAATAACGCATAGCCTGTACTACTTGTATGTTTAAAATCCCTCAGCGCCAACAAAGATTACCGTTTGGCGCCGTCTTGTCACAAACACTGGAC
>JAUMHP010000072.1:5722101-5736974 GCA_032361065.1 Enteromius trimaculatus | reverse complement strand
CATTTAAAGCAGAAATAATCCCCGATAGTGTGATCAGGACCCGACGCGAATATATATTATATATATATATATATATATAAATAAATAAATACTACATTTTATTTATATTGCACCTTTCTAAACACAGGGTGCAACAACAATACAACAACAATAAAATGTACAACATACAAAAAGACAATATAACAAACAAAATAAAACCAAGTGAATACACCAAAATTAACAACTAATCATGGCAAATTTAAAAAAGTTGGGTTTTCAACATATTCTTAAAAATACTTAGTGTAGGGGCACTTCGAACGTTCAGAGGAAGCACATTCCATAACCTTGGAGCAGCACGAGAAAAGGCTCTCTGTCCCATAGTTTTTAATTTAGGGTGGTGCTGATAAAGAAGAAGAGAGTCCGCAGAGCGAAGAGGATGAGAAGGCAACTGACATAAGAAATAGCCAGCTCATGAACTGTTTTAGAAGCTAAAACAAGTGTCTTAAACTCAATGCACGACTGAACTGGAAGCCAGTGCAAGTTGCAAAGGATACCACTAATATGCTGCAATAAGCCGTATGAGTAAGAATACGTGCTGCTGAGTTCTGAATATATGTAGCCGTTTTGCTGGTAGACCAATATAAAGAGAATTGCAATAGTTCATTCTTGAGCTGATAAAAGCATGGATAAGCCTTTCAGTGACAGGTGTAGAAAGGAAAGGACTAATCCTAGCAATATTTCTAAGATGGTAAAATGCTGATTTGGTAACACTCCTAATACCATTAAGACTTTAGATTCTACTTTGTCCCGAAAAAAAGTTATGAAACTTATTACACTGCTGAACACAAAAAACAAGTAGGAGACTTTTTAGGCTTTAAAAGTTTGTTAATGGTCTTAAATATCTGGGTTAACAGTATCTTCGGTAATAATATACGTAATCAGCTCTTGCCACCTTAAGGGCTTCACCATATGGAAGTGTTCATCATACATGAGCTTATGAACGGTTAGACAGTCTTTAAGTGTTCTGTTCACTTGGTTATAATCATCTAAAGCAAATAAATCTTGAGGGTATTGTAGCTCAAGTAGCACTGAAGAGCAGATCTTTGCCAGAATTTATCAGGAAAAATATGAAGTCATGGAATTAAAACTAGATTGAACACCACAGAAATAATATCATGTGTTTTGTCATTTCTATACAGGATACTCACGCAGGAATCCCAGCACGAGCCAGAACCTCAGCCTTCATGGCATACAGACGTTCGCTCTTGCTCACACCCAGCTTAATCTTCACGCGGTCGTGTGCGTTGTCCTCAAAGAAGAAACCATTGTGGATCACAAACTCTGCATTGGATCTGGTACCATAGAATATGTAGATCTGAGAGGAGAGAAACGGGAAAACCTTTGGCATATCTGCGACACATTACTAAAGTGACGTATAAATGAGTACAAGCACTGCCTTTCATTTCATGGACCCGTGGATGCACAGGTCTATTGGGATGGATGCGAGTGGCAATTTAGCCCTGAAAACTTCCTTCCCATACTTCTGTCCTTTCAAACAACGCTTACGTCTTCCACTCAACAGTACATCCGCAAAATTTACAGATAGTGCTGTGCAGAGTCGGAAAGAGAGAGATAAAACATAGTGCTGGAGAGAAAGAGAGGGAGCGAGAAAAGCACAGTTCAATTCTGTTCTGAGCCTCTCCACATTGAGTTCTGGCCCAGTGCGAAATCAGCAGCAGGAATCAGGGATCAAACGGCTCTGTACAGAGCGACGCTCCCGAAACGGCCCCTCCTACTCGCACCCCCCCAGCGCTTGTCCGAGTCCCCACACATCGGCCCCCGCACTTGCTTTCTTCTTCCACTGGCTGTCTCTGCGAATCTTATCAAATAATTCACATTCTGGAGGAGGGGTGGGGGTGTATACCTGGCCTGTCACTGTGTGCCCCGCGTATCCGCTCTCCCCATGGCTGGATCTGAATGCCTCCGTTCTGATATTACCCCCGGGCCTCCATTATGGCCGCTGGCTGATAAACGCATCACGGAAGCACAAGCATACAGCAATAGCAGTGAGGTGAAAGTGCGCGGATAGAAATTGAAAATGTACAAGTGCGTTAGGTGGACAGAGCATGGCACGAAATTCACATGCGGGTTTTATCAATCACACGGGTAGATGTGATATTGTCAGCTATGAAGATTGCGATCCTAAGATGATTGAGCTGCTGTAATAGTGTTGTAAGACTCACCTGTTCACCCTCTTTGTAGTCTTTGAGAGCCACACATTCGCATCGGTCATCCTCTAGATTGTAGCCAGTCGTAATCTAGAACAGAACAGAACAAGTTTAATATTTGAGCAACCTAATATACATTTTGGACACCTTATCACTGTCCATTTTTTATTAGACCTCATGTTAACATAAGCCATAACTGGCCAGCTATATATTTAACATATAAAAGCTTATTTATTTAGGAACCACAACTGTAATTAAAACAAAACAACAGAGCAAACCTAACAAATAAATGTCACGTATTAAAAGTTATACAGTCAACCTATTACAATAACACACCCTAACAAATACAATCCCTCACTATTAAATCTCTTAAAATCTTCAGAAATCAAGTAAATCGAATGAACGTTGAGTAAATTGTCCGAAAAACACCGCTGCAACACATACAATGTGTTTTTATTAAATCTTAACCAGGGGATTACCAGAAAACCATTTCATTACACATTTTAATGACCGTGATTTTCAATGCACATTATAATTTGAAACAAAACTTTGTTTTAGGATATAAGTGCATTACAGAATCATATAAACAGAGGCGAGATATTGCTCTGTGGCAAGAGCTACAAAGAGCAATCAAAGACAAATTATCCAAATAAATATAAAAGGTCTCTTGGGATGAAGGAATAATCTACCGAAAAATCACATTAGATGCTCTTGCATTTCTTAAAAGTAAATGTTTTTGTTTTTTCTTGTACTTCAAGACAGTAACACAAGTGAAAGCATTGCAAACATCCATGCCGTGCAGGAATTAACAGAATAATGGTTAAACTGTATTGTTTGCAAGAGATTTTTCATAAATGATTTTTGATTGGTAGCTGTGTTTATTTCGAGTGCCACTGCAAACTTACCAGGCCGTTGGTGTGGTTGCACATGTCCCACAGAGGGATGAGGGCCAGTGTGACCCGACTTCCGTCTGCTGTAGGAATCTGGTTCTGACGGGTCATCACTGAGGACACTGCCCATCTGTTATAAAAATGGCATTGCTTCAACTACAGATTAAAAAAACTGGTTCAATATTTGTAACGGATACTAAATTGGTTAAAGTATTTGGTCATTTCTGGACCATTTCAAGGCATTGTCTCTGCATTTGACCTACTGAAATTGCTAAACATGTTAAAGGGAAATATAAACTCTTTTTTTATTTAAAATAAAAATAAAACTCTTTTTCAGTTTACTGTAGACCCAAATCAAAATTCTCATGCAAATTGCAAATGAAAAATGAAAATGGTCATAAAATGATCCTCTTACATTACAAGTGAACTTCAAAGAAAACATAATAAGTTCAATAACTGAATAAGCACAGAATACAGCTGATTTAATAGTCTGCATATTAGACAATAAAATAACCTTTTCTGAATTTGTCCTGGGAAAAAAAAAAGGTCTTATCTAGTCTAAATAATCTGGACATCATTTATTAAAAAAACTTCATGAAGTCCACTGAAGACACATTAGCTGTGACAAGACGCTATTCTATTCTCTTCACACATTACCCAACGGGAGCACAGACTTGCATCATATTCAACAATCTGAAGATGAAAGGGGACCAATGATAAATTATTCCTTCACAGATAATTTGGTGCTAATGAAAGAACAATGAGAACAAACGCCTCATTTTTAAAGGCCATCGCGTAGCCCTACAACCAACCTACGGCTTGTCTTCCTGCTCTTTTCTTTTTTTGCACCTCAGCAGGGAAGAGAAGTTCCACTTTTTTTAACATGGTAGGACATTTCAACCAACCTGTAGTCGTCAAAGGTAAAAGCATCCTTCAAGGGCAGCTTGCTGGCGTTCGGATGAGTCTGGGAATTGAAGATGAAGAACACAGAAAGGAAAAAGGAGAAAAGAGAGAGTAAAGGACAAGAGAGAAGGAGATATGGAGGTAGAGGGGGAAAGGAGGAAAGAAAGAGCAAGAAAAAAAAAAAAAAAACACAAATCAGTCAGTGGAATTTCATTATGTGGCTGCCTAACAGATCCTAACAAGAGTGTAGCCAGGCAGAGAGCGTCCAGTGGTGCTATGCAAGGATCATGGTGGCATTAGCCCCCCATACATCACTGTCAACTTAATTTGTTGTGCCCAGCAGCCGTCATAAATCTGCTTCATCAATTTGTGTGACAGAGAGCCACTGGTGCCACAGAAATCTACATTTAAAGCCACAGACTCGCTCCCTCCAAGGGCTCATTTGCAGCGGGTGTCACGGAGAGGAAAAAAAAAAAAAAAAAAAGCTACAATCCCGTAGAAAGGGAAAAAAAAAACACGTAGGGAGCAAAGAATGCCAGGGTCTAATTCAGCCGGCCCGTAGCACCCTCCTGAACATGCAAAATGAGCCATAAAAATAGACGTAGGTATGAAGCTGAGAGTGAAGGATATTCTTCTTTTCCCCCACAGGTGCTCTAACGGCTGTGTGTGTGGCGCTTGTCCTGTGAAATGAAGCACTGTACTCCACAATGAGGTACCGCGCAAACCGTAATGGCGCTGATATGTATATAACACAATACATCAAAAAGCTTGTGCTCGAATATCATAATCACGACTCAGGTGATCAGTCCATCACACAGAACGAGTGATAAAATTGCCCAACAGACACTGGAACCAAAACAACATAAAAGAAAAAAGTGAGCTTGGCAGACTTCAAATGACAAATCACTTAGAGATCCGAGTAGAAAATAACTTAATAAAAACATCTCTTCAACGTGAGGCTTTTCAACAGGAAGATGTTGTGTTTTAAAGATTCTGTGCGTTGCAACAGTGAATGTTAAATCAACATCCAGCAAATGTTTAGAAGTTTAATTCAAGCCATGGTCAGTTTTTCGCCATTTGTGATGAAAAGCAGATAATTAAATCATTAAAAAACAAATAAATAAAAATATTATAAATATACTAGGGTTGGGCATAAATTACTTTTTTTAAATCTAGATTCATTTTGAAAGTAATCTAGATTAAAGTGGCTCATTTGAATTCAGAATATGTGAGCTACCTAAATAATGACTAAATGTATGATAAAAGATGCTCTTACCACACGCACGTTTAATATATTTTGATATACAAAATAAATGAATAAATACAAATAAAGAGCCAGATCTGTTAAGACTGACTATTGTAATATCAGTCTCAGGTAAGATTACTTGCGTTCATTTCTGCACTCGTTTACATGTGTTTCAAATATTACAATTAAATGCGTTTACTACAAATAAAATAATAGTTTAACTAAAGTACTAGCCATTCAGCTTCACCATGGTATTTGTGATTATACTAACTGTAATCAATCTCAATGACCATGATCTCGGTGACGCCCAGATCTACAAAACAGACCCTCTCACCTCTGTTATAGTGTTAGTCATGTCCAAAATGGTCCATGAAGATCAGACAACAGGTGACAAGAATCGAAGCTCATACGTACAGTAGTTTAGAAAACTAGTCCAGTCCGAAAAGACCAGCTACAGTGCAATTCGGCTAGGTATACATCCGTGCTAAAATATCAAAGTGAAAGTCATCATAGCTTGCGTAGTATAGACCCAGCTCCCAACACAACTTATATATATATATAGCGATGTTTTTCACGCGATAAGAGTCTCGTGTTAACGCCGATATGTAGATAAACCAATAAAATATTAATATTAAAATAAAATCTTGATAATGAGTAGGGAGTAGAATGAACACTGCAAAATAGCTTGTGTTTCATGGAATAAAAAGGCATACAGGTTTGGAATGACAGCAAGGTAAGTGAATAATAGTTTTTTTGTTTTTTTTGAAGAATCCTTTCAAACACAATGCGAAGGTTTCCAAGTAATGCGCTCCCTCACAGATGTCTCCAAGACGTATGTGTTCTTACTGGAAAGGGGTCGCAAACTCCTTCTGTCAACCAAGTTGCACCATTAGGCTCGCAAACTGAGGAATAGAAGCATGAAATGCAAGTAGTGGCTAACTTTTACCTTCCACGTCTCTCCCCATTAATCAACTTCCCTGACACTAATTGAGCCCTATATTCCCTCTCTCCGCTATAAAACCCACACACATGTGGCCACATCATATCTTTGCCTGTGACTCAGTGTGTCGGCAGTGTACAGTCCAGTTTTGGCATTGCTGTAGCCCTACAGCAGAGCACAAAAACTTGTACTTCAGCAGCACCCACTGTGAGCGATCAGGCAAAGGTCTAAAATGCTCAGGTGGATGAAGTTCTACAGGTCAGCTGTGAATTCGAAAGGCTCCATATAATAACAGAGCAAAACCTGTCCACTTGCTTTCATTTTAACCCAATTCTGGCAACAGGCTGACTTGGTAGCAGCGCTCACGTAGGGTGATGGACAACCATTAAAAGATAAGCACTGGGTAAAGCCAACAAGTAAGAATTCAGTGACTTGGGTTTGAGCCTCACACTGCAGATGAAGGGAAATGGTTCATGTAAGGATGGGAGGAGTAAAAAAAAAGCAGCATATTACAGGTTTTGACGGAAGTAATAGGGCAAATCTCCAGAGAGTCTCAAGCGGCTCTCCAGACTTCCTGTAGAAAGATGTGCTGAGTGAGGCCAGCTACACAAAGATGGGAAAAAAAAAACATCTTTGAGCATCGATAACCATTATAGGCCACCTGAAAAGGGTTAAAGTGCCGTTAATGATATTCTCAGCCCTCTGAGAGCTGAATACTCGAGTGCCCGAGTACCTTAATAGATTCAATTAAGGCAATAATTAGTTGAACAGAGTGATAAACCTCAGGGGGAAGGGTAAACCTGGCTGCAGAAAGGCCATGAAGAGGTCTGCCCAGATTCTTCAGAGCGCTCTGTATTAGGATAAGGCCTCTAGGCTGGAAAAATGTAGGATGTGCGCACGTACAGAGGTAGTTTGAGACGAAACAGAGGTAGTTTTAGACGGCGCGTTTGATGAGGTGTAGTTTTTTGGAGATAAAGGGCAGCTGCACCGCTGCAGGTTCAGCTTGTGATGCATTAGCATCACCAGAGAGAGGTAATTCATCATGTGCCACAATGGCACCGCGGCTCAGAGAGAGAGACGAGGGGGGAACGGCCCTGTAAATCAATTAGAAAACAAAAGCTCCCACCACGAGCGCCTGCTCTCCCTAACGAGGACGGCGGGAAACGCGGCTAATTGGCCGGTGGCCTCCAGGAGGTCTTTCTGGAGCCGAGATCCCCAAGCACCCCATCCGCCGCACTGGCCAGCATTAGAGAGCTCGTCATACATTCACATGCTGAGGTTCAAATGGGATTGATTTTATTCCTTACTTCCGTTATAACATTCGACTTTGTGCATAAAAATGATGAAACGAACGCGGTCGTTCAACGTCGCAAACTCTCCCTCATTTTCCGAGCTGCATCAGGAAGGTCAGACAGATATCTTCCCAGGTGCAGAGAGAGGGGGTGGGATGAGAGCATACCACTGGGACCCTGTTCATTTCTCATCAACAGCGGCAGATGCAGCACACCAAAGTTACTTTGCATTCGCTGCATACCGGGGTCACCTTATGAGGTTCACCTCCCCCACACACACGCACGCATCCAGCCCCAGCGAGGAACGCGTGGCTATCATTGGTCCCCCGCGGACACGGGAGGCGCTCGAATACTCCTCGGAGGGCACCCGGCGTTGACAACAGCCTATCCCTCTTCACGCAGGCAAATATATATAAAAAGCTCCTCAATTCCAGCAGGTGAAGGGCCTTGCTTTCTCAGTTCTTCCCGAGGAGAAGCCAGGAGGAGGGGGGAGGCAGGGACCAGATAAAGCAGGAGGTGGGAGGAAGTAGAAGAAGGGGGGAGGCTGGGGTTGTCAGTCATGTGTGGAAGGTACAATCAGGTCAATTCAATTCAAAGCCAATGCGACAAGCTAATTTTCCAGCCCGGTCATCTGCGGCCGCCTCAGAAGAGAGGCTGACATTGACAGTAGTCATTACAGTGACACTGGCTCCCAACCTGAAGAGCCGAGAGGAGAGGAGCGGACAGGACACTCACCGAAGGGCCAGCAAGACAACCCTCCCCCTCAACTGAACCTCTCTAGAAAAAAAAAAAATCCACAGCTTTAGATGAGCAAAAAAAAGTTACATGTTCATTTCGCTCCAAACTCCTACTCAGATGCTCGTAATATGGATCTTTGTTCATTAAAAAGTGCAATCAGTGTGTAACTTATTACACCAACAGGCCATGAGGTCCCCCAGCTTTATTTTAGCAATGCAAACTTAAACCAAGTTCGTTTCCGAGGATGTAACATTTCATTTAGACCTGAGAAGCTTAACTCACTTCTGCCACCTAATGGACAATGAAATGTTCACTGCATATGCAAATTGATTAACATTTTGATGACTGATGCCGATGGCCTAAAGTAGCAGATGAATATATTTCAGTTTATTGTGTTTCCTGCATTTCGTCTCTGTGGCTGTATAGAAAACGGTATAAATACACTTGATTAAAGTTATTAACAGAGTACGAGAAACAATACTGCTGCTCCTAATTACACTCCAACCCCCTTTTATAAACTAGAAAACATTTAATAAAGAAAATGTCAGCAGATTTGCAGACAAAATGACAAATACATTAACTATTTGCATGAATATTTGATGCCTTATCTTGACAGTAATGTGAAATATTAGTTTCTTTTCCCTAATTGACAGTCGTCTAATGAAAGAAACAAAATGTACTGCCGGAGAATTTGAATGAAAACTGGGGAGAACTGGAAGAGCGTATTATTGCTTCCTTAATAGCTAAAAGGAGGTCCAAGAAACGGGATCACATTAATTGGACAGATCGCGGTCCCATTGAAATTAACTGCCGTCTCAATGTGTTATTTAATAATCATAAATCTGCATATTCCAGATTTTCATCACGACACTGAATTTATATTTAATGGTAATACAATGCACTTTTCGTAACCAAAGAGGTTAGAGGTTAGAGTGAGCTTAGGCTACCAACTATTAAGCACAGACACTTCCCTGGACTTATTTAAAGAACATTTCTTATAGCTATTTAGTTTGAATTTTAGAAACAAGCACATGTATTTACTTTTGAAGTGACAAGAAGATATTCTATTCTAGAGGTAAATTTCTATGGTTCTTTATTGAAAGAAAAAAAACATACCATTAAGCATTTTAGAATCTCTTTGAACGCCGAAATCGAAAAAACTTTGGGACGTGCATGTTATTATTTAAAGGCAAGCTAACTCGTGCTCATTGGTGTTTTGCTTTGAACACTACATTAAGGGATAAACATCTCCCCCTGCTGGCCAAAGACTGCCACTGCGGCACCGTCTCTGAGCCATGTCAATGGCAGCTTATCAGGGGCCCTGAAATTGGGTGCAAGAGGGCATTATAAAGCTCCTTTTACCCATCTCCAATGTGCCTTCAACGGCAGGGATCCTTTTAAAACTGGATTTCCTCACCTCAGCAGACAGCAGTGTAAAGGACAGCTATTCATGTGGCTAGAGAGTCTGAATAACTTGTAGCACTGATTGCTTAAAAAGCCCTGCACTCAAAAGGCTGGCAGTCCATGTATGAGACACAGATAGGGCTATCAGTCACCGCACTCATCAAAACTGCCATACATATGAGCACAACTCTGAGTCAACTGAAGAAAGTTTTGTGCACTCTTTTGCGGTGTATTCAAAGATATCTGTAGCCGAAAGGTAAGATTAGATGCTTAAGTTAAGCCTATACTAACATCTTGGGTTATTCATTCATTTTCATGTGTAATACAGTATGCAGAAGGCCAACAATATCTGATTTAAGCATTTATACATGCAACAATTTTTTTGGCAGTAAAATTTATTAACTCAGTTAAGTCACTGTCATTTTTTCATTTGTCACCATATCAATTAATTTATATTTGCACACACACACACAATTAAGAGAGAATCTTTGTCACTTACATGTATGACTTTGTAGAAGTAGGCATACTGCCGAGCTGTGTTTTTGTACTGACTGAGTACGTCCTGTATGGCTTGTGTGGCCAGCAGGTGGCACACTTCTTCCTCTTCAAAGTACAGGGGTGTGTCATAATCAGCAGGCAGGGTCTTGATATAGGGCAGCCAAGGTGAGCTGGGATTTGCCCGTTCACACAGCAAGTGTAGAGCCAGAGTCACATTGCCCATTGCCTGAAGGATCCGGTCCTGACTATACATCGGCCCTGTGAATAAAAGAGCAATTTAGGGTACTGTCTGCAAATGTTTTCTGGACACAAATGAGGTTCTTTTTATTTATGCTTTCACATTAGGTTTTAATTTGGGCCCATTTATCTGAGCTTAAAGTTTGGTGTGTTTGAAAGGTCAAGACTGCAATAAGCAACCCCACTTTGAGAATTTAAGGAGTTTATATCAGGTCATGAAAACCACAGTACGGTTGGTACCATTTTAAAAATGTACCATTGTGCAGACAGTTAAGAAAACCATATCCGTGTTCTAACCAGTGTTGTTAATGTTAACTAAAACTCATTTTCAGTAACTGAAATAAAGCCAAAAAAATATTTTCTGTAAGTTATCAGCAGCAAGTCCCAGTCGACAGAGCGAAAAGTTGTATTTAACGTTCCTGGAACAATAACATAACATTTATATAAACGCGGTCTCCATTTTCTCTGTGGGGAGTGATGCCATGCCATTGTCAGAGTTTGAGGTCAAAGATTGACATTGCAAAACTCACCAAGGACAGAATTCTTGGCAGATTCTACAGTCATCAGCATCTTTCTTGGGATCCACAGGAACAGCTCCTCTGCCTACAATGGACAGAAAGCCCACAGAACGATTTAAATTGTCATTGTCAAAAACACACATGAAAAAGCACCAGTTGTTCTAATCTACCGCTACATACAAATGTAGTTTAATTACAGGGCTAGTCCTTAAATGATGTTCAAAAATGATGTAATAAATTCCATTTATTAAAGCAACTTAAAAACATATTTTATAACTCGCAATCATCAAAGCAACCGAAAAGCTGACTTAGGCAAGTTGTAGCAGCCATTCAAAACCATCTTAACATTTACTCAATCAAGTCTGGAGGTAAAGTATGGTGTGCAATGATCGATAACCTCTATATGTTCCCTTCTAAAGCTTTAACAAGGATGATGGTGAAAAACAGCTATAATCAATACATAACACACCTGTAATTACAACTGACCATCAAGGACCACACAATTATCATCTACTGCTTCTTGAATCAATGTATAAGAAGCTTCTTTCAGTCTTCAACACTCAAAACATGACACACTGTAGATGGCAGAAAAAGCCAGCATGGTGCACAATGGGCTGAATCTCGATAATACAAGAGTGTTTGATGCCAGAAAGACTACCAAACATGAAATTACCAACATTATTTTGGCTAGGAACAGCCATTTAGAGTAAAAAGTGCAAGTCTAACTAAAATAGACTTAAGTCAATCACTAGGCTAGCGGAAAAAAAGAAACCAACCTTGATATCTCTGGCGGCCTTCAGGCCATACCCTTCATCTGCAAAGTTGGAGATCTCAAAACCATCACAAGAAGCTCCGCATTCTGCAGCCCAGGCCATCAGCTCGGAGAAAAAGTCCTCCCTGGTTCCCTCGAATGATACGGACATCCCTGAGGAAATAATACAATCCCAACATGAGCGGTTTTAGCTATTGTATGTATATTGAACATCAGCATGAGAAGTTTTCTCTGTAATGATTTCCATTATTCTACGGCACTGTACTGTATTGTGTTACTATGAAACCACGCAAGTGGGCCTAAACAGTGCTACCTATTACTCTTGTGTATCCTGCTGCATAATGTGCTGCCTAACATTTATTCTAATGGATATTTATGTGTTCTAATGCACATCTCTGAGACTCCCACTGAGGATTTTATTAAGTAATGTGATAGGATCTTACTCAAGTCATCACAGCACTGTAACCGAAGAGATTTCTGTGTCTGCCACAATACAGCATATGAGTTACTGCATATTCAGAAGTCATTCTATCAGATAAAGAAGATGTACAAAATCCCATCTTTTGTGGTAATAAGACTTCTCATACTCTTATGCTTCTCTTAAAAGAACCAAAAAAAGCTATTTTAGCAAAATGAACAGGCCAAAAACAAATGGCCAAGGTATCATTTGGCTTGAAATAGTTGAAAAATAGTGAATTGGTTGGGGAAAGATCTTTGAATACATTCTGTACAACTTCTCATTCACCTAGAAAAAGTCATAATCCACATTCCACATGTGAGTAAACTATTCCGTTAAGTTGCACACCATCCATTTTTTCCAACCTCTTTCTTCTTGCAGCAAGGACAGTTTAATACTTTACTTCTTAAATATGGCCAATGGCAAATCAAAAGGCAATGGAAAAGCTTAAAAACCTCTCAATCATATGAATATGAAGCAACTGTGTACCTTTCTGTTTCTTACGGATCTTCTCCACTAGAGCTCGGATCTGCACATATTCCTCCCACTCTTTCCCAGGAGAGGGAGCAGCGCTGCTACACTCTAAACGAGGGAATGAAATTAAAAGTTTATATTTAAGCATAATCAGAGCTCAGACTAACAAAACACAAGTGACTGTGGGAGAAACAGTTTAGTGCTCCTTATTAAAGAAATAGTTCATTAAAATAAACAAAAATGTGCTGAAAAGTTACTCAAAATCAAGCAATCCATGATGAAGATTTTTATTTAATTGGAAGATTTTAGTTTATTTCTATTTATAGCATTTATTTTATAGCATTACATCACCTGCTGGCCAACAAATCTTGTGTAGTGAATGGGCGCCATCAGAATAACTGACAGCTAAAAAAACAACAACCTACAAGTAATCCACGTGATTCCAATCTACTTGTGGATTACTGTAATGTTTGTATCAGCTGTTTAGACTTTTATTCTGACAGCACCCATTCATCGCAGAGCAAGTAATATAATGCTAAATTTCACCAAATCTACTCCGACGTGGAAAAAAACCTCATCCAAATCTTGGCTGGCCTGATGCTTTTCAGCAATTTTTCATTAACCAAATCATTGCTGATTTATGTCTTCTAATAGCATTTTTTGTAAATAAAATCGTGGCATTCATGGATTTGGTAAATCCTTTGATATAAAAGGATGGCCTTTGTTATATCCTCCCCAAAATGAGCAAATCTGAAGAGCTGTTCAACACAGTAGTGACAAATTTGGACTGATAACCAAATTCCATGAAATGCCACCATACCCTTGAACACATAACCTCGGGTGGCAACATTTGGATAAAAGCTTCAGATGATAAACACATACAAAGCATTCTAACTAAACCGGTTCAATTTCTAAGTATCCAGCTGCATATTTTTGCCATAACAAATATAACAATCATATAATGCGATTATGGCATAATCACAAAAGCCTTTTGTGTACCAGTGATGAACGCTCCTCCTCCTCGTGAGGATAATTCTTTGCAACAGTTTATCAGAACAAGAATGCAGCCATAAAGAATGTTTTATACTCACTTTGCAACAGTTCAGAGACTAAATTCATCATCTCTTTCGGAGAAACCGCAGCTGTGGCCCCGGTCCCTGATTTTTGGGTCTTCACTCTGCTCTTTTTACCCATCTTGTTGGTCTGGGAGAGAGGATGGCTGTAATAATTAACAAGTTAGCAAGCAACAAAATAAATAAAAACTAATTTAATGTGATTATTTTAAGTTACAGCAAAAATCAAGCTAAATTATGATCAGGCTTCACATCCCCTTCAAGCAGTCTAGAAGGCTGTACAACAAATGAGTCAATAGTCTGAGAAGTACGGACTCTACGCCTCTTATAAATATTTAGGTGCAGTACATTCATAACTAAATGGTAGAAACATGTGAATGTTTCACATCCAAATAATCTCTGAACCTAGAATTAGTGCCAAGAAAGGTTAATGGTCTCTCTGAGGGATTATACGGATGGCTAGAGTGAGCCAAAGGGCACTAAATCAGGTACCTAATCGTAAACACTGACCACATGGCTTATATGAAACAAACTTGTGTCATTAACATAAAACTTCCATGATGCAGTTAAATTTAATAATGACTGCAATGGCAGCGGTTCCCATATTTCAAAAACAGTCCGGCTGCTCTACCTGCACAAATTTGGGCAACATACAAAAAGTCCACAAAAGAACATTTCTAAAGTAAACCATAAGCCTTAAAGCTTTTGTTGTTGTTGTTATGACAGCATCGCTATCTCAAAGAGAAATCTATAAGCTGCCCATGTTTCGACCATCGACCTATGTCCATCAAATACCCCAAGCCAACTGTTTACTAAACAATGACAGGCCCAATTGTATTACTGAACTGCAAATTGGATTGAAACACTTAAAAGTAAGCTACTTAAGATTGTAACCAGATTGACCAGTAGCAGCACTGTAACTATACAGGCTGACAGCAGATGACATGCAACAAACAACATAAACCATCCATATCAAAATGCAAAATACAAGATCAGTATATTAGATAACGACCTAAGCAGACTGATGCCTTAAAATAACTCAGCTTGGCCCAATGCATTCATTCAAACCCACCAGTAGATGATCACCTGCTTCACATTACACACTATTGCACTGTATGTCAGTCGTCATTTTAAACACTGGGTGGTCCAGTTATCCAAATGCATGAATTAGTCCCTCAAGAAACACACAACCCATACATTCATATTTACATCCATTCATTTATC
>JAUMHP010000072.1:5673235-5718036 GCA_032361065.1 Enteromius trimaculatus | reverse complement strand
TGTACACACACTCCCAACACACATTTCAGTCCAAACAGCTTGAAAAAGTGCATGTACCACCGTATGACCCCTTTAACAACGCCTTCTATAGTTTCATGTCAGTACTTTATATTTCTGTGAAGCATACAGTAGGCTCAATAAGATTGGGTCAGCCTAGGAAACACCTAGAACACCAGAGCAACCACTCGAACCAAACACCCTAGCAACCGCATAGCAACACCTTAGCACTGCGGTGGCAATTTTTGCATTGGCTGGTACTGCTCTAGTGTATTATTCTTTTTTTATATAGAAATAAAGATCAATTTAAATATAGTTCAGGTCTTTAAGACAAAATAATTGCCCAATAATTTTGGCATTTATAAAAATAAACCCAAAGTTACATTTTATAAAAGTGGTAAAGAATTTTAAGGAAAGAATTTTAATTGAAGGTACATACTCAGCTTTGCTCCAACTAAAGGTACTTAACTTAACTAATATATATCTCCAGGAAGACGTGAGCACACCAATAATCTAAATAAGCTCACCCAAAAATAAAAATTCTGTCATTTTTTTACTCAGTCCCATATTGTTTCAGACCTGTATGCTATTTGTTTTTTTTTCTGTTAAACACAAAAAGTGACATTTTAATCAACCGTGTGCAGCTATTTTCCATACAACAACAGTTCTCAAGCTATTTCAGCTCCAAAAAGGACCAAAAACAAGTCTAAAGCCATATGATAGTTTTTTTGAAACAGACACGTTTAAGTCATTATTCACTCCAAATGCCTTTATGGTCTTTTTTGTCATTGTTGTTGGAAAAATTAAACAAAATGCTCTATATTCTCCTTTTGCATTCCCCATAAAAAAACAGCATATGGGTGAATAAATAATGACAACAGTTCATATTTGAATGTATTATTTTATGCACGATCCCACTGTTAGAAAATGCAAATCAATCTCCACAGTCCATTAAGAAAGCAGCTGAATAACAGCCAGCAACACAAGAAACAATAATAAAAACAGCTTTTTAAAGATTCTTTTGCTGTTTGGCCCTGTTCTGCGGAACAACCCACTGCTGAGTGTCTAATTAATGAGTTTCTCTCTGTCGGGGAGCAGAATTCACTTTAAATGCAGTTACTAAGTCATTTTGGATGGACTATAGCCATTTTGCCGACTGTGTTTTTTCAAACAGGCTCTGAAAGCCGTAATCATCTTAGAGCAGAAATCTGTAGATTAGCAGAGGGGGCATATGCTCGCTCTCCCACTACATTTCCCCCCTGTCTGCTCTATTGCCCTCTATCCATTTTGAACTCGATGTTTGTCTTTTTAAAGAGGTGTAAATTGCCCAGGGGTCATCTGTTTGGTTTACTGAACTCATAAGAGTGAATCACGCTGTGTGTTCTCACAGTAAAGAATGATTGCTTGGTGTGTGTTTACTGCCAGGTAATTGTCACCACCAGTTTTACCAGTGACGTTGGAAAATACACAGCAATAAATGTGCCTACAATGTCACATTATGGGCTTATCTGGTCATATGGTTATTTTATCGCTTATCTACAGGCTTTCAAACGACACCGGGAGTAAAGCACTTAATGGCGGTGAAGGAAAAGCAGAGCATGTCTCCAGACAGCACTCTGGGGAGGAGCCGTCATAGGATCTGCTGACACCTCACTTGCCATGACTGTGAATGGAGAAGATCACAACTGCCGTCGAATTTAATGCAGTGCATTGTGGAATTGCACATTATGGGATGCACATTTTGGCATGTGCAGTTTGTCATGCAGGTTTTCTGTGAATATAGAATCTGCACACAGTACTGCATTCCTTAAGGAGTTTGTGAGGTAGTACATCACCAACTTACAGTAACCAGTGCGTAGTTCTCATTTGTCATGACCATCACACAAAGGAAAGGGTATACAAAGGTAAAGATAAAGAAACCCATTTGTTTGCATATACTGTACAGATATGCAATATGGAAGCTCTGCATTTAAAGAACTACGCAACCGTTTTGTTTGCTTGCCTTCAAATCAATGACTTAATGACAAATAACCCTCTATTATCCACTACATCTGTCTGGACGCATTACACACGACAAAAGAACCATCTTAATACAGACTGAACTGACTGAACACACGCCCTCTGAAAATATGCAGACATGAGCAAAGTTCGAATGTCTGTTTTGTTTTATGCTCTGTGCTAGCGCAGCGGATGGCTAAAAGATGGTTGCAACAAATTACAAATAAAAAAAATGGAACAAGGACACATTCCGTAATGAAAACGATCCGAGTACATTTCTTCAGAACGCACTGGGCATTTCGTCAACATTGAAAGTCAACACGGGGGTTTGGGGACTCCCAGCTTGCTGCAGACTTGGCTTGATTCAAAAATAGAGCAGTGAATAAGCGGGTGGTGGAGCACAGCTCCGAGAAACGTGTGGGGAAGATAAACGGCATACCAAGGTATTGATAAGAATGTATCCTAGCAACAAGCCCCAGTGTTTGACTAAAGGGCCTGCCAGTGCTTTAGTATTACACCTCCAGCCTCTGCCAAATGAGCTCTTTCCTTCTTTCACTCTCTCTCTGCTTTTCTCAGCGCACACACATGCATTCAGCATGCACAGACTGCAGTGCAACTCCAGTACCAGAAGAGGAAACAGCATTATTCAAGTATTTTCTTATTCAAATATTCTTTTACCCGGAAATTCAGTTTTGTGCATGATCTGTATGCTGTGCACATGACTCGCGGTTTGATTGCACATCTTATCCCGAGTAAGCACATGATTATTAGGGCAAACACATCCGCCCATGATGAAGGAGATATCTCAAAACACCTTTACAGATCACATGATAGGGATTTTATTTCTGTACTTGTACGCCTTTAAGCATTTCAGGTATTGGAAGTAGGGTGTGTGTTTTAAAACTCCCTAAATAGCGAATAAGGGAATCATTTGAGTGAAGATGTTTGAAGTAATAGTTCCCACAATATTGTATTTTCTGTAAACATACTCACTCTTGGCCATCCAATTAAGTTTTTTAGTTTTTTTTTTTTCTTCACCAGAACAGACTTTAGCATTACATAACTTTCTCACTAATGGATCCTCTGCAGTAAATGGGTACCGTCAAAATAGGAGTTCAAACAGGTGATAAAACACCACAGTAATTCAAAAGTATTAGCATGTGACTGCAGTTGAACAATTTACATCTTATATTGGGATAGAAAAAAATAATATAGTGCTTTCTCCAGTGAAAAGTCTCATCTGAATCAGGAGAGAAATATGAGAAAGATTAAAGACCATTTACGAGCAAAAACAGACCAAAACAGTTTGAGGAAGCATTATTATGGATTATTGGGATAGCTATTAGTTTGAAGAAAAAATTATTCTCACAAACGTGTCACTTTTTGCTTCACAAGACATTAATAAATGGACTGGATTTGTGTGGGTTATTTTTGAATTATTGTGAAGATTTTATCAGCTGTTTAAACTCTCGTTCTGACGGCACCCATTCACTACAGAGGATTTACTGCTGACGTAATGCTAAATTTCTCAGTATCTGTTCTGATGAAGGAACAAACACACACACATATATATATATACAGTATATAGTACTGGATGGCATGAGGTTGAGAAAATATTTAGCATTTTTCATCTTATTGTTCATGTAAAAAGTATAAGCAGCTATTTTATAACTGAAGTGGGCAATGATGCCACAAGCAGTCAAGAAGAGAAATTGCTGATGAGGATTCGGAACCATATTTTTGGGGGGGGCTACAGCACATCATATATTCAAGAGTGACCTGTTTATGCATACTACTTCCACTGCAATAAAAACTGGCATAACAAAGAAATGTACGTCATCCAGGCAATGTATACATATTTTCTCTCCCGTGAAGTCTGAAGTTACCCCCTCAAGGTGATGATCTGTAATTCAATCTGGCATGTGAGAAATTACAGTTTACTAACCAACAGAGGAACTTCAAAAAAAATCACGCTATTTTAACTCCGCCGTGGATATCAACGTTTGTTAAAGCCTCCTCAAGGACAGGTGTGCTAAAGACAGTGATCTCCAAATACACTTCACCTGGCAAACTACAAAGACATCTCACAAGACATTTCTGACAGTTTGAGGGCACTGAGTTTGAGTCTTTCAAAAAGTACATTTAGTGTTTTTTTCGAGCTACACTTCATATTTAACAGTGCTTTCTAACCCCCAACCCAAGCAATTAAACTTTAACATGCTGTTCAATCAAAGAAACCACAAAAAGTTCGATTTTTTTTTTAATGGCAAGTTGTGCAGAGTCAAGCAGCACTAAGTTTAGTTTATGGAACAATGTTTACACTATGTGTAAAGTGCAAATAGTACCACAAATGCAATGCTAAGGACAAACTCACAAATGACACATCATGACTCACAAATTCCAGGAAATCAGGTATTGAGTACTGATTTGCTTCTATTGTTTCACAACAATGGCACATTAAACCCATTTGACAATTGATGAACATGCCACTGAATATCTTCTACAGCAAATACTCTGATAACACTGATGTCACCCGACTTCATGTTCTCACAAGTTTGTTTGGAAAGAAAAGTCTTCCCTCAAAGAGAGGGTTGTGAATCGCGGTTTAGGTTAGCTGAGCGCAAGCATGTCAATGGAATAAAAAATAAAGTAGAAAAGGTGCAGGAAGTAAAGAACAGGAAACAGAGATGCTCCAGAACTAGAAAACGCTCTCATGCCTGAGCAGAATTACGTTATGGCTCTATTCACTTGTGGTCTTTGAAGGACTCTTTCCCCTTTGTGCGCTGAACAATACTGTCGGACAGATGGCTCAAGCGAACCGAGGGCGCACAACCTCACACCCCCTCTAGACAGAGGCAGGGGTCCGCCAGCCCCATTCCCCCTGTGTCTAGAGTGGAGGGACAGCGTAGAAGGACAATAGTGAGAAAGATCCATCCAAACACTTCCAGTGGTTCAAAACTGGTGATGTGATCTGCAAAATTGTCTGGCTATCAACAGTAATTAGTAAAGAAAAGGCAACAGATTTTCATATTAAAACACGCAAAGAAGCTGTAAAGTTAAACTTCTGCTTTTCTACACAAAGTTGTAGTTGAATGTCAAAAGCGATCGAAGCTGACCTAATAAAACAGCAACCCTACTGTATATTCTACAATGAGATACAACATACAGTTTACATTATTAGAGGCCATGAGACAAAGAAAAATAATTCAGCAGTAAAAGACTCATCCGACTGGAATCATTCACGCTTGGCTAGTTTCCTCCAGAGGTAGCATGCCAAGACAAGGAACCTGAGTCAACAAGATCTGTGCAATGGAGCTGAAATCGGACCTTCCCTTTGACATCAGCGAGTACTTTAGGACACAGCCTGCACTCTGGAAAACACTGACCAATTTCAGATCTGGCATGGAAAAGCGGTCCCATTAAAGGAACACCAATTCACATATGCATTCTGAGCTATTGCAGAGAAAGACAAGCACTAGAAATAGCTTTTTCTATTTGAAATTTTGCAAAAGCGAAAACCCAAACGGTAATACTTACAATTGTTTTTGGATTTTGTCGCAAAATTATGCGTCCATATGTGGAAAACACAATTGAAAATATAAATTGCAATTCTTTTTTTTTTGTCAGGAATTGTCTGGAATACCCTTTTATGAAGTTAATAAATAAATGGATAAAATCATTGAGTAGTTAAAATAAGGCATTTTTTAAAATTAATATTTAATAATAATTATTATTATTATTAATTTTCTGAAAATGAAATGCTGTCTAAAAGCTGTTAAACAATATTAATATATTAATATATATTAGTTTATAATATAGGCAACTTTTTTCTCTCTAAAAGTTAGCATAATGGTTAATATAATAATTAATACGAACTATTTTTTCATATAATAATTTACATTCATTTTGTATTTTTCACAGTATAAAGATCATTGCACTCTGGAATTCTGAGTCTTAATGTTTCGCACAAGATATTAAATACAACCTCATGTTGCGTCAATCACGTTTACACACTGCCTCCGAAACTTTCGTCCTTCATGAAACATTTCTGTGGTTTTGCATCCATAAAAGGCATTTTTATAGGAAACAAAAATGACAAAAAAAAAAAACATTTTAGACACAGTGTGCATTGGTCTTTTTGTTTCTGTATGAAAACATATAGCTACCTTTATATTTTAGAAAGGGGATAATCATATTTTGTGAGTCAACTGTATCAGAAAGTTTGATAACCCATTCCTTAAAGAGACAGTTAGCCCAAAAAAGTTGGATCATCATCTGTTCAAATGTGAACAAAGTTTCTGAAGCTTGACAGCCAGCTGTCCAAATTCCAATTTTGCTATGTGTTAAAGGGCTTCCTGGATATGAAGGCAAGTAAATGATTGCCGAATTGGCATAAGCTATCCCTCTAAATCCAATAAATATGACAAAAGAAGCCCCCAAAACTCTCCTCCAACGTCACAAGCTGATTGCATTCCCTTCATGTGGTCCAGAAACCCAAACATACTTCCTCTCAGTCACTTCACCCCAGGTGCCCTCCAGTCTCCTGACCCACTATATCTCTGAATACAAACAGTGCCGCCCCCATCCAGCTCCACAGGATCAATCAACCAGCTGATAATTACTGTTGCTATGGAACTCACCACCTACCCAGTGCTGCCACCCGCCCCGTGACCCCCTTTCCATCCACTGCCTTCATATTTTCCACAGGGTAAAAGAGAGGAGGGGTCAGCAAAGTGAGGGAAAGCAGAAAAAAAAGAACTGAGGTAAAATGGTATACAAAACCGGGTTTCTTTTCGTACGGTTGGTTAATTAATACAATCTGGACATTCTTCAGCTTCAGTGGGCAGAAATTTCAGGCTCGTGTAGGCATGTGTAAATTTATTTATTCAGTGGTGACTTCATTACCTTACATCTGTTCAGCTCTCTGACAGGGTTAACTAGTTCACCGACCACAGCTGACGGCATTTTTTCTTTCTGAGCATCAGAGAATTTAACAGTTAAACACTGATCCCCCGCCCTTTCAGCAGTATTCACTCAGTAACAATGTGAAACTTCCACTATTGTTGTCATGGAATGTAGAAACTCTGGAAGGCCGACTTTTTAAATACACACAAGTGGCAATATCTCAGAAAAGAACATTCATTTGGGGATGCTTCATTTTTGCACTACATTTATGCGAACAACAGCAAAACATTCAAAAGCATTACAGGAACATCACAACTAAAATCATCGCTAGAGACTTGGTTCTTTCAGAATTATATGTTTTAAAATGTTTTTTTTTTCTCTCTTCCGTAGAACGCAATGTGTTTATTCATCTAATAGGAGTTTATGCTGTTTAAAGGCTTGTAGGAATTTCTGAATTAAAACAATATTAATGTATTCTATCGACAAGCACAGTTTTTTTTTTTCTCTAAAAGTAAGCCTAATGGTGGGTTCATATAATAATTAATTAATTTTTTCATGTAATAATTTACATTCTATTATTATTTTTCACAGTATAAAGGTCATTTCACATAGGAGTTCATACTATTTCAGCTTTATTTCATTTAACAAAAACTATTTTTAATAAACAAATTTAAAAAACATTTTCCATTAACAACTACTCCTGCATTAGTGAAAAAACAGTCAATCAAAACTTTAAATATGGTCAATCATGCTGCTTCCCACCAAAATTATGTCAACGACACCAAATAATATGATAATCCTACAATCTTCTGTATACAAATTCTGCACACATCAAATGACTTCTGACATTTGTCACCTGAAATGCTGTAAAATATTATGCAAAAACAACTCCCCAATTACCTCTAACCCTTTCAGTTTCATTCTGAACAGACGGTGCTTTCCAGGAACAACCAAGTCATCTTTGACAACTGGCAATGTGCTTAAGACTGGAGTCTCACAGGAAGTTAGGTGTGATTACGTTGTGAATCTGATTAAGACATTTACAGAGAGGAATCTCCACACGTAAAGATTATCAATGAGGTTCTGTGAGAGAAAACCAGGTTCTTTTTCACATTTCCACCATCCTCCCAATTCACACTTAAAGACGGTTAAGGCTTTTAATCATTATCATAACAACAGTCAGAGCTATAAAACCTATGAAGACCATGAACACAAATCACATCACACAAGACAGACCACAACAGGGACCGGCTTACAAAAAACGCTCTTTACTAGTGCCCTAGTGTATAAATCACAATATTCCTTTAAAACATAGCACTGAACACCATCTTTCCCTCAGCCATAATCATTGCTAGCACTTCAGAGTTGCTGGTCCCTGGAGACCATTTTGTTAATGTCAGCGGACTAAAGTGGGGCAGCCCAATTACAAGCCCATTTAAAGCTTGCTTTGGCGAAACCGCCTCACAGGGACTGGCATGCTTCATAAGATTATTATTTTCTTTATGAGGCAAAGACAAGCGGCAGGGAACTAGCAATAACACGGTAAACTTCAGATTCAGCAGAACCAAAGACCCCCCTCCGACAAGTCTGAGCAGTTGGGGAGGTGCTTTCCTTCACTGTTTGTTTTTAAAAGAACAATGCCTTGCATCAACAGCTCAAGACGTCAAGGATGCACATTCGCAGAGTTACTCGACTTGCTGCTGGGTCTGATGCAAAAAATACCTTTTAACTAGTTTTGCTTTGATCTTTACTGTTTGGTAACCATCTGAAAGCATGACTAAACAAGAACCGACATGGGGAATTAAAAGGCGCAGCCGTGTAATCCAGTATTTGGCATTCCCAGGAGAACAATTGAATTATCTCACAGATTACTTGGGGGAATTCATGAGTTCCCATCATTGGTAGCTATCCAGCTAACTGAAATGGCAATGAATGCTAAGACAATAATTCTAAATCCAATTCAAGTTCAATCAAACACAAGAAACCCAGGGGCTTTTTTCAAAGGAGTGACCTCTAGACTGAAAGCTTCACTCGTAAATTGGGATCTGTTTTATGACAAGCCAGACATCTGTACCTTTGAGTGGCGCAGAAGGGCTCTAAAGGCCTGATGGAGGGTCCTGAATGGGGGCAACTGAAGGCCTTTTCACTCCAGCCGTGGGAAGAGTCAGGGAGGAGTGTTATCTGAACTCTGAAACCGAATCTCGACCCCAGCCACTAAACTTTCAGTCCATTGGTGGCTTGCTGGGGGGCCAGAAGCTTTTCAATGCAGGACAGAAGCACTTTTACAAACAAGACAGATACATGACCTCAAAGTCAGGTCTCAGGATGGTGTAAAAGTAAAATTATACTTAAAGTGACAGTTCAACCAAAAGTAAAAATTCTGTCATCATTTGCTTCTCCAAACCAGTATGACTTCCTTAGTGTTGTTAGTGAGAAATGTCTCAGTTTTTACCCCAATGGTAAATCATGGAAGCCAAAACTGTTTGGTTACCAACATTGTTCAAAACACCTTCTTTTATGTTCCACAGAAACAAAGTTGGGTGACCAGATATTGCACTAAAAAATCTGGAATCTTTACTTTTGAAGAGAAATGCATCTTTTCATACTACGCTTCACACAGGTTTTCTGTTTTGATTCAAGTCACGTAGGAAAGAATTAGGAATTCTTCAAGTTCTGTCTATGTGGTATGGGGAGCAGGAACGTTCTTCTGGTTGGTTGGCAGTCCAAGTTGGTTGTTTTGAGTTTTGTAAACAAGGAGAGACGCAACCTGTGGCTCAGATTAACTCATCGGGGGGTGAAGCCTGGGAATGAGAACGCTGGCCAGCCTAATCTCCCTCCATGACTGAACACAAGCTTAAATACAACGCTACTATAGTTCTGAGAATGCGCTGCAGTTCCTCATTGACTATATTACAAAGGAATACAGGGTTTCCACATTTCTAAAGATTTTCTAAAGAAAACTAAATTCTGCTTATATGCACTATGCCTAATGCAGGTTGCTGCTATGCTGTTGCTATTTTCTGAGTATTTTTAAAGAGTACAAACACACTAATTTCTAAACTTATTAAATTATGGATTTAAACTCTAATCTTTGTAAACTCATTTATGAATTGTACATGTGGTGCAACAATAAATCTATCAAGATAATGACAATATAAGTCATATAGAGAAGCAAGTCATTTTTTATAGAGCTGTAGCTTGGCAGACAAACTAGGGATCACTGAAGGATCAGATGAAAGCAGCCTGGTATAGGCGTTGGTCAGATGACGGGCAAGTGCAAGCAAAGGTCTCTGTCTAACAGTATATTAAAGTCTAAAAAATACCTGAAACAAGAAACCCAATGTTCTATCACAAAATAATAAAAATATTACATTTATATATAAAAATCACTTATCTACTCACATCAAAAAACACTTTCGAGAATGTCTAAAACACTGTAAAAAAGAATTCTTATCAATGCCAGGCTCTTCCAGTTGACACTATCAGCAGTAAATAATTTTTTTTCTGCTACAGCTACGTGCTTTACTAGAGGTAAGCTTGTCATCAATCTCCTGTCATGTGGCAAGAATAAGTTAAGAACCCTACTGTTAGACTTGAGTGAATCTTGCTAATGGAATAGACCTGGCTTGCTGAGTGAATGTGCCTAGTGTGCACTTTTTTTTTTTGCAAAACATTCATGTTCTTTGCAGATGCTCAAATTCTACTCTTCTTTTACACCAAAAAATACAGGCAGCTTGCACCTATCAGAGAGATTTCAAAACTTTGTATTAAATTGCATGGTAGCATTCCTCATTAGCAAGTCATTTAAGATATAAACATCTGCTATAGTTGAAAATGATACAAATATCAATTGACAAATTTGCGGTGTGCTCAAACTCTGTGTCAAAAAACAACTAGTATGCAGCTATATAACCGTACAGCCAAATGCGATGCTCTATGATGTCAAATAATTTGGTATCAGTTCATGCAAATCAAAAGTAAACACACAAAGTACACGATGTGATAGCACCTTCAGGCACTTCTGACAGATACACACCCTCTGTAGCATTACAGGTTAGCGGCATCGAAAAACAAAATAGAAAGTCAAAAACAAGGAAGGAAAATCTCTGTATTATGCTCAAACTGAAAGAATGACTGAAAGCTATGTATGTATTTTATCCACAAAATGTATAAATTATAATTGAAATTGCACGCTGTTTTATTCACAGCATGTATCACGGTCAACAAAAACACTAAGCAGTGCTGTTTTCAACATTGATAATAGTGTTTCTTTAACACCAAATCAGCATAGTAGAATTATTTCTGAAGGATAGATAATTTACTGACTCCTTCATTACTTGACATAGTTATTTTTAACCAGAAATTAGTTTCTTATTTTTAATAAAATGCCTGATGAAGTATCAAGTATTGAAGTATTGACAGAATGGACACAGTGCAACAACGTCACAAGAGAGAATTAAACCCACTTTGACCTGACTTCATGGGCTGAAGCAATTAGTGTTGACCATGTGGTCATACTTTCACATACTGTATATCAAGAAAACCTGAAGTCACGACTGTCTGTATAATTACTGGAAGCCTCAATCACTGCATGTTACTCACTAACAAAAGGCTAGCCTAAGCATCCTTGTTCTATATTTTGTATAAAAATGTAAATGTTAAAAGGGCACCAAAACAGTATGTTAGTATAAGGGGGAAAAACTTTTTTTATGTACAGCATCTGCTAAAACACCATCATTTTAGAGGGATGCTTTCCACTAAACCATTATTCCAAGTGCTCAAACTCACCATTGAGCCCATTCGGTATGCTTCTGAGAAGATTGTTGGTTGATAGATCATCCATAGACCTCCTGATAGACATTATCTTTCCCTCTGAAGGTTTGTGAATATGGCTGTGGTGGTGATCAGGACTTCCAGCACTGCCCGTGCTAGAGGTACTGCTCCCATCTCCAACATCCCTCACAGTAGCAGAACCTCCGTTCAGATTGGTCAGACTGGATTGGCTGTCTATGGAGCTCCTGGATCCGGCTCCATTCCTCTCATCATCTAACATGAGGATGATCTCCTTCAGCTCTACATTCTCTCTCATCACACTCTCCTGGTTTGTTTCTAGGTCTTTCAGTTTTTGCTGGAATATACCAACCTCCTTCCACATAACACTGGCGGTGTACCTGCCAAATCTCTGCCATTCCCTGGACAGCTTCTTCCCCTTCTGTCGATCATCATCCAGAAAACAGCACAGTTCTCTAAGCTCCTGGTTGTCTTCTTGCAGTTTCTGGTTGACCTCCTTCAAGCTCCGTATTTCGTGGAGATGCACTTGTAATCTCCGGTTGACGTCCTTCATCATGTTCCCGTGCTCCACCATCAAGTTAATCTTTTCACTATCCACTTTCCGGAGTCTCCTAAGAAGCTCCTCTTTGCTACATGTAAGCAGTTCTTCATCCGATATCTTACTTAAATCATCCCTTGGGACGTCTATAATATTCTTTGCCATATTCCTGTTGTTAAAAGTGGTCCAACGCAAGAGACTTGGTCACGATTTCTTTAATCGTTCCTTCCTGAAAACGTGGCGAGCAATATTAAACTCATAATTAAAATTAATCCAGTTTTTTTCGAAGGTGGAAAGCCGAACTCTTCAAGGAAAAAAATAACGTAACTGACCCAGGTAAGAAAACACAACCACGCTATAGATATAAATTCCCCTTCAGTCGTTAATTCGCATTTATTTCAGCTGGAAGCTCCTCTTTCTGACACTGTGTCCAGTGATGTGACTCTCCGGCCGTGCATCCGACCGCTGAGGCAGATGAATGGTGAGAAAATGCGCCTGTAGTTGCGCTTCGGCTCAGCGTCCAGTGACGTCAGCGCTGCACGCGAGGCTTTCGCTGCAATGGTTGCTGATGTCACTACCTTTTCCTATAGGGGGCGACTCCGAATTCACCTTAGGGCTGCTTTAAAATATCACGTTTTTGTCCCGGCAGATACGAATACAGTAAAATATGTATAAAATACGTCCATAACTGTCTTTATGGAAAATATATTGTGAATAAAACAGGAACAACATTGGGATAACATTAGACAAAGACTGCATGAAAACAGTATTTGGACACTGAAAAAATTGACAGACAAAAAAGAAAAAAGAATTTATTTGGCCTTTCAGACCACTTAATGCACTCAATATAACAGGCAAATCCTCCTGGCTACTATTTCAGATGTCTAATGTAAGTCTACTATTTTTTTTTTTCTTCATTTTCCAATTTGATGCTAAACTGCCCATGTAGTTTAAGTAAGATAACGCTGGGAGATATGGGATAGGGGGGTCTCAAAAGTCATTTGCCCAGGGGCTTTTCAGTACCCCTAATTGAAACACATTAACTCATTCAGATAAGGTTTTAAATAGTGTAATAAGTTTAAAAGAAGTGCACAACTATCTGTCAGCATCAGTGACACATTAAGTATAAAACTAATAATGTAGTGGTATTTAAAGCACTACTAAGTGCTTTGATTGCACCACTTGAGTTGGGTGAATGATAAATGATAGGGTTGAAAACAAGCAAAAGAGGTGGTAGGCATGTTTCAGCCAATAGGAAATCAGCAATATTCTGCTTCCAAAAGTAGTTCATAATTTTCATCTGAATGTAGTTACAAAAATAGCCACCAAGCTTTCAGCGAGCATTCAAATGGGGCTTAATTTCGTTAATAATAACTTTTTTTTTTTTACTTATTTTTAAACAATGTAGCATTATAGCAGGAACATTCCAGAGGATATTAATCAATATAGTAACATCAAAGTGCCTATTTATATGTAAATACACCCTCTGATGTAAATGAAAGCATTTCAATATCAAATGATCGTCAAAAAAAAAACACTTAATCTGTGTCAGTAATGAACTTGGATTCCTGTGTGAACACATCGCCATCTTGCGGGTGAATTTAGTCAGCGCTCACATCTGTAATTATTACATCAGGCATTTATTAATCAGCTGCAATCGTTTAAGAACTGCTGAGAGACTCTTACAAAAAAAGAAGAAGAAAAAAACATCTGGAGCCTGCAGAAAACACTGAAAACCTTTCAAAAACCTACACATTACAGTTTTCTGCAACAAATAAACTGCAAACCAACACATAATATTAACACCAATTTCTATTCTTTAGAAATGGGAATACTAGTTTACATAATCTGATTCTGTTATCTCATCCCAAAAATAAAGTAGAAACAAACGCACTGCATGCTGGTACTTAACTGCTATTTTTGAAATGCTTCCAATACAGTGGTTAAAGCATCATTCAGAGACCTAAAACCCTTAATTGTTACAGGAACTGATTGCAAGCAATGCTGAAGCTTTCTTTCAGATATAAAAATTAAATACAATCAATTGTTTTGCATCTATATTTGCTTTAGGCTATGTATTTTCTGCATGCTTGGGTCACACTGACTCAGAACAGAACAAATAATAGCATGATCATCTTTATGAAAACTTTATATGTAGTCATAGAACTGTTTTACTACTGGGTTCAAATTAGGGCACACAAAATGTTTTTATTTTAAAGTGTATGAACATGTGCATTTCGAAAATGTATTTTACACATAAACAATAACAGGCTTTCATACACCAAACAGTAAGGAAGTAAAGCTTATTTGAACAGAACGAGTAAGGGGATCCAAGTGTTTGAAATATTACTGGCAATCTAAATTGCATAACAGCGAAAACAGATGGAACAAAGCTTATTGTTTTGTTTCCGCACAGTAAAGCTAGTGCTCACACTTTAATCCTCGTTTACTGTTTTCCTTTCATTTTTATGTATAAAAAACATTAATATTATCATTAATGTTTTAATATTAATAATAGTTTTTTCTTTCTTCGAAATGTGTCATTGTTAATGTGCCTTCAAATATAAACTCAATACACAAACAGAATTTTAATTTATCTAAGCAGACACTTTCCAGAATTGTTCCATTTCCATTTCCAGAAAGAGCACATTTGAAACATGCTTTGATGTTCTGTTACAAATCAGTAAAAGCCATGTGTCAAGATTACACAGTACTTAAATGTTAAATAGTCTATGAGCTAAATGGCGGCTTAACAGGTTAAACTAAACCTTAAAAAATCTAGGGTTTCTAGGGTAAACTCCAGCAAAACACACGTAGACAAGGCAGACATGAGTTACAGTCGGAGAATTGCGGTTTGGACCTGTGTGTGTGTGTGTGTGTGTGTCTCACATCTGCTCAGGATGTCAGACACGTCTTTTAACTCCAACATGGAGGAGATGGTTTAGTATGATACAGGTCCAGCTTATCTGCGATTCGTGTTTAGTCGCTACACGGTGAATAAGATGTGAATTTGTTTGGAAATGCTTGATGATTGAAATCAGGGCAAAGTGCACAAGTCAGTGAGGACACACGCAGAGTATCCTCGCCATTGCATAACTTTTACTTCCATGTATCAGAAGTTGGGCGCCAGGATTTGAGCGCTATGTGGTACTTTTGCGATGTTTTCGGCCGTGTATGGCAGTCGCCGTTTATTTTATGTTATTTGTTGGCGTTTTGGATCGCACCTGCGTCCCCGCACCCGCAGTGTTTGGATTTTAAACCTCCCTTCCAGCCTCAACAAGAACTTCAGTTCTGTCAAATGTATAAACACTTCGGCTGCTGTGACTATGCCAGAGACCAAGATCTGATGGCAAAATACTATCGGATAATGGATAACTTCGATTATTATGGGTTTTCAAACTGTGCAGCGTACGTCCAGGATCTGCTCTGTCAAGTAAGTTTCGACTGCGCACATTTTTTAAAAACAAACTTAGTTGCTTTTTTTTGTTCTGCTTGTTGCTGTTAAATGGTACTCGAACCATTATATGTTCTCCTCCCAACACGTACCGCTTTTTGCAGCCATAAATCGTAAACGGTGATGTCCAACAGCCTGCCAGCGTTGCCATTGAATTGAAACACGGTTGGCGAGAGGCCAAATAACGTCACAAGTAATCACGAGGAATTGCCAATAAACAAAACTGAACCACTTAAATAAACATATACATGCACCGTCATTTAAATGAACACATAACAGCGTAGCATATAAAACAGAAAACGCTTCATGTGCTTAATGCGCCTGTAATAAATTAAAAAAATGAAAAAAACGCATTTTAATGTTATCTTTAAATGTCGACTAATTTAATGCATCCACGATGAATAAACAACACCCTAGTAACCAGTCAAAACTGTCTGCCAAATGCTAGCAACCAGGGGTCACATAGGGACTTCTCAGAGTAACAGACTTGTCAAATCCATTGCGATACAGTTACATCCCTCACTTTTCCTGTTGTTCATTCTGCTTCAGGAATGTTCTCCATACGCTGCTCATCTTTTTGATGCGGAAGACCCCAGCACGCCGTTACGGACCATACCTGGACTCTGCCCGGACTACTGCTCTCAATTCCATTCCAGGTGCAGATCCTTTCTTACCTTGTTATCCGATGATCCACGTCTTTCAGAACTTGAGCATGACCAGCGCAAACTTTGTCAGTACCTCGAGCTGGATGACCCGGATTACTGCTATCCTCATCTGATGAGCAACAAACTGTTGACCAAAAATCTGGGTCGCACCGCTGCAGACTCTGAAGGCTGCTTGCAGCTGTGTTTGGAGGAGGTTGCCAATGGACTCAGAAATCCTCTTGCCATGGTTCACGCCAATGACGGCACGCACAGGTTTTTTGTTGCTGAACAAGTTGGCCTGGTCTGGGTATACCTTCCAGATCGATCGAAGCTGGAAAAGCCATTTCTAAACATCACAAAGGCTGTGCTGACATCTCCATGGGAAGGTGATGAAAGAGGCTTTTTGGGACTCACTTTTCACCCCAACTTTAAATACAACGGGAAGCTGTATGTTTACTATTCTGTAGAGGTGGGCATTGATGAGAGAATCCGTATCAGTGAGTTCCGTATCTCTTCTACGGATATGAATGTGGTTGACCATCGTTCAGAGAGGTGAGAGGATATTCTTTGACCCTATGCTTTCATATTGAATATAGAGAATCTAATACTCCCTGTGTTTTCATGTCCCCCTTAGAATAATTCTGGAGATCGATGAACCTGCTTCTAATCACAACGGTGGACAGCTTCTTTTCGCTGATGATGGATACTTATACATCTTTACTGGGGATGGTGGAATGGCAGGAGATCCATTTGGGAAATTCGGAAATGCACAGAACAAGTATGTTTTTCTCTACAACATCAACTTATAATTTTAGTTTGGTACAAGAAGGATAGATTTCATATAATAATTTTCCATCTTATCTGTATGTGACTGCTAGATCTGCCCTTTTGGGAAAGGTTCTGCGCATTGATGTAGATGACAACGAAAGGGGTCCGCTGTACAGAATCCCACCGGACAATCCATTTGTGCATGAAACCAACGCTCGTCCAGAGGTGTTTGCCTACGGTGTGAGGAACATGTGGAGGTGCTCAGTAGACAGAGGAGATCCCAACACCAAGGAAGGAAAAGGACGAATCTTCTGTGGGGATGTAGGCCAGAATAAGTATGAGGAAGTAGACATTGTGGAGAAGGGCCGGAATTATGGCTGGAGAGCAAAAGAGGGCTTCTCTTGTTACGACAAAAAACTCTGTGCCAACAGCTCCTTAGGTGAGAATACAGTTGCTCTCAGTGCTACTTCTTAAAATATTGGATGTCTGAAAAAATCCTTTTAAACCCATGAATACTTTTACAATTTGGACTCTTTTACTTCTAGATGATGTTCTTCCGATTTACGCATATCCACACAAAATGGGTAAATCTGTCACAGGTGGATATGTTTACAGAGGCTGTGAAAATCCAAATTTAAACGGCATGTACATATTTGGAGACTTCATGAGTGGGTAAGTCATGAAGTCATTAATCAGCATATTTGATACATTTTTTGAATGATAATGTGACACTAAAGATCACTAATGGCTGCTGAATCTTCAGCTTTGCCAACACAGGAATAAACTAAAATTTAAAACAGACAACAGTTATTATATTGTAATAATATTTCACAATTTTACTGAACATTATGTTGTCGTTATTCTACTTAAGGTCATGACTAATTTCATTGTTTTTAAATGACTAACACAAGCTGTATGTTTTTCCACAGACGCCTGATGAGTTTACAGGAAAACAGAAACACACACAGTTGGGAATACAATGAGATTTGCATGGGTGTGGGTCTGACTTGTTCATTTCCAGGGCTCATTAACAATTACTATCCATACATCATATCGTTTGCAGAGGATGAGGCAGGTATGTCCTCCTTTCCTTTTTTAATGCTTTAAATACTGCAAAAATGAATCACCAGCGCCTCCTAGTGAATATAAAACCTGTTTAGAAATGTATAATAATTAGATCAATATTTAAAGTGCCTTAATTTGTTTTTTCCTGTGACCAGGTGAACTCTATTTCATGTCCACCGAAATACCAAGTGCAACATCTCAGACAGGTGTTGTGTACAAGATTGTTGATCCCTCAAGGTATTCTTTTTTTTTATTTTTTTTTTATCATTCATGAGGTAGTCTCATGGTGTGCAAAGATCAGCTTGTGCTGCCTCTTAACAGACTTTACTCTCAAAAGATGAAAAGGCTGTGTTGGCAGCAATACGTGCAGCTGTAATCTATTTCTCACTTAAATCAAGCCTGGCCAAGTACTACAATTATTTTGACTTGTTCCTCTGTTTCTTAGAAAAAAAATAGTAAAAGAAAAAATCTGGGTAACAGCAAAATACTTACAAATGAAGCGAAAGGGGTCAATCTGTGAATCCTAAAACACTCATTGCTGTGAAAGTATAGACAGAAGGCATCAACTATATGCCTATTAATATGATTTATTTGTTTTAGCTTGCTTGAAAAATGTAACTTTTCTGTTGTAAAAGCCATCTCTTTACAGCTGCACTGTAACAACATAACACCCAAAACAACCAAAAATGTCATGAACTACTTTGCAGCTCAAATAATACAATGTTTTAACAGAGTAAGTGGTTTTATAAAATTCTAAGCTTCGCAACTCTTTATAAATCCTCTAAAAATTGGCCTGTATTTACCTGGATTTTTACTTTGGACAAGAAACAAGTTGAAATAAATTCTGTGGTAATCAACATTATTAGATTACAAATGCTGTCAGCTGAACCCACAATATTTGTTTAAAGAAATTAAATTTCTCTGTGCTTTATTACAGACGTGCGCCCCCAGGAAAATGTCATTATGAGCCTCTTTCAGTTCGTGTTAGGAGCAATCTTATACCATTCGAGCCAAAGGAAGGTAAGTCTAGAAGATGTGTGCATCTGAAACAGTGTTTTGCCATGAAGCTATATTATATGCTGAAAATATTTCATGTTCTGCCAAATATGCAATAGAACGCCACAGGAAAGATGTGTTTTTGTTGGCCCAGTCAGAAGTTAGTATTACCCTGGGATGTTGGAACCCAACTATGCAATGGCAACTATTTGGACCTTTTTAAGACTGCGCTCTATGACAACATGAATGATTTTAAAAATCCCTTTTTTCACAGCACTAATAGGAGTCCATGTTCCAACAAAGAATCCCAGACTCTCAAATCCAGAGGAACCTCTTGACACTGGCTCAAAAGACTGGCTTCAAGAGCTGCTGGACGTCTTTAGAGAGCAGGACGAGCAGATCACCCCCACACCTTTCATCCCAACTACACCCAAGCCCCTCAGGACATCCAGGCAGAGGAAGGGTAGACGCAAGAAGGGCAAGCACAAGAACGGAGTCGTGAGATTGGTCGGGGATGAAGAGGGTCGGAGTGATCGTGGAAGGGTGGAAGTATATGCTAATGGGGAATGGGGGACAGTTTGTGACGATCTCTGGAACACCAAGAATGCCAGAGTGGTTTGTCGGCAGCTCGGGTTCCACCATGCACTTAAGGCTGCCAAGTACGCAGAGTTTGGGGAGGGGACGAGCCTAAAGATTATTCTGGATGATGTGCAGTGTGAGGGGACTGAGGAAACTCTTTTGGACTGTCAGCATGCTGGGATTGGCACACACAACTGCGCTCACTATGAAGACGCTGGAGTGATATGTGGAAATTCAGGCCTGGAGTGAAAAGTTCTGAAACAAGCTTTTTGTTAGTAGTCGTAGCACATAGGTCTACCTCATCTTTACCAACAATGGACTATAATGAAATGTGATATTTGAGTAAAATTAATTAATGTTCATGGTTTGATTCTCAAATTCATAGACCTATGAGGATATTCATTTTGTCTGAATCAATGAGGTTTTGTTATCCAATAAATTACTCATTGAATAACTTTTGTAACAGCTAATTTTTCCATCATTCATTCACAAATAAATTTGGAATGATGACGTTTTTGTGATTATTCTTCACAAACATCATTAGAAAAACATCGTGTAGGACATACAGCCTAAAGGAATTGTTCACCCACAAATGAAAATAGTTGCCATTGGAAAAATACTCTGTAAGTCAATCAATGTCTACTGTGTGGCTACTCATATTCTTCAAAATATTTTCTTTTGTGCTCATAAAGATTTGGAACAACTAGAGGGACAACATTTACATTTTTTAGTCAGTCTAGGACAGGTTGCTTTGTATATTTTAATAAAGTGTGGTATTATATTTTATACTATGGTATTTATATCTTAAATGTCATAGTATATGAATATAACATTCATGTAATAATCGGTTAAAGTAAGTTACCAATATCACGTCTTGCCATGTTGTTTAAAACTTAGCAAGCTAACGTTTATGCTAGTTGAACGACAGAAATATATCCAGCTAAATACATTAAAGTATATAGATAAATAATGAAATGCAAGAAAAATATTTCATTACAAAATAACATTATAGCGCACTGATATAAAACAGCAACTACAACGATTTTCGTAATGAGAATACGATTTGTTTTACCATTATTAGCCATTAGCTTGGGCGCAGAAGGCAAGTTGGCTCCATAGCTCAGTGGTTAGAGCACTGGTCTTGTAAACCAGGGGTCGCGAGTTCGATCCTCGCTGGGGCCTAACTTCTTGTTTTTTTATGTAACTACAATTACTGGAAGAGTTAAAAGCAAACACTGACTATAAACAGAATAACAAATTTCTAATGGAATATTTATATGGAAATGTAAAGTAAAAAATACTGATGTTAAGCGTTATTTCTTTTCATTAGTTAAATTTAAGCATATTTAAGCATATGAGTATAATTGTTGTTTATATGCATATCAGGGTTTCATCTAAAAAAAGAAAAGAGAAAAGAGTTTGTCTTCTCTTAAAATCCACATTCAAACTAGCTAAATAAGCTGTTATCCAAATGTGGGTAGATGACATTGTTCTCGTTGCAATAATGGTGTCTTTGTGTGCTGAATTCCAGCTCTGCTTTGAAAAAGGTCATTGATATGCTGAGCGTTCAATCACGTAGGTAGTGCCAGCCTATCTCTGCCAACTTCCTTTACAAATTTGGCATCCCTCTGAAAAGTAATTTAGCTCTCTGCCTCCAGAAACACATTGTCTACAGGGCAGGTCTCCCTGTTAAACAGAGAGGTGAATATCATTTTAGTAGATTTCTCTGGACATGCAAGTAGTCACTATATTGTTATGGTTAATAAAGCATAGGTGTACGTGTAATCAAACCTACAGAGAGAAAGCTTTTTATTGAAAAGTGGTAGACTTACAGTTGAGTTCAAATAAAGTAAATGTGGAGTTATAGTGACACCTACCGGTATTATGAGTAAATTAATGTAACAAAATGTATGTAGTCAGAGTAACTATGTAATGCCAATAGATGGCAGTGTTTCACCACAAAAACTACTTTTGAGTATTTATTTAAATGCATTTTCTTTATACATATATTATACAACTGTATATTGTTTATTTTGCAACTGGACAAATGTATAATAATGACAATGTTTCTTAGATAAGCATATATTTAAAAATGGCCTGCTGTTAATAAATATGGACAGTTTCGCAATTCAATATTTTAATACTAAGAGATTTTTAACATATTAAATTGGCATATTTTAAAATTAGTAAAAATTATTTACTTTAAATTACTAATAATACACAATTAACTTTAATTTAATGTAACTACTGGCCTGTTTTACACTTCTATTATTTTTTTTATTCTTCTATTATTTAACCCATATGGTGCTTCTGCTCATCCTTCCCTGTGTCAAGAAGATTAAGAGTTTGCTTTTCTTTTTTTTAAATCCTGTCATCACATTCAGTGATGGCATTTATTTTCGTTATGAATCACATTGGATCAAAGGGCATCTGAAGGAGAAACCTTCATGACTGAAAACTGATCTGTCTTGTGTGGAACACACTTTCCAGACAACGACACAATGACTATTACACATGATGTAAAATCAGCAAATGTTGAAAGGTTTGACTACTGCTCTCCTTGTAAAGAATAGACCATGTGCCTGTAGGATGTAGGTTGTTTCGAGTCACTTCAAAGCAGAACAACAATGAACCCAGCATGACCCCATTTCATATCTCACATTAGCCACTCTGTCTTCCTGGTAATTATGGTCAATTAATGGGACACTAGTGAGTGCTCTCTCTAGCAAGCTTTAAGTGGAGCGCTGAACCTGAACAAATCCCATTTCCTGTCACGTTTCTCTGTTCTCTTATCAAAAGGTTGATCATCTCCTCCACACAGACCAAGATCCTGCGGTTCTGGAGAGGCGCTGGAGCGTTTCTCACTCCCATGTGTCACTGTTCATCGCAGTCTATTCATCAGTCCATGTTGACAAAAGATGTTCCGACAAGATATTAAATATATACAAATATTTTTAACTGGTAATCATTTTGAAACAGACAGGATTTACCTTACAGTAGTACTCAACACTGTTACTGTCACACTTTTTCAAAATCCTTCGTCAATTTAATATTATAGTAATTGAATTTTAAAGCACATCCACCACAAAATCAAACTGTTGCACCAGTTTTCACTTTGAAATTCTGAGGAAAATACAGATTTATTACATGTAATGATTTTCTTTTTTCAATATACTTTAAAATTGAACTAAAACACAAATCAAAACACCAGACCTCGAAACACAGATCTGATGAAGGTCCATCGTGAATGGCTGCAGGTCTTGTCTGTTATTAGTACGGGGGTGACTGACACGAACGGGTCAGTGAGTGGGAATAAGGGTCTGTGGCTGGCTCCAGACCGCCAGGCGATCCTGCATACAGCTGTTTACTCACAGCTTGGGGCCTTCCTAAGGACCTGCCCCCTCCAGAGACCCTGAGCACAACACGGCTACTGCCCCAACACTCAATCTAGGGCTTGAGTCCAGCCCCTCCCCCAAGTTAACAGCACTGCATAGCTAGCATAGATACAGGCTGACCATTAAAGTAATAAATTATAATCCTTGACGGGCTTAAGCAATCTTTTACCTTAAGGACAACATATTTATCACTGCTCAGCGACATATGAGCACCTTAACAACCACATAGCTTCTCCCCACAAACCATCTAGAACATCTAACACGGATTCAAGTTCATAATGTGGTTGTGTCCGAAATCGTCTCCTTTACACAGGACAGCTATTTGTAGTGCTGTCCGAAACCACAGTGGACAATATCAAGTGCACTCAATCCCATAATGCACCACAACAATGAGTTTCTGAACTCACTCGCTCATTTTCATTCACTCTTTCAATTATATTAGTGGACTAATGTAGGGAAAAGGGAATGAGGGTATACTGGAAATTTCGTTTTTACAGTCCTGTTTCTTATGTGTGTACACATTATAACAACTACGTGATAACTAGGTACTAACCCTGAACCTATACTCCCTAATTATTTATTTTACCCCCTTATATTGGTAGTACTTTCTTGGGTAATTACGTTGTAAGAACATGCAAGTACACATACTGTTAAATAAAGTGCAACTGAAATTTTAAATAAAGCATGTCTCTTGTTTCGTTTCTAAAACGAATCATCTGATTCAGTGAATCACTCATTAGGACAGGGACTTGCTGCCACCTACTGGCAGTTTTAGTGCCATGTTTATTCATCCATGAAAGGACCAATCCAGTTAAGTCACACTCAGCAGAATATTATTTGGCATGAGTAAGCTTTCTGGTTGATTGGAAAAGCCCTCTTCCCAGTTCTCAAGAGCTACACACACTTTTTTGAGTGGTCAGATTCATGTCTGAAGCAGCACGGATCAAGGGTTGCCCTTTGGAGGCGGTAAAAGCTTGCTAAACACAGGGCATCCGTAAAGAAAATAAACAGTCATAAGGAGCCTGAGCTCAGCAGATGTTGGGCCGTGCGTAGAGAGCCAGCAGCAAACATTTGGTTAACTCTCCTATTGAGCCACGAATGAACTGGCTTTACGGCCATCCGTAGAATTCATACCATTGCATTGTCTGCATGGTCAGGTGAGTTACCTTGTGCTTTGTGAATGGAAATAGCTCAGATACCATCCCCAAGTGAGTGATAACATCTCCTGGTTAAGGTTTTATGATGAACCAAATGTGCAGCAGACAATAGACTGACCCTGAGAGGTTGGGTTCCAGCCGCTCCTATTGGTCACTCTGGAATTTGGTGAATTCTCTCTAAGACCTCAGGATCTGGGCTGAAAACAAGAGGTTTTTTACCAAAGTCTGGGTGGCCAGTAGTTACTGTGGGTAAATATTGGTAAATGTGCGAGTTGTAGAGAGGTCGATCTTTTACATATTGCTTTTAAAAAATAAGTTATTATAAATAGAAAGTATTATTAGTATTATTAATTTTATTACTGGCAATTAAAGTTTTCATCAGTTTTAAAGTTCCAAACATTTATTTAGCTCTCAGAAAATTAATTATTATTTCTGACTAACTCAACAAATAAATATGGAATCGCTGAATTCAAGTAAAACCATTGTTTTATATAATAATAATAAAAACAATAAGACCATGTTGACAATGCTGTTGGTAGATTTAGTCTCTGATACAAGGCCAAAGAATGTTTTTGATTAACTGGTCTGGCCAGTATACCAATCTATGATAAGTACGTCTAAATTCATACTTGAGCTCTTGGGGTCACATCCTGTGTTTTTTATTTGACAGAATGACGTTAAATAAGGAGTAGGAAATGACAACAGCGGGGCAAAAACTAGTGTAAAGGAACGACTGCAGATAATCAAGGCTGACATCACTGGTCTGTCTGTTATTCGTTTTATTTGTGCCTGTGGAAGAATGAACCTGAGCTGAAATCCCAAACCGATAAAGCCCAAATCAGCCTCAGCTGTGAACAGGCCAGTGGGGTCATGGCTAAAATACACATGCCATATCAAACACATCCACAGAGAAAAGAAATTACTTATGATGTGAAATCAAAATTAAACAAAAACTATGTTAGCAAAGATAGCATTTGAAATCACATCGTAAATAGGAATTTATATAGCTTTCTACATCCATGGTTTTAATCCAGCAATATGGAAGGCTTTTCATATGCACGCAGTAGCCATATAAGCCTTTTTTTGTGAGGATTTTTGGACATATAGTACAAGCACACATATGCATATGTACACTGCTCTTTTTGTAAGGGACAGAGACCTGGTGGCCAACATAGACTGCTCACGGGCATTTGTGGCTCCCCTGCAGGAAGCACTAAGGAAATCTGGGATTCCTGTTGGTCTGGAAGAGTAAACATGGCGTTAACCACGATGCACTGGCAGCGGCCCTGTGCCTATATGCCATCTGCAGACATACAGTAGCTCTTCTTTCAAGAGCTGGCTAGTACACCACTAAACTAATGGCTCTGAATAAAAAGAAAAGAAATGTCCCCTTGACAGGTGGGAGGCCCAATTAAGAAAGAATTATTAGTTATTATTTATTATTTAACATAAATCTAAAAACATAAAATAAAAACACAGTCTAGAAGCATTATCAAAACATTAGAGTGATAAACAAGTTTCTAGCTTGAATCAGACTTTGATCATGACACACAACGAATCTTGATGCAATTGACCAAACTGTTTTCCCTTTACATCCCTACACATCTGCTGATGATTCCTCATCTTTTCCAAGGACTTCAATGTGGTCTACATATGTTTGGCTGCATTTCCGTGTCCATTTAGCCCTGGTTCCCTCTGAATTAGTAATGTGTTGAATTAGTAATGCGCTTCATGCCACCATGCAGATGTCCAGCAGCAGGCAGTTCTCTCAAATCATATTTGGATCGACCCTTTTCAAAGCTAATTGGTGAGGAATTAGCAATGACGCACCATTGCTCAGGCTCTCTTTACGTCAGATGTTAAATGTGGCTTGTGTTCCTGTTTTTCTAATGCTCCGTGTCACAAATTTGGTGCTCTGTGGATGTTTCAATACAAAAGCACAGACTTTTCATGCAGCGACATTCGGTGGATGTAACAGAGCAAAGCTTGCAGGCACGCGTCATTCATTTTATCTGAAGTCTCAGAGCGCTTCTGGAACCCACCCAGCATGCCAGGGAATAAATTATATCAGTTCTGGAAAGTGGCTAATGCAAACAAACAGCAATGTGGTAATGGCTGGAACATTTCACACCCAGCAAACCAGTGTAGCGTAAAAGGCTATGAAAGTTGATTAATAGTGGCTGTACTTTCTGCTCAACAGATCCTGTATTTGTCTCATTTTGTGTGAGTTATGTGTCAGACCGTGAGCAGTGTTGCAAACCTATGGTTAATTTTTGGTTACCATGATAATGTTTTTAATACTTTTACTATTTTTTGATATAAGGTTTGTAGTCCAAACGGTTTAACATTTACTGCACTCTTGTCACCTTAGTCTTCACATAAAAATGGCCATTGTAAATGTTCTTGTTTGCTTCTATTTTTAGCTGTAGCTACAAAACAGTCAGTTTTGCTTCTTGATATTAGCCTAGGTCCACCCATACTTCCTGTGACGCTTCATTCAATTTCGCGAGCAAAGTTAGTCTGGCAAAGCTGCCGTTTTAGAACATTTCCGTTCCCAAAAAAGTGGGAACCAATGAGAAACGAGCTCCCCTCCCCCCGGTACGACTGAGGCGGGTGTAACGCGATGACAGCAGTTCTGCGGCCTGAAACCATGCCGGCTTTCAAACATGGCGTGTACCGAGCAGCAACAATCGTTCGACTCTGCTGTTGCAGCTGTTTAGAGAATTTTTCATGACAGGTTTTCTTTGAAAACAGAGCAGAAGTAATTCAAGTAAGTGAAGATATATTCCTACTGCTTTAATGAAGGTTATGGTGGCCTCAGGTTCCGTCACTATGCATACGTCAGCGGAATGAGTGGTCTGATTGGTTGTAGATTCGTCCAGTAGTATACAGAGGCATCTGATGGACGCAGGTTAAGCCGCCTCCCAGAAGACGGGTAATAAGGTAGCTTGGCCAGACTAAACTCCTATGAGCTTTAAAGTCGCGGAAGCCAGGGTAGCTTGATATTGCAAATTGGTGTGTTTTAATATTTTAGCGTATTTTCAAAACTAGGAACACAGTAGTTTGTAGTTGTAGTTTGAACAGATTTACCGTGTACTGCATGTTGTCTTGTGATTTGGTGAAACTGGAGGTCTTGCCCATTTGCCACGTTAAAGAATAGGCGTGCATCCACTGATCTATAATAGTGATATGAATTATTTTCCTCACCTAACTTAGATTTCATAGCTCAGGTTCGAAGTCACGCAGATTTGCAGCACAGAACAACAGAAAGCTACTTCTGCCCGTGAAACCTGACCTGTTATAAAATCCTTAAGGTGAAAGAATTTCGAGTCTGTTTTAATAGTAAATTAGCAATGTTTTCAAAATTCTGGACGGCTCAACTGATGTAAACGTAATACGTAATACATAATACATAATACTCTTGCTATGTCTTAGAAGCTAGAATATAACTGATTCCTTTATAATAAAATGGGACAGAATCAAACAATAGCAGAACACAGACCTCTCTATTCGCTAGAATCTGGTGCCGTACAGGGTTTGTGCTTCGAGCTGTACTTAGTCAGAGCAGGAGGCTTTGATCTTGGTTCATCACGGTCCATTCCACCAGCACCCATATGGACTCACTTTTCTCAGGTCTGTTTTGGATCTCTCTCTCTCTCCCTTATTTATAGCCCCAAGAGTAGTTGTAAAACAAGCCCCTCTCAAACGTTGCTCTCATTCACCAGTGCTTGTAGTGATGCTTTTGCCCTGACATTCACCAGCATTTACTACAGTTTTCATTGACATGAACGTCATCATAAACCTAAAAAATGGCACCCTAATTTCGCTAATGTAACATTCGTCACAAACAATACATGCCAGAACAAGAACTGGAGGTCCTATAGGTCCTATAGTTAAGGTTGAGGGACTGAAAAGACAAATCCAAGATACATATGTTTTGACTGGTAATGTAACACTTCATGTAAAACTTAAGCACACTTCAACAGAGCCCATAAACCATTTCCCCATTATGTGTTCACTGGTAATTATGCTTCCTAATGCATTAATGGTTTGCAGTGCATTGAGAAGACATATGCTTGGAAATAGACTTCCTAATTATTCATAATGTATGGGCAAGAGCAAAGGCCATAGTCGTACACGAAATAACCCAATTTGGTTGTTTGTCTTTAGAGCCTGGTCTTTATGTTTGAGCAACGTCCTGTGACCATTCACTCCTCTATTTATTTTTGTTTCCTCTCGTTGTGAGGGACAAAGAGCAGGCGTCCCTCTGGCCTCCTGGGGTTCTCTGGGAGGAGGGTGTTTTCTGTTCAAACAACCCCAAATACAGGTACAGTTATCTTTGCCTGACTCCCTGCACCCAGTTCCAAGTCGCCAAGCTTTGAGTTCACCGTGGGAGCCATGGAGGGCTGACCTCTAATAAACATTCTGTTTTAACTCTGCAGCGAGAGTAATTTCTGCTTGTTATTTCCACTGAAAGAAAAGAAACATCAGGACGAGAGCTGTGGGAGATCCAGAACGGGCCATGCTCACTTCAAAGGGCTTCAAACACCTTTCTAGTATTTAATTGAAAATGTTACACCTACAATAAAACAGTTTCCACTAACGCTAGCTGATAGTTGTAAAAGCAACCTTTTTTTCTTCTTTTAAAACCTTTTTAAGTAAATTAGATTGTATCATTTTCTCAAGAATATGTAAAAGTGTTGTAGGTTGCCACAAGTGTGGACAGAATACTAAACTTTTGTCTTATCTTTTAAAGGTTCCATAAGTTTTGAAGGATGAGGAAAAGGGATTCAGTCAATGATGTCAGAGAAAAATGCATCTGAGGCAGACCAGATATAACCGCTGAGGAAATCCACTAAGTGGGCTCCCAAAGAACAGAAGGGGAGGGGGAAATATAACTGACCGCCATTGCAGCACCTGACTTGGACTTGGGTCAGGTTGTGTCCTGGCTGATGCGCTTAAGCAACGCTTAACGTGAAGGCAATTCGATTATTAGTGCAGCAGATGGTTGTGACATAGCAAGACTGCTATTCAATGATAAGCACCGCACACCCTTCAGGGCTTCAGTCTTCCTCAGATTTGTTACCCAATACGTAACTTCAAGCGTAGTTCTTATAAAGACACGATAGATACTACTATGCCAGTTGTCAAATTCATTTTGCATTAGCTAGACTTAAAGCTAATGCCTCTTTTCATCCAAAAACAAAATGTTCTTCCTCTTAATTGGTAATTGAGAAAAGCAGGCAGCACATGTGTTGAAGGCAACCTAATATCCAGTGGAAAAATGAGAACACAAATCTACTGCTAAGTCCATCATCATGCTCAAATTGAAAACGACTGGTGCTATCATCCGTTTGCTGTGACAGCTGTCCATGCTTCATGTTTTTGTGCTATTTAAAACCTTTATGAGATGTGCAACCATTTTACACTTCATTTTTGAGGTTATTAATAAAAATAAGACAGGACTTTAAGAAGGGTGCGGGTTAACCAGAATCGAGATAATTGTTCTGGTTTTAATATTAAAATGGTAATATAGTACAATAAAGTATTTTTAAAGCATCTTACTAAAAGAAGTCGCTCATATATTGAGGGACTGGTGTTTGTTATAAATGTAATTCATCTGCTATTAGTTTCAACAAATTTATATAATCAAAAGAAATCTTTAACTAAATCAAGCACACATGACATTATCAAAGTTACATTTATTATATCTGGTCAGCAAGTGTTTAATACAAAGAAAGATGACTTGAGAAGCATTACTGAAGTAGAACGGTGTATGGTATGGCACTTTCCTTTTCACAGAGCAGAAATCCCCTATAAGACAAATAACTCAAGATTCATATAGTGCATAGAATTATTTGATTTTCCACTTCATAGCAATGAGACAAAATCAAAAGCAATAAATACTGTACAACAATAAATCTGAAGTTAAAAATGACATGCCACAATTTTACATTACATCCAATATCCTTAAAGAACAGCATTTATTATTCATCCCTTTACAATAAAATTTTTATAGTCATTAAATTGTACAAGTATAACTCAATATATGATTATATATACATATATATTCCAATATCAATATTTAAATAAAGTGCCTTTCTTTTCGAAGCTCTGAAAGGTGAAATTTTACAATTAAATGGACTTAGAAAAGAGTATATTGTAACCAATCTATAAAAACCAGTATTGCGAATTTAAAAAAGATACCAAATTTTACATTTTTGTGAACCAAATACCTACATTTGTCAGTTTATTCACCAAAAATATTGAGAAACAAAGCCACTCTGAGCATGAAGAACCAACCCAGGCTCACTGAACAAATTGTGGCAATATTTTTGCTAAATATTGCATTGTTATTTATATGTTTCATGACACGAAACCAACATTTCCATCGAGTGACATTAAACATATAAATTTGTCAACATTTTATTGCCTTGGGTGTTGTACAGTATGTACATATTATCTCAGTTTGTGTGAAATGTATAACAACATTTCACTTAAACCCTAAACCTGACCAATAGCAACAAAAGCAACTGTAAGGTAAAAATATGTTTTCTAGAGCAACCATGCCATTTTAGTATGTTCAGGACTTGTGCCACAACACTCCACATTGAAAGGTCAATGCATGAGCAACCAAGCAAGTTTACTACATCAAAAAGAAAAACATACCAATGGTGCTGATACTGTGACGCAAATATCAAAATGTATTGATGTACAAATGGTAAAAGTGTTTGGTCACCATGACATAATATTAAGCAATCAAGCTCATTATTAATCAGTAATCTGCTAACATTTGTGTGAAAAGAAATACAAGTTGTTGCTGTTTTACTGCACCAGTGTTTATTTCAGATGGAAACTGCAGTCAGCTGCATGCATAAGTTATGTCTATGCAGTTTGGTAAATATGTAAGAAAAGGCAGAATGAGCCTAAGTTGGACAGAACCCATGCACATACCACAAAGATCATAACATTTGTGCATGTAATATTTGTTACTAAGGATATTTAAGGTGCAGGATATTTGAATGCTTCCAAAATGTTCACAGCTGGTCTAAATGACATTTTCATGGCTGGCATTCATTGTTATCTCAGTGAAAACATCTTCACACTTTTGCTCAGGTCTGACAGGGATCCTAAGCGATGCTAATGTACACTTGGCTCATTCCTACATTTGGAGATCTTCTCCTGCAAGGTTTAATGTTACTTGCAACCGGTCTGTATTATTATCCTTTTAAGGTTTAGAAGTTTATATTGAGTTTTAATTAAACTAGAGGAATGTAGATTGGATGTATCATTAAACAGAAATGATTTTGAATCAAAAGTACCTTGCTCATAATCAGAGATCATAATGAGATGAAGACCCACAGAAGACCTTTTAGTTACAGGATCAGCATCACTCATTGCGCATCAGTAGCAGTAATCCATGCAACATAATGTAATCTCTTTAATTTATCTATGCAAACGTCTGAACTGAGTTTTCATAGAGCTACATTGTGATTTTAAGCACAGTATGTGACATTATCAAAGGTGGATGCTTAATGCTACATGGAACAGTCATCTGTCAGCGGGAATTTAGAAATCAAATCACCAACATTCCTTGTCAACATCTAGCAAAGAGACCATGATAGTACTTGTGCTGAAAAGGGCGGCTTAGGTCCTTCAAACCACATCCCATGTAAGCCTCTACGCTTTGATTGGGACTCAAGGATGAACCGAGACATTGAAAGAGCCATTGTATTTAAAGAGATATTTACGACAAGTGTCACCTTCACCTCACCTTTAGAGCAAGACTTCAATCCATCAACCAAGCTCCGACAGCCCCCTGCACTGGTGTCAGGCGGCTGTCTCATATTGCATTCAGTACAAAGCTGAGTTGTGTTGAAAAGCAAAAAAGAAAACAGAATGGGATCCAATTATACTTCAGATTTTAAAAAACAAGCCTCTCATTGCTGAGGGACGTCTCCTCAAAGGCAAGTTCAAAAAAAAGGTTTCCTATCACTTCTCCGATTCCTTAATTTTTTTTCTCTGCAAAAAGGTAGGTCAAAGGTCAAATTATCCTGCATATATATCTATCCAATGACACAAGGTCTGTGTATATTGGGAGTAACAATATACAAGCTTTAAAGAGAAGACCTTTTCTCAAAAATGTGTTGAATTGGTTTGCGAGCGGTGAGGCTTGTGTTTGATTTGTTTGGACTGATCTCTCACAGACTGGAGCGAGGCCAGGATTGAGCTTCAGGTCTAAAGACAACAAAATCGGCATTCTGTTGCATTTTTGAATATCTCAATATTCTAGCAGCTTTAATGGAATTCCTTTAATGGTGGACCAGAACACTTAAGTTAAACAAATGTGTATTCAATATAAAAATACAGCTTGCAACTTGCTCCAGAGAATGCCATTGAAGAACTATTGCTGAACTTTGTTTGGAGCACGTACGTAACAGAAGACAGAAAATTGCATCATGATCTTCCAATCTGGGCTTTGGACCAATATGCTAAACCAGTGTTTTTGCAGTTGAGCTGTACGAAACAGTTTGTGACCGTATCTAAGCTTTACTCTCCGGATGAATCTCTCTAGAGTTCCATTCAGTATCAACTAAAGAGAGTAGATCTGTGAAAGAGTCACCAAATCCAAAAGGAGGAAGTTTTTTTTTTTTACTTCAAGACTGGTGAGATGCAATAGTGTAGACTCTCCAGTATTAAGCAAACACTGGTTGATTTGATGTAAAATCCATGATCTGGATCAGTACTCCCTGGCTTCCTCTAGTTCATTCATGTAAACGTCTTCCTGCGGGTTCTCAACACACTGGAGACCATTATTGGGTGGCCGAACCGAATGAAAACGGCTCCAGTCTCCTTTGCACAGGATCCATGGCAGAACGTCTACTTTGTAATGAAGCTCCGGGGAGAATTCTGTACTGATGAGGTTGGGGGCTCCAGCCCCTTTTCCTCGAGTGATGAGATTCATGTGATCGTCGTAGCAGCAATGCTGTGCAGCCAAAGTGGTGCTGTCGAAGGAGAGCATCGAGCGAATGCAGAACCTTGCAGAGGGCTTGTAGATGTCCAACCTCTCCTTGGGACCGCTGGCATCTCGCCAGCGAAAAGTCTTTTGCAGCTTCCTATCGAAAATGTTGACAGCGCTGTAGACCACCTCAGATGGGTAGACACAAGGGCAGTTGGGTAATTCAGTCAGGACCAGGTGTAGGTATTTCTGGAGGAAGTCGTTTTTGCAATTCAGCCACTTCTCACAGCTGTCAACATCTACAAGGTAATCAGATCAATTTATTAGTAGTGGAAAAAATGTTTACTCTGTAATTTGTAAAAAAAAAAAGAAAAAAAAAAAGAAATTGTATATAAAACAAATAACAAATATTTTTGTTAATAATAATTTTTTTTTATATATGATTATATTATATTATATTATTAAAACCATGGCCTAACACACAATAGGGGTTGTCTCGGTCTGCTGCCAAAACATAAAGACACAAAATAAAAAATGTGCTTCAGGCAGCGGTCATGCTGAAACATTATGTTATTAACATTAATGTTCCATTGTGAAGAGATAAAAAAAAAACACTTTATCCTGTTATGTTTTTAAACTACTTTCATTATTATTGCGGTTAAATGAAAAGAGCTATTACATTCAGTGTTCAACGCCAAATGTAAGAGACCAACAAAAAACTCCAAAGCAAATAGTGGGAGTTTTGGAAGAGGATTCTTTACTTTGTGGTCTCAGTAACACTCTCTGTGGAGCATTTGTGAAAAATTCGAACGTCAGATCTTTTACAGTCTAACAGGACTCCCACAGAGTTCCTCCTACTGCAGTCTCAGAAGAGAAGTTTCTACAACCACGCTGATTAAATGGGTTCTGAACTAGACGTTAAGTTAAATGAAAGCTAAAACAAATCAATAAATGTTTAAGCTAATAAAAGGATGCACTAGGAGCTTGAAAGGCAAATAACTAAACCCTGTATTAAGAGATTCAGTAGTGCAGTATAATAATGCAGATATTATATAAACAGCAATAGTTACAAAAAGTATCAAATGTTACCTTGGTACTAACAGTTTTCAGTGTAACCTGGTACTGTAATGGGTTTCTGAACATGCAAATACTTTTTTTATGAAATGCATGAAATGTCCAGATTTAGTATTTTTCACTCTTTTGTTTATATTCTTGCAGTAAAGTAAAGACTGAAAAGTAGTTTGACCAATTGTGTGCAGGCATATAATTGACTACTTTGTGGGAGAAGGTGCGGTGATTTATGGGGTCTCTCCACAGATGTAATGGTGGTTATACTGTACAAACTGTATGTGGTATTGCCCTACACTGACCCTAAACCTACCCCTTACAGGAAACTGTGTGCATTTTTAGATTTCCAAAAAAACACCATTTAGTATGTTTTTATAAGACTTTTGAATTAAGGGGACACTGAAAATGTCCTCATAAATCACCTACATATTGTAATACCTGTGTCATACCCATGTCATTAAACAAATCTGTGTCCTCCTAAACCACATAAACCGCACACACAAAAAAACAGACCTGTGCCAAAAAGCTCTGTGCTGTTTGCTACTTCATGAGGAGTCATTTCTGTCACAGGAATGATGTCATCTGTAGACAAACAAAAAAACATGACATTTTTAATAAAAAGCTTAACAGCCCTCCTGAAAATAAAAATCTGCCAAAAACAAACCAAAAATCAAGAACAGCTTAACTAGCTCAACTAAGCACACTTTATTGCAATACTCCATGCTGGTTATCCATGTCTGCCAGCAACAAAAACCAGCTTAAACTGGTCCAGATCAAGGGGGCTGCTGTCAAAACTACACCATCTTGCTGAAAAAAAGCATCTTTTTATTTTGAATTTTAAAATTAGCAGTGTTTTTACATTGCAGATATTTAATTATAGCAAGTAGATGTTTTTTCACTGACCAGTTTATTTCAGGTGTTATTTTAAAATTCTAAAAAAGTTTCTCCTATTATCCAAGAACTGTTATTTTCAGCAGCTCAAAATGTGAAAATCAAGTAGTTCTATGACGTTTATTCAGATTTAGCACTGTGGAGGCTCTCATAGTGTATTTGAGCGAACTGATTTTGTGTGCAATGCCCGTTTGTGCATGGCAGGTTGAGGACCGCCCTGTATCAGGGGCTTTTAAACTGAAAGCCTTCATTGAGCTGTCATACTGAAGCCAAGTAAACGCCTGCTGCTCTCAAAGAGCGGTTTCATAGTGTATACAGTACACACACAGCAGGCCAGACTGCTCCTTTTCTAACACAAGTCTGGTGTCCCTGGTGTTTGTGCGACTTCTGCATGCCTGACAGAGATGAATGAGAGGCATTAGAGAAGTTTTCCATCACCATCAGCATAATTAGGAGCCGGATGGAATTAAGATCAAGATCAATAGTAAGTAGTGAAGTGCGCTGTAGACTAGCATAGGCCTGAGTATTACTGACAGTATCGACATTCTCACCAGGACAACGCTCCAAATCACATGTCCGGGACTCTGTGGCAGTGCAGGCGTAACCACATGAACGAATCCTCTTTTGATTCCCGTGTCCACAGGTGACGCTGCACGGTGACCAGTCGCTCCATTCTTCCTCCTCGTATTCTGTAAATAAAAAAAATGAATGAGCGTCAGAATTCTGTGACAAAAAAGTATGACCTTTTCTGTAAACTGAGGCTAACTAATTCCTCACACAGCATGTGGGAATGTTATGCAATGCAGGTCAGGCCACAAATGAGCTGAGATTAATGCTAAAGGAATTCCTTTACTCTATTTAACAAGTGAGATCTTCCCCGAAAGCATTTCAGCTTCAATCCGCTTGCATCTGGACTCGGTGTAACGTCCAACATACTGGGATTGACAAAGAAATAAATCCAAAAACAACCAAGATGGTAAGTGCATCTCTCCGTTGTTTGCCTAAGAAAGCTAATGATGCACAACTAAATTAATATTGCGCACTTCTTTGAAAAATATCATCTCTGTAATGAACAAAATGTGGGCCCTCCTGACAGGCCAGGCTTGCTTTTTTTGGTAATAAATATGTCAGAGGCAAAGTCAGCCGCTTACAGCTGTGAGAACTGAGCCAATACAAACACTTCAGCAGGAAGGCAAGGCCTAATAGCTTAGACGCTTTCCAACAATGCTCTCTTTCCACCACCATGCTAAAGAGATTAAAGTTTCAGAGCACTCCATGGCGGTAGTGATGGAGAGAGAGAGAGAAAGAGAGAGAGAAGATTGGAAGAGAAAAAAGTGCACGGTTTCCTCGCTAACATATTTTGGCTGCATTGTTGTTGGTTACCAGGTGTTGTTGTCTACATTCTGACAAATTCTGACTTGAATGCTTCAATTAAATTGGTATTTATTGGGTGTTTCACATTTAAAAATGTATAGGCTAATTTCAAAAACAAAACTGTGCAAGAGAATATGTCGCAAAATAAGTTGAATAGCACAGGAACAATTATACTGCATAAAAATAAATTTGCTTCTAGCAGTTCCATAAACATATCGAGCAGCACTGATTAATAATTAACCACAATAATAATGACTTAAAATAATACATATGTACATAATATATATGAAAGTACATTGCCTCGCTTGCCTAACACTCTGTCCAAGCCAGGCATAATAAAATGTTAAATGTGATTTCTGCTTTAATCAGCATTGATATCCTTGTTACTGTTTAAGCAGAGTTGAGCTTGGCATCCTCGTACAATGTCAAATCTGCACAAAACTGTATATTGAACCCTGTTTATATTTTGATATACTGTTGTGTTACACAGCGACAATCGTTCATTTCTAATGAGAGCAACACAAGCCATCGAGACCACACACACTGGATCGACTTATATTTGCTATCAGAGAACTTAGTTTCAACTAAAATACCATAGGAACTTTAATAAGTTACTACAGTAAACTGCTGTAAATCATTTTCATAAGGGCAGCGGAGAGGAAAAACGACCTAAACCTATAACATTCTACTGAGCTGTTGCTGAACATGGCCTGCCTGTAATTCTGTGGCTCACCATAATTGCAGAAAAGCGCTTCATTACTGTACGCCTCTAGAGCAGACCACATCATTAATAATGTGGCTCATTTGCCCTTCCCTGTTTCCCACTCAAGCTTGTTTGTACACAACACGCTCCTACTCTAACTACACTCATTAGGTCTATTTTAGAGCTGGGGATCCACTGGGGCAACAGAGAGAAGCCGGTTCGGTTTTGTAGCCACATCCTCAGAGGCTTTACTGCCGACACGACCGCAGCGAGCTAGCTGCAATTGCTTCTTTTTTGGCTGGGTGTTGGATTTGACCACATACCACCAATGCGCTTTCTCTCTAATGAAGCTGACAGAACATGGTGGAACTCAACCTCAATGGAGGATCACCCTGAAAGTCAATGACAGATAGAGAAGAAAAATGCCCTTGTGAAATAAAGCTGGTTAAAGGATAAATGTAGATTCTGGTTTTAAAGCCGCAGCAGAATAAGTTAAACTCACAAGTTAATATAGGTGAAGCTATCCCTGATTAATATGCGGGAACTAGCCTTAGTGTAATAACAAGAATCAAGACAGGTTTACTGCAAGTTTTTAATTAAATAAACACAAAAAAGAATGACATTAATAATTGTACGTATATTATACAGCAATATAAAAACCAAACACAACAAAAAATTGTTCTTCATAACTTTACTTAAATTAAAATTAAAAATAAAAAATTATATATATATACATATATATATATGTGTGTGTATACATAAAAATAAATAAATATTGCAACAGACAATAAAATTAAGATTTGATCCTCATTAAAGGCAAAATTTCTTTATGTATTTATATTTATCTATTGTTTATAAGATTTACCTATTATCTATTTAATATATTTTTAAATGTATTTCAGTTTTGAGTCTTCAGTGTCACCGAATGCTTCAGGAATCTAATATGCTTATTTGGTGCTTAAGAAACATTTCTTAATATCACCAATGTTGAAAACTATTGTGCTACTCAATATGTTTGTGGAAACTGCGATGCATTATTCTGTTATGAATAGAAAGCAAAAAATAAAATCACTTATTTAAAATTGGAAAAAAAGTCTATAATTTTATATCAATGTAATGCAATTTAAAGTATTTATTTCCTGACCACAAACTAGCAAACCGCTAACCTGATTTTGCCAAGTGCAAGCTGTCCCTGGGTCAACATCTTTGTTGACCCTGAGACAACATTGTAAATCATTGTAATCAGATTTGAAGAAGCGGTTTACAGTTGAGGCTTACAATCAGTGTTTGGTGCTTGTACATCAGTGTCAGTCATCTATCATTTCCTCTGAATTTAGGCATTACTCATGGGTAAGGGTAGGTTTAGGTGTAGAGATATGGTCAAGACTATATTTTTGCATTAAAATGTACAAAAAAAACAAAGTCAGGACAAAATCAGGACATGCCTAGCGAACAGTAGTCTGAACAGTAATATCATGAGTTGAGGCTAAACAGTACATGCTTGGAAACAAGTCATTATTTCATTCATTAACTGGTGCCTCCTAGAAGCAGATAAACTACCCGAAACAGCTTTGAGTACAGTACAATATCATGCTTCCCAGAAATTTGATGTCGTTTGCCAATTTTTCAATGTCTCACACATAAAAGAGTGACTGAATGCTTTAACAATTTCCACAGGCAGTAAATATAACTTTGGTGTGGAAAAATGAAAATGACAGACAAAACAAAGGCAAAAAACACTTTCATTCCAAGGCCTGAGAACTGCTATGAATTCTAAAAAGAACTCAAAGAGCTAGGCCGTGTGAATCACAGCAAAGCGCCAGTCATGAGATGAAAACACAGCAGACGCTTTCTTTGTCAGCCCAAGCATGCTGGCTCTTCTTTCAATATACTGTCTAATAGAACACAAATATTAGTTGTTTAGCCAGAGAAGAGGCCCCATGCTGCTCTTAGCAAGCGTCGAGGCCCAGGTTTCAAATAGCCACATTTTCCGAACACTAGTGTCAACTTCAAAGCAGACACACAAAGCTGATGCTCAAGCGCGCTGTCACTAACGTGAACCAGACGTAGCATTGAGTTTCCTCCAGAAATCCCTTATTCAATACTTTCACTGTGATCTTTTCTTCACCGTATACTTTGAAAAGGTTCAGAGCACTTGATGATTGGTTGTGTTCTGCTATTTAAGGATAAAAATCTCATTAAAATGATATTTCAGCACCTCGGTTTCCCCTGTATGTAAACATTTTGAGGTAATGATCTGCCTAACTGACAAAGAAGCAGTCAGGTGCTGAGATAACATCCGTACCACTACTAATTTTGCGATAATGTATTAGGACACACAGCACCGGGTCGCCTTTCACTGTTTACTGCTGATAGGCATCAAGAGAAAGTCTCTAGAAGTGGCGACAGAAATGACATGTTTATGTAGCAGTTCTTGAGTGCAACCCTTAAAGCATAAATCATGATGTCAAGACATAAAGAGGAGGCTGGGGCCCGCATTGCTGAGGAAATCAGCTAGGTATACGTGCCCTGGAGTTCCAAGAAGCCCCAACACGAGCGCTGATACTTCCGATAACGGGACTGAAGAAAAACAAAAACTAAAAACTCAGGGTTTCCAATTACACAGTTGGAAAAAAACACCAAGACAGTTTAATTCGGGTCAATTATTAGGATTTTTTTTTCACTTTTTGCACAGCAACAGAGATGCATCCAAACTCTCACTGGAAAAACTTCCCGTGCTTACCGTAATTGTCCATAGAGTCCCAGCCCTTCCATCGTCTGTTCCAGTCTGAACCCACACCACTCAATAGGGAATCTTCTCCTTCGTAACTGAGGTCCTCTTCGTTCTCCTCCACACTGCCTTGCCCAGGACCTTCTTGACTGGAATCATGGTATTCCCAGAACAGCGGCCAGAAGAGCTTTTTATGGCCTGGCCACTCTTCTGAGCTCAAAGACCAGTCATTCCTGCTCTCCTTGGCGAGGTCCATCTCAATCTCCATCTGTGGGTTGTCCACAACCTCAATGGTAACCTAGAAGAGAAATACTGTACAAGTTGGCTTGTTGACCTTGGTGTTGGCTGGGTTTTGGAACATGATAACCAGTTCAAGATGGAAAATCAACCCAAACAAGCCTGGCCAGGTCTAACTAGCCAGGTTCAACCTTCTAGTCAAGCTGTAAAAACAAAACGACAGTACTGTATATGTTTAACTGAACACACAACATATTGGGTTTAATTGCACAGACATTTAAAAGGTAACTTCAACTCCCCCCTGAGCACTGTGCTTTGTTAGAGCCGTGCATGTTAAGTATATACAAAAGATATTCAAAGTTTTCTCTATTCTTCTGTTTGTTTATTTCAAAGGATGTTTTGAGGTGACAGATTTGTTCTCTGCATGCTTGGGCTTGTAGTGCCCAAGTCAGGCAGACCTGAAAACGATAGCAAGTGTTCCAGCAGGCCGAGACAAAGAACTGGTTGTTTATTTCCCCTACAGCGTAACAATCTGATGGCTGCTGCAGCTGTTTATAAAGGCATGGAGCAGTTTAGAGCGGGTGATTACGCTACTGTAACTGCACTGTTTACAACAGTCGGCCTCCGCCTCCTCCTTGAACTAATCACGACTGTATTCTATGTCCAAAGAACACAAAACGTCAAACAAAAAAGATCCAAGGTTTAGATCACTGGAGGTCCATTAAATGGCAAATTTAAGTTTAATGGCAACACAGACGTTTAAGAAATCTCAGTTGCATTTCTTTGTCAAGGTCTTATCAAATTTGTTGCCACTAGGAATGAGTCATGGAAAAAGAAGATAACGCGAGATATACCAAAAATGTAAGAAAGTGTTCAGTACAAACTGACGTCTCAAAATCATAACGTTCACTACATTACCTGCTAAAGGCAGCAACTCATACATTTACATTGGCAGCAACCATATTGGAGACACATTAAAACAAAACAGCTTTTTCTAAAAAGTATAGAAGATGGATCCGTCCCACTTGGAAGACTCTTGAATTTTCCCTATTATAAAAGTCAATTTGCTTACCAGGGATCTCCTGTGTATTTTTTTCCCTGAAGTCTAACTTCGTTTCCTCTCAAGTCCACTTGCACACATAAACTTCATAACGGTACTAAAAATATAAAAATCCCTTCTTTACCGGTGTTGTAAAAACATTTAAAGATTGGGATCTGCTCTTGGAGGGAGCATTAAAAGTGCCTGTTAAAATAATACTGTGGCCTTTCACCTTTTGGATTTTCTCGGGATTTCTTTTTTGGTACACTGTGCAGGAGTCTGAACGGCATGGCTGAAATGAGCTACACCAGAATAAAGGTCTCGCTTGGGGTAATTTAAGAGGCCTCTCTGGTTTAGAAGCAGCTGTGACATGACCGGCAACAGCGCAGAAACCTGAAGTCCCTACTGCAATCACAGCAGCAATAACAGTGAAACAATGAGTGCATAGGTTAATTACATACACCACAAACTGTTGCCAAGTAAAATCAATCCATTACCCAACTCATTATACAATGATTTAGTTCACCCTAAGGAAAGAAATGACAAGGTTTTGGGAACGGTGAGATGTTAAACATATCTGGAATAACAAACTACCCTCATAATATTAACAACTGTCTTTAGAAGAACTAATGCCAAGATATACAGATACACAATGAAAGAAACCCAAGACCTCCAAGACACAAAATGACTGATTCAGTTAATTTACCTTATTTTCTTGTGGTCCAAGAGCCTGTAAACACTATATTACTTCTTTAAAACATGTATATACAAACAGAAACATGATTCTGGAACAATCAAAACGACTATAAGATGATATTGAGCCTGCTCTTACTTGAATGTTTGGGTTCTGGAAGCCCAGGTCTGCATTGGCAAGGTCAGGAAAGTTCTTCAGGTCTAAAATGAAGTGTTCTTCCTCTTCCTGTGGAGCAGGTTTGGGAAGGACTCCCTCCGAGCGAATCTGTGACCATCTCCTCTTATGACGGCGAGGCAAAGGCGGCTCACTCCTCAGTTGGTTCTGCCTCTGAATGTCCCGCAGCGACTGTCTGACATCTTTGGAGCCACCGTGACCTCTGACCTGGGAAGTGCACACATAGTATCCTATGAAAGGAACATCTGGTGATCTAACCAGCTTTATTTAGATGAAAGCCACAGATTCCTTATGTATAAAGCCCCCAGAAAGGGCCAAAGATAAATACTTCTAAGAAATTTCGTCATGCACGTAAAAATGGTTGGAGGATCTGTCTTAGTTTAACACCATATCAAATCTATACAGCTGTGACCTTATAGCCCATATGAAAAAAGATGTCTGGGTTTCAAATAAACCCATCTGGAGTGAAATGTCTAACACATGACAGCATATCAGGTGGATTTTGGAACAGGATTAGTAGAAATCACGGCAATAATTTAAGAGCCTTCTTTTGCTTTAATGATCCAGGAAAAGCCTGTTTCCCAGACCTTTGGAAGACTGTCATTCTCTTTTAAGGTTTCGTATATACAAAAAGCGCTCTTCGAGTTCTTTGATTTCCATGCTGCATATCTGTCAATCGATGCTTCATTGGGTTACCATTAGCAACATAACAAAACAGACAGCAGAGAAACATCAACAAGGAAGAGGAATTGCACGCTTCCTGCTCCTCATTCTTTCTCACTAAGTCTGAGACAGTCATGGCTCACTCTCTTGACAGCTGGTTGACATTACGGGTAATGCTGCGTTCAACGGATGGAGAGGGACTGTGAATTCCTGGAGGAAGACTCAGGAGTCGGGACAGTGCATGCAGGTAAATGATTACACATTAAGGGATATGTATCTCTTTCATCTGGTTTACTTTATATAGAGACATGCAGTCTGTGGCGGTACAAAGAAAGGCTTCCTGTTGTCCACAAACTATGACAATACACTAAAGCACTTTGCAGCTTGCTACTAATCATGTCAACAAGTCTCAAGCTTTAAGAATAAGGCAGAAGACAGTCACTTGAAAACGAGTGATTTCAAAGTGTTTATTTTATTTAAGGTGTACTATAATAATTATTTTAATATCAGTAACAAATTACAATTATTACCCCCAAAAATTCATGTTAAATAGTAACTTTCTAAATATACTGTATATGTATAATTTTTAAAGAATTTTTTTTAATTTTGTGATTTATATGTTTATGTACAAAAAACATAAACATATAATATAACATTTTTTCTTTTAAATAATATACACTAATGCATTGTGCAAGACCTGGGATGTTTAAATGTCGTAAGTAAAAAGTGCAAATGTTCATGTTGTCTTTAGCTGCATGCACTCTACAACATGCAATAAGCACCAGATGAAACTCAATTTAGTCTTTACATTTTGGGTCATGCTGCGCTTCAAAGAGTTCTTGTGGAGGCCCTGTCTATAAGCCACCAGAGACTTCAAAAGAACAGCAACATACACAAGCATAAATCAGAAAGCAAGAGACACACATGTCCTCATCATGGCCACATAACTCTGCAAGCTTTCACTGCAACTCCCTTACTTTCAAATCTCCATCTCAGATCCTCACAGATTCAGATCACCTTGGTGCATTTCAACATGTTGTATTCCTGCTCTTCTTCGTCTGGAGACTCTGTTTGATGGTCCCAATGCTCCCTTCTGACGCTGCAGAGGAGAGAGGGGGAGTTGGGTCTGTCTGATCAAAGCCTCTCTCTACTGATCATGCGTGGCCTGCCTTGTCTCACTTCACTGCTTATGTCTCTCCCACACGCAAAACAGATGTCCTCTGCTTCAGACGATAAACTTCACCACTGCGCTCTAATGAAGTTCATCATTAAGGGAGGTGGGGAGGGAGATTGGAAGCTTCTTTATTTAGTTGTACACAATTATTTTTCTATTTCATTTAAGTATTTTATGATTTCCATTGAAATTTGTTTAGCACAGAGTTAGCGTTTTGATAAATGGAAAGATGTTTGTAATGTGATTATTGACCGATAAACGAGCACAGCTACAAATTGATTCAAATATGTTATAATAATTTAGAATTCAGTGGCGAAAGAAAGCTTGGTGCACGTACAAACTCGCCAAAACAGTTTGCGCACTTCAGCATTTTCAACTACAGGCGATGATGTCAAACGCGAACAAACACTGAACATTGGCTAAGCGTCAGATGCATATGGCACACTTCAGTTTTAAAGTCATCATCAAATTGGTTAAAATATACAGGATTTCCTGGAGATGCGTGTGTCTCATTCTTTAACACATTGTTGACAATGGTGACACTCTGGGACATTTTTTTGCAATTTGACATGTGCAATTTATTTCGATATCTAGGATATCTAATATCAGTAACCTATCAACTAAACTCTGGATTTTCAAAAGTATGTGAAATCTTAAAATTTTGCTGCATTTTGGGACGGTTTCTCGGATAGGAATTAGACTAAGCCAGGACTAGACCTTTGCTAATTTCGGACATTTAAGAATTTTTAGAAACATGTCTTACAAAAATGCATTATCTGTGAGCATTTTAAGACCAAACAATGGCAA